>NW_004624907.1:1682623-1770137 GCF_000247695.1 Heterocephalus glaber
TGTGTGTGTGTGTGTGTGTGTGTGTGTGTGTGTGTGTGTGTGTGGTGCTGCAGATTGAATACAGGGTGCTCTACCACTGAACGACATCCCCAGTTCTTTTTATTTTAGGGCAGACTTTTGCTGTGTACCCCAGACTGGGCTCCAACTCTCGATACTCTTGCCTCAGCTTCTCAGAGTGCTGGGATTACAGGGACGGACCACCAAGCCGACTAAAGCTTTGTCTTATTTGCCCTGGGCCTGATCCTGTTCATTTTACAGAAGGGGAAACTGAGGTCAGCTTTGGTCACACAATGTGACAGTCGCCGTGGGGCCCCAGCCAGGCGTCCTATACTGTTTACAGCAGTTGCCTTTGCCCCAAAAAGCAAGAAGTGGTAAGAAAGGTCTTGGGGGGCCGGGGATTTACCTCAGTGGTTTCGCCACCTGCTGCGCAAGCGCAAGGACCTGAGTTCAATCCCCGGTACCAAAAAAAAAAAAAAATGAAAGGTCTTGGGAGGGCCGGGTACTTAGCTCAGTGGTTCCACTGCCTACCAATCCCTGGTACCAAAAAAAATGTCTCAGGAAATGTTCCCTTGCTGACAGCCTAAAATTCAAGAACTCAGTTGAAGCAACAATCTGTGACTCTGTCATGACCAGGCCTAAAGAAGAAAAGTGGAATCGTAGCCCAGCATGGTGGCACATACCTATAATCCCAGCACTCTGGGAGGCTGAGGCAGGAGGACCACATATTCAAACACAACATAGGCAATTTAGCAAGATCCTGTCTCAAAATTTTAAAAAAGCCAGGCATGGTGACACACACCTGTTATCCCAGCACTCAGGAGGCTGAGGCAGGAGGATCAGGCTAGCCTGGGCTGCTTAGTGAATTCAAGGCTAACCTGTCCTACAAAGTGAGAACCTGTATTAAAAAAACAAAAAGTTTTTTAGAACATTAAGGGCCGGGGGTGTAGCTCAGCGCAGAGACCCTAGGTTCCAGGAGGGCTGCCTAAGCCTGCTTCCATCTCCTGGCCCAGTCTAGCCCTTGCCTCAAGAGCTGGAGTCACTGAGGCTTCATGGGGCCACCTTGGGGGGCCTGGGGACACTACTCTGCCCTTGGGGGACCTGAGGACACCTGCCCTGAACAGACCCAGGTGAAGCACAGAACCAGCAGTGGATTCAAGCAGGTCTCTAATCCTAGGGGTGCTGTGTCCAGTCCTTGTCACTTGATTTGCTACCTCATAACCCCGTGTCCCTCACCCAGCTTCTGCTACCCAGATGGAAAGAACCGCAACCCAGACCTGACGGAGCTCTGCCAGGCAGAACCCCACCAGCGCATCCACGTGTCAAAGGTGAAAACCAGGAGCCCAGCACTCGGGAGACTGAGGCAAGAGGATTGCTACAAGTTTGAGCCCAGCCAGGACTACATAGTGAGGCCCTGTCTCTAAAATACCCAAACAAGGGCCGGGGATTTAGCTCAGTGGTTCCACCCCCTGCCTCCCAAGCGTAAGGACCTGAGTTTGATCCCCGGTACCAAGAAAAAAAACCAAACAAGGGCCAGGGATTTAGCTCAGTGGTTTCACCGCCTGCTGCACAAGCACAAGGAGCCGAGTTCGATTCCCAGTACCAAAAACACCAAACAAACAAAAAATACCTCACCTTGGCCTAGAGCCCATGGGCGGCTGTGTGACCTCAGGTCAATCCCTTGGCCTCTCTGCTGCCCAGTTCGCCCTCTGGAAACTGCAGCTCTTCCTGCCTCCCTCCCAGGGTTATCGTGGGTCTTGGAAGAGGAAGTGGTACTGCTGAGATCATCAGAGCAGCGAGTGCACTTGAGCGCTTGCCAGTGAGAGATTCTATTCACTGCTTATTGGAAATTGTTTTTTATACTTACAAGGGATGGAATCCAGGATCTTCACACAGAGCTACATCCCTAGTCCTTTTAAAAATCTTTTTAAAGACAGACTCTGGCTAAGTCACTACGTCCAGGCTGGACCCAGACTTGCAGCCCTCCTGCCTCAGCCTCGAAGAGTGCAGGCGTTACAGATGTGCGCCACCACACCCAGCTCAAAACTCAGATTTAATAGGGAGCCCTGCATCTTTATTTGCTAACTCTGGCAACCCGAGAGTAGACAACCCAGGGAGAAGCCTCCTGGCAGGCAGCGAGGATCTGGGGGTGGCAAGGGGCGGTGGCTTCCTGTGCTGCCCATCCCCCACCCCTACCTTTTGTTCTTGCTGCCTGCTCACCGCCAGGAGCAGCTGCAGCTCTACTGGGCCATGGACTCCACCTTCGAGCTGTGCAAGATCTGCGCCGAGCGGGACAAGGACGTGAAGATCGAGCCATGTGGACACCTGCTCTGCAGCCACTGCCTGGCTGCCTGGCAGGTGGGCCCCTGCCCTGCCTCCTTGCCCCAGGTCCCCCCTCCACAATAAAAGCTCCCCACAGGATCTCCCTTGGACCTCATGGGTCAGATGGAGAAACCTAGGTCTGGAGAGCAGACCCCTGCTGGGGATTAGCAGGCCCACTGTGTCTGTGCCTCCTTCTCCATCTCGCTCTGCCCACATAGCCCCTGTGGCCGTGTTCTCTGGCCATGTTAGCAGTGGGCACAGTGCCCTCCTTCCCTTGCTGGGTGACCTGGAGTTGGGAACTTTGCCTCTCTGAGCCGTGGCCTCTTCCTCTGGAGAACAGTGCTAATGGTGGGAGGCTCCAGGATGGGTGAGGGGCCATGTGGGCCCCTCCTGGTCCCCCTGCCTCCCCTCCAGCATTTCTGTGCCACAGCCCTCCCCATGTCACTGTGGTGGAGGTGACATCCTTGAGTCCAGGAACATGGTGGATGCAGGGAGATGCTGACCTCTTCCCTCTCCACCTGGCAGAACGAGGACAGCCAGATCTGCCCCTTCTGCCGCTGCGAGATCAAGGACCGGGAGGCCGTGAGCATCTATCAGCTCTCAGGGGACACAGCGGAGGGTGGGGCCACTGCTGTGGACACGGATGACAGCAGTGACCAAGAGAATGTGGAGCTGGAGCTGGAGCAGGTAGGAAGAGCTGATGGGGGGACCAGACCCCTGGGTCTGAGGGAGGCGGCTGGGCCTGGACCCCGGGTCTGAGGGAGGAGGACCAGAACAGGTATCTTATGATCCAGCGGCCTGGACATTTTCCTACCCAGGGGTCTGGAGTGGCTTCTCTGGCTGACACCATCCTGTGGCTGGGACTGTCTTCCTTGTCATGTCTGTACCTGGAAGGTTGCTGTGTTTCCTCCAGGCAGAAGCTGGAGTGGACAAGAAGAACGTGGCACTCACTGAGCCCCCATCTTTCTCTCTAGGTGGCCCCCTCTGCTCCCCCTCTGCCCCCTCGGCTAGATCTGCCCCCCAGGAGGCCCAGAAGCGAATGCCAGCTGGAGGCAGTGAGTCTGGCGTCACCTGAGGTGGGCAGCTGGGTGTCACACAGCTCCGGGCTCCCTGGTGTGGCCCCTAGGCTCAGGGGGCCCAGGGGGCCCTCATCCTCGGCCCCATGTCCAAGGCATGGTGTGGTCTGGCAGCCACCGCCATGGCTGTTTCTCGGTTTTCATCTTTACTCCTCTTCTCGTTTGTTTCCTTGCTCTCCTCCCAGCATCTCAGGCACATCCTACCCCAAGGCCTTTGCACCTGCTGCTCCCTCAGCCTGAGCCTCCTCTCCTCACTCCCTTTCCACCCTCCTCTCACGGATGCTTTCCCTGAGCACCTATTGAGAAGAGCAGCCATGTCCCTCAGCCCCTGCCCCACCGAGTACCCACAGTCCTTTCCCAAGGCCATGGAGCATATTTCTTTTTTGTTGTTGTGTTGTGTTTGAGATTGGCTGTCTCTATGTAGCCCAGGCTGGCCTTAAACTTGCAGTGATTGTCCTGCTTCAGCCTCCCAAGTGCTGAGATTACAGGTGTGCACCACCGCGCTCAGCATGTCCAGTATTTTCTGTCTCTAATGACCCCTCCCTGGGTCAGGACCTTGTCTCACTCTCTGTGCCACCTCCAGAGTCTAGAACAGTGCGTGGCACCTACCCGAGGCCGGGGCTCAGTAAATGGGCAGTGGATAAAGAGACACAGCTGAGTCTTCCCACAGCCCCTGGAAGTCAGTGATGTTCCTCTCCCCTTTGTCCAGGGGAAAAAGCTCCCAAAGCCACACAGCCTGAATGAGGACAAACCAGCATCAGGGCTTTTAAGGCACCCAAGGCATCTGTTGGGGTTTTGAGGGGGGTTTTTTGGAGGGGTTTTTTTGGTGGTGGGGGGGGGTTGCTTTGGTTTTTTGCAGGACTGAGGAATGGAACCACCCACCCCCTCCACACTGGGCGGGAAGTGCTCTGCTCCTGAGCTACAGTCCCAGCCTCCATTTGCAGTTTTCTTTGTTTGTCTGGAGTTTTGTTGTTGTTGTTCTTTTATTTTCTCAGTCCTGGGGGTTGAATCCAGGGTCTTCTCACTGAGCTACATTCCCAACCCTTTTTTCTTTTCTTATTTTTTGAGACAGGGTCTTGCTAAGTCTCTTAATTGTTCAGGTTGGGCTCAAACTTGGGATCCTCCTGCCTCAGGCTCTCACACTGTTGGTGTGGGGTGTGCACCACACCTTTCTGCTATTTGTTTTGGCCTTTTGGTTGCTATTGTTCTGAGACAGGACCTTCCTAAGTAGTTCAGGCTGACCTTGAATTCACTGTGTAGCCAGGCTGGCCTTGAACTCACAGCGATTCTCCTGCCTCAGCCTCCTGAGCGCTGGGATCACAGGTGCAGGCCGCCATGCCTGGCCATCTGCTTATTTTTCAAGTGCACTCTGGTCATGCTTTCTTCTCCATCCCCCTCATTTCCGTCCTTAGATTTTCTGAGCTCAAGGGGCAGATCTGTTAGGCTCTCCAGCCCAGTACACTGGCAGCTTTAATCAATACTGAGCAGACCTCAAACAAACAGCTCAGGAAGTCCGGAGCGTTATTGGACCACAGCAAACGAGAGCCAGCAGGAAGGGGGGTGCGGAGACCAGCGAGGGAAGCTAAAAACAGATCCCGCCAACCTGCAGCCAAAAGCAAATGGAAACATTAGGAGCACTCAGCTGACTCCCTGAGGACAATGAGGGGACACAGCCAGCAGCGGGCTGACGGGCACCTCCAGCCAGAGGGGGGCACCTCTGCCAGGGCCAGCCTGCACCCCGCACGCCCTCCTCTCCTTTCCCAGACCCCGCCAGCCTCAAGCGCCAGGCACCTCCTGCTCTCACTTCTTCAGAACCCACCGCAGCAGGGACAGCAGGCTCACTCTGCTACTTCTCAGCAGGGTGGCTGTTCCCAGAGAGCAGTTCATGTGTGTGTGACATTTGCTCCATGCCTCGCACTACTTTTTTCTTTTCTTTTTTTTCCCAGCATTGGGCATTGAATTGAGCACTGAACCTTTGCACTGAGCTCCATCCCCAGCCCCTTTACTTTTTTATTTTGAGACAAGACCTAGCTAAGTTACCCAGGCTGGGCTCGACCTTGCCATCCTCCTCCCTCAGCCTCCCGAAGTGCTGGAGTTACAGGCATGTATCGCTGTGCCCGGCTTGTTTTGCTTTTTTATTTTTTATTTTTTGGTACCGGGGATCGAACTCGGGACCTTGTGCATTCAAGGCAGGCAGCGGAACCACTGAGCTAAACCCCCGGCCCTGTGTTTCTTTAATTTGTATTTATTTTGTTTTGTTTCGGCTTTTTGTTTTATTTTTTTAGACACAGCCTCACTTTACTACCCGGCCTTGGCACTCCTTGTTAACTCCCATTGTCATGACAACCCCATTAGGTGGGTACCATTAGGGCTTCCATTCCACACAAAGCGACACTGAGGCCCAGGAGCTGGAGATCTTGCAGGAGTCAGGACCATGGCACCAGGGCTCAGCCTCCCTCCCGCTCCACTGCCTCGGTTCCGCTGTCTGGACAGTGGGCCAGTGGGCATGAGGCCTGTCCCTGCCCCCTGAGGCTGTCCAGTGCACCGGATGCGGCAGAGCTGTGTTCCTGGTCGGTGTCACTTTGGCTGTGACTGTCTCTAGGAATGCTCCCCGCATGCCACTGCTCTCCTGAGAAACCCACCTCCCTAGGAGACACTGCCACACGCTGGTCCCCAGGGACCTCTCTGACCCCCCCCTTGTCTCTGAGTGAAGAATGGCGACAGGTGTGACACAAGCCCCACCACACGCCCTGACGAAGCCTGGGAGATCGGGCTGCTGAGACCTGAGTCACATCCCTTCCCCATCCCTTTCCTTCTCGGAAGCCCCCACTGCTTCCTCAGTACCAAGAATCCAAGCCAAAGCCCTCGGCACCGCCCCCAGTGCCTGGGGACCTGGCCCCATCCACCCCCAGCTCCTGAGTCTGCCGCCCTGGACTTTCCAAGGAGCCCGAGAGCCCTGCCTACTTCCCAGCCTTGGCCTCAGCCCGTCGTCCCTGCCTCTCAGAGGCAGCCCCTGTCCCCACGTGCTCAGAAGAACCAGGACACCCTGAAACCTGAGCTTGGGCGTTAGCTGATGACTTAGCACAAGCCTGGCTCGGCAGATCCTCAGCTCCATGAGCAAGGGGAGATTTTTCTGCTTTACTCATGGCTGTGTCCTCAGAGCCCAGAACAGTGAGAGCCTGATGCACTGGATGCTCAGGGGATGATTGTGGGATGGGTGGGTGGGTGGGTGGGTGGGCGGAGGATAGATTGATAGATGGACGGATGGGTAGATGGGTTGATAGATGAATGGGTAGTACACTGACAGATGGACAAACAGAACTTCATCCTACTCAAGGGAAAGGAGCAAGGGGAAACCAGCTTGGATTGGGGACAAGACCCTGCATCACTCCTGCCTGGGCCTATGAAGCCTCACCCAAGACAGCTCACCTGGGACATTTCTGAATCTCCTCTCCTCCAGGCACCTCTGGCCCTCCCCCGACTCCGGGGCCCCTTTCCCTTGCCGAGAATCAGGACTGTGGCCTCAGCCATGTGGAATGCCACCTCCAGGGCCCAGGCCACAGAAGGGGCCACAGAGTAAGTGGAGTGACAGTGAGGGCATCCTGGGTCTAAGGAAAAGGGGTGGAAGGGAAATACCGGGTCCCAGGAAATTGACCAGCCCCAACTCCTCCATTGTAGAAACTCCTAAAAGGAAGCGCATCCCTCCAGCTGCCCCTGTGGGGCCCCATGATGGCTCCCCCAGGCCTTGAAGCCATGTGACTCCACACCACCCAACTTGCATCTCTCCAGCTCCCTCCCTGCTGAGCTCCATCCCCTCCCTAACACACTTCTCTCCTGCATTGCAGGTTGCCCGGATGTGCTGCTACAGGGGCCCTCAGGGGCTGGAGGGGGTTTGTGAAGCAGAAATAAAATGCCAAGCCTGATCAGACCTCTAGTGTGTGAAGGAAGAGGGCAGCAGCCACCAGGGGGCAGCTTGGCACTGAGAAAGGGTGGTCCCCAAGCCTGGTGACCACATGATCACCGCAGTAGACTCAACCCCACACCCCCTCTGCCCACAGCCCCCCACATGGAGCAGGGGCACCCAGGCTTCTCCTTCAGTCCCAGGACTCCTGGGTCCCAAGTTCTCAGCGAATCTGGCAACCAGCCCCACCCCATCATGCAGACATTCCTGAGCCCAGAAGCCCAAGTTTGACCTGGTCCAGGGGACCCCACACTTCCTTGCAAGGGAGGCTCCTATCTAACCACAGTCTTCCCCCCCCATCCCTCTCTTATTCCTCCCTTCTTGGTCCTTCTCCCGGGAGCAGCAGTAATGGCAGCCTAACTCATGCTAGGAACTGGCTTTCCACCTGGGGACCATCCTGAGGGCCCCAGGTTCCCTCTGCTTCCCATTAGAGCACCCCAGACCCTGAACCCCTGCCTGTGCCCAGCCCTGGGCTCTGAAATGCTGGTGATACAGGGGGAGACAAGACCTGAGAGGGCCCGGGGTGGGCAGACTGGGGTGGGGGAGCCCCAGGTTTGCAGGGGCGCAGGGGGTGTGTGTGACCCGGCCTGGGAAGTCAAGGAGAGCTGAGAGGCGGGAACATCTGAGCTGAGATGGAAAAGATGAGAGGAGGAATCCACAGGGAGGAAGCTCGAAAGTTTGTGTCAGGGATTTCTTCCCGAGCCACAGAAGCCGCCTTGGAGACAGAAAGGCACTTTACTGAGAGGGTTTGGGTCACTCGCAGAACCGGGATTGCAACCTGAGTGGGAGTGGCTGTTGGCCATCAGCAGTCACCAGCCACAGTCGCTCCAAAGAGCCATTCTGATGAGGTCACCCTGGTCCCCTGGTGAACGCTGGCCCCAAGCTTACGTCACTGCCTCGTTGTCCCGGAAGCAGGGTCCAGTTGCTTTTCTCGTCAGCTGGTGCTCATAACACATTGCTCCGAGATTTAGCAGCGGAGGACAGAGCTGGCTGCTTCACTGCTCGTGGTCGCTGGGGGCCAGGATTTGGGGCGACCTGAGATGAGTGGCTCTGGCGGAGGTGCAATCAGAATGTATAAACTAGTGGCACTCGGAGCAGGGATGCTGGGGGCCGGATGGCCTCTGGACTGCTGGGCCTGCACTCGGGGATCCAATCTACTGTGAATCGATGTTTGTTTCTTTGTTGAAACAGGGTCTTTCTATGTAGTTCAGGCTGTCCTTGAATTTGAGGCAATCCTCCTGCCTCAGCCTCTTGAGTGCTGGGATTATAGGCGTGTACCACCATGCCCAGCCAATTATACTTTTTAAAAACTTACATGTGTACCATGTAGGCTTTTTTTCATGACATAATTCCCTAAACAATACCATGCAATGACCCTTTACCTAGCATTCGCATTGTATTAGGCATTGTAAGTCTTAGGAGATGATTTAAAATTTACAGGACGATCAGGTACAGTGGTATACATCCATAATCCCAGCTACTCGGGAGGCTGAGGCAGGAGGATTTAGATGTACTACCCAGTACTACCAAAACAAAAAATATATATATACATGTGTGTGTATATATATGGGTGCACATAAGCTCTGTGTCAACACAACATTGTTTTATTTAATCATCTTGAACATCTGTGAACTTTGGTGTCCCTAGGGGTTCTGAAACCAATTCCTGCAGATGCCAAGTGATAGCTCATTTCAGTGACTCCCGAAGAAGCTGTGTGGCTTTTACTCCCTCATCTTGGGGGTCATGTGGTGCTGTCACTTCTGCATTGTGAAGTTACATGCAAGCCACACAACTATGCAGTATGGTGAGACACATGTCAGGCTCTGATTGTGGACAGGCACATGGAACCAGCCACCTTTGGAAAGCAGGATCTGCCCCAGCTGCAGACCTGGAAGAGCTTTGCCAAGTCCTGCTTCTCCTGTAGTATTAGCTCCTGGTCCAAGAGCGGGGAAGGATTTGCCAAGCTGAGTCACCTTGGCTCCCACAGAGGCAGGGAAGCAAACATCTGCCTTTGGCTTCTGCAGAGGACGCCAGGCTTTCAGACAGTAAAGATGGCTCCATGAGTGGGGAGAGTGCAGGCGTTAGGCAACTCGGCCTTACAATATCCAGTACAGTCCACGCCTTACAACATCCAGTACAGGCCACCCCTTTCCACACTCTGTGCAATCGCCCTTTGCTCTATGCTAACGCTCTCTCCCCCAAGCAGTTCTCCCAGACTCTCTCAGCACTCCTGACTCTTGATGTTCAACCAAAAGTGCACAGCACACAAAATGTCAATGCTTCCACTTTCCACACCATGCCTGAAATCATGGGTAATTCTCCATTCTCCTCTGAACCTGTCATGATCCTGTATTCCACAAGCTGTGAAGTAGTTTGTTTTGGTTTTTGTTCTTTTTGCTGCACTGGGGATCAAACCCAGGGACTCGTGCATGCTAGGCAAACTGCTCTACCACCGAGCTACAGCCCCAGCCTTTTTTGTTTTTATTTTGAGAAAACATCTCACTAAGTTGCATCTGGAGGCCTTGACTTGCAATTCTCCTCCCTCAACTTCCCAAGTAGCTGGGTTGTAGACTCATTTTAAAGCTAACTGTCAGGCACTGCATGAAAAATAATGGGAGGAAGGTAGAGAAAAGGTAAGCCTTATTCATTAAAAGGCAGTCAGGCCTGGGGATTTAGCTCAGTGATTCCACTGCTTGCCTCACAAGTGCAAGGACCTGAGTTCAATCCCCAGCACCAATAAATATATAAATAAATAAATTTTGCTGGGATTTACCTCAGTGGTGCCACCGCCTGCCACACAAGGACAAGGTCCCGAGTTCGATCCCCGGTACCAAAAATAAATAAATAAATAAATAAAAGGCAGTCAGTCCCCCATATCTGTGAGTTGTGCAAATGAGGGTTCAGCCAACCTCAGGTCAAAGATACTCAGAAAAAATAATTGCATCTGAACTGAACGACAGATGTTGTTTCCGTTGTCATTATTCCCTGAACAATACAGTGTAAAGACTATTTCCACAATGTTTCCAGGGGATTAGTCATTATCATCATCTAGAGATGATTTAAAGTTTATGAGACGGGTGGGGCGTATGTCCCTGATAGGAAGTATGTTTAGTTTAGCGCGCTGGAGGGTCTGGATCAAACCCCCAGCACCTCTCAAGAATAATAATACAGGGGCTGGGGATTTAGCTCAGTGGTTCTACCGCCTGCCTTGAAAGGACCTAAATTCAATCCCCGGTACCAAAAAAAAAAAAAAGAAAAGGAAAGAAAGCATACAGGAGGATTGCACGGATTATACTCACTACTGAGCTTTTTTTTTTTTTTTTGGTACCTGGGATCGAACTCACGACCTTGAGCTTATGAGGCAGGCGTGGTGCCACTGAGCTAAATCCCTGGCCCTATACTGAGCTATTTTATGTAAGGGACCATGCATCCTTTGGGGATGCTAAGGGACATAGTTCTGCTTCAGCAGACTCTAAACTTCAGGGACCCGTGTGATCATATCACCTGAGGACATCGTGCTGATCTTAGTTTGTGTAAGTGTCCCCTTGCTACTCACACAATGACAACACCACCTAACACCTTTCACAAGAAGTCCCTATTGTTAATTGACACATGCCTGTAGGTCTATCACACGAGAGGGCAAGGATGGAATTGGAAAATTATTTAATCCGGTCCATAAATATTTTCTCTTCTCATTCCAAGCACTGTCCTAGGCACTGGAGATCCAGTAGTGAACCAGAAATTTCCTGTTCTCTTCAAGCTTAGATTCTATGCAAGACAAGTAATTTTAAAAATAAACAAAGTCACTTTGGTGCTATAATCCCAGCACTTGGGAAGCTGAGGCAGGAGGAACAAGAGTTTGAGGGCATCCTGGACTATACAGTGAGATCGTGTCTCAAAACAGAAAAATAATAATAATAAAAAATAAGTAAAATAAAAAAATAATTTCTGGGGATTTAGCTCAGTGGCACTGCGCCTGCCTTGCAAGCGCAAGGTCCTGAGTTCAATTTCCAGTACTGGAAAAAAAATATTCAAAATTAAAAAAAATTGATTTGACAGCAATAAATGCTATGGAGGAAAACTATAGTAAGGGAAGGGAAGTAGGAGCTGCTGGGACAGCACAGTTGCTATGGAGATAGGATGGCCAGGAAAGCCATTTAATGAGGTGAGGAGGAGATGAGAGATTAGAAGCAGGTGAGAGAGGAAGCTCTACAGAGAATGTCCCTGCAGAAGGAAGAGCAAATGCAAAGGTCCTGAGGCTGGAACCTGCTTGGTGTGCTAGCAGAACCGCAGGGGAGCAGAGACCAGTGTGACAAGACCGAAGCTGGCAAGGAAAAGTGGGGTAAATAACGAGGGCCAGCACCAGGACCTCGTGAGCCACGGAGAGAACATCAGCTTTTACTCTGAATGAGTGAAGAACCATGGAAGGACTCGGAGCAGAACCGTGGTGTAAGCTAACTCATTTTAACAGGATCCCTCTAGCTGTTTTATGAAACTAAATTGTAGGGGACCAGGGAGGGCAGGTCCCCTATTACTGCTGTAATACGAGTTTCTGCAAGTCTATGCGAGCCAGGCCGGGACTTATGGCTCCCCTCTTTCCTGTACATCCCCCTGGGCCTCCTCCTCAGGCAGCACCTTGGCTGGGTGGACAGGGACAGCAGATATGAGTGCACACCACCCCGTCCAGCATAAGGAAGCAGGAGCACAGGCTGGGGACAGAGCAGTCAGGGTGAACTTGTCCCCAGGGCTTGCACTGTGTCCTGCAGTGACCCCCACCCTGTGGAATTTGCATGGGACCCTGTGTGCCTGTGTTTGCCCTTGCAAGGCCTCACTGAGCACCTGCTCTGGGTCTGGGTGGCTCCCAGGACACAACAATGACTAAGCAGCCTTGACCCTTGCAGGGGCTCACAGTGTGTGTGTGCGCAGGACAGGCCCATCCTCCATCCTCAGGCAGGGACTGCCCAAGGGGTGCAGAGCTGAGGTGGGGGCAGGAGGCTGGGGAGGGCGGGAGGAACCCAAAGGAGGCCTTCCTGGAGGAGAGGGCACTGCCCCATACGAAAAGGTCACCTTCTGAGCTTAACAATTGTGCTCCTGTATGACCAATGGGTAAGTAACTGGGCCAGTCTGGCCAACAGCCGCACAAACCTGTAATCTAAGCCTTCCCTTTGGGCCTACTGGCAAAGCTGGGCTCCAGGGGATCCCAGTCTTACCAGAGACCCACAAGCTGACTGCAGACCTGAGGAATCTCTCCCAGCAGGACCAGCGACCCCCCCATCTGACCAGTGTCATGGGCTGGCTTCTCCCAGCTAATCCGTGCTACCCCCCTCCCTCCAAGCCCCAGCCAGCACTCCGGGGATTTGGTCCCAGTCCGACCTGGCTTGTGAGGAGACTGGAGCAGCCTGATCGGTGACCCCTTCAAAGTGACCTGTGACCCTTCCTTTCAACCAGTGGCTGGCTCCTCCCCTCCCTCTCCACTCACCTGCCCTGCCAGCCCCCTCCTCCTCCCCTCCCCCAAAGGTGGGGTGGGAATGAAGGGGAGAGGAGGAAGGAGGAAGGGGGGTGACATTCCTGGGATTCCCTGGATGGGGGAAGAGAAGGCGGGTCTCGGGGGAGCGCGGGCAAGGGCACCCCGCGCCGCACCCCCCCTGGCGGAACTGGCGGGCGGATTGAAAGCCATCAGAGATAAGAGATGAGCGGGTCCCTAGGAGGCCACCGAGGGCCCGCGCGCGCACAGCCAGCGCAGGGAGGCATCCCCGGCAGCCCGGGGGAGCTGTCCCGGGCCACTGGTCACCCGGGGCGAGGCCGGCGCAGGCCCGCTGGTCACCACCCGGATGAGAGCCCCGGCTACCTGCCACAGCGGGAAGGAGCCTGCGAGGCCCCAGGCCGGAGCGACAGGGACCCGGGCTGGACTGCAGGGGTGACCCGGGCTGGACTGCAGGGGTGCCCAGCGCGGGTGCCGCTCCCGAGACGGCAGGGGCTGGCGGGCACCGAGTGGGTCTGCGCGCGACGGTGGGAGGTGCGCGCCGGGCAGTGGGAGGTCCTGGCCCCGCGCCCGGGCTGGGGGTGGGGGGTGAGGGGCCAGGGGCGGGGCCTCGCTGCTCGGCGCAGCACAGCCTCGCCCGGCTCAGTCGCCGCCGCCGCAGCCAACGCCGCCGCCACCTCGTGAACATGGAGACCCCGGGAGTCCGCGCCGGGGCACGCAGGACTCCGCGGCTGCTGTGCCTCGCGCTTCTGCTGGCGGCGCACCCAGGTAGGGCCCGGGCCGAGGGGGGCGGGACGCGGGCGGCTCCAGGGAGCCCGGAGGGCAGGGGCAGAAGGGGCTCCCACCCTCCCCAGGAGGCCAAGGCGGGGACTCCAGCTAGGGAGGACAGAGAGCTGGGGACACCACGGCGTGGATCAGACAGGACCCGATCCACTTGCCCTTTCCCACGCAGGACGCTGGAATCTGGGCCCAGCGCCCTCTGCCTGCTCAGACCCAAGAGTCCAGGTCCCCAAGTGGCTTCCCTAGGACATAGAAGACCCAAGCCCCTGGGCTGTCCCCTCCAAGGTTCTCAAGTTTGAGGGAGCTTGGCTGCCTTCAGCAAAGCTACGCCGCAGCCAAGCAAGTGGTTCCTACAATATGAGAGTTTCCCCAGCCAGCATTCAGAGTCCAGACTCCATGGAGAACCCGCCTCCCTCGGAAAGGGCCGAGTCCCAGCCCTGGCAGTGAGGGTGGATGGAGCAAAGTGTTTCCGAGTGACAGTGCCCCCTGCCTGGGGCCCCCCATCAGTGCACACACCTGCAGGCGGTGGGAGGGACAGGGGCAGGGACATGAAAGGGGCCGAGGAAGAAGAGGGCATCTGGCCTTCCTCACTGCCTGCGCCTCAGACCCAGGCGGGCACCAGCCCGCCGCTCCCCTGGATGCTTGGGAATCCAGGCCCCTGGCACAGCATGGTAAATAATGGGTCCCCTGGGGTAGGCCTGGGCCGGGCCAGGCAGGGCCGGGTGGGGCGGGGAAGGGAAGGGAGGCTCTCTAAGAGCTGAGCGTGGTGCCCAGGGGGTAGAGTGCGTGCTTCTCTGGCACTGTCTGCCAAGAGTCAGGACCCAGCCTCTCAGGCCACAGGAGTCTGGGCCCCCAGCCCCTCCTCCCCCATGACCCCAATCCTAGCCTCAGCTCTGTCCCGAGCCAGAGCCAGGGTGACACACCTTACCTCCTAGCTCTATGAGAGACAGGAGACAGGGGGCACCTGGGGGTCTCTGACGCCAACCTGGGCAGGTCTCAGCCAGCCTTTCCCTCCCACATTCCTGAAACCTGCCCAGCCCTGTCCCCCCTCACCGCCCCACACACCTATCCCGCCTGGGCCCTCAGCTCCTGGCCCAGCCACAGCCCACATCCCAGGCCCCCATGCATGAGAGAGCAGCGCCTGGTGCCAGGAGAGATGGGGGGGCGGTTCAGGGAAGGGTGCGGGAGGCGGGGCAGGCACTGAAACCTGGGTGGAACCAGGAAGGAGGGAGCCCGCCCTGCCCAGACAAGGTGTTTGCTCTGGTGGGAGAACCGGGCCACAAACAGCAGCCCTACCCCCAGGACACTGAGCAAAGGCCACCAGGGTGCTGCAGAGCCCAGGGGGAGCATGGCTCTGCAAGGGAGAGTTGGGAGGAAGGCTGGTGGGGTCCGAGGCGCAGAGATGAGAGATGGAGAGAGAAAGGAGCTGAGTCCGAAGGAGGAGGGCTGGAGCTGGAGGACAGTCCGGTCGGTGGCAGTGGGAGGGAGCTCAGGTGCTGTCCCCAGCTGTCCAGGCCGAGATGCACGTGTCCGTGCCCCCTCTGGTGGAGGTGATGCGGGGAGAGCGGGTCAGCCTGAACTGCACCCCCTCAAAGAAGCCTGACCACTTCGTGCTGGAATGGTTCCTGGTGAGTGCCCGGGACAGCGCAGGGCTGGGAGGTGCAGGTGCTGTCTGTCGCCCACATCGTGGCCTCCTCAGGGCTGGGAAGAGTAGGAGATCGTCCCGCTGCATCTTGCTTTACAGATGGGGAGCTCAAAGCCCAGCAGGTGTCAGGCGGGCTGAGCAGGATTGAAATCCTCCTTCAGAATTTGGTTCTTAGGAGAGGGCCCCCTCGGGAGCCACGGGGGAGGAGGGCAAGAGGCAGACAGAGGAGGAGACACAGGGACAGAGTGAGCTGCAGAGAGGGACGTGGAGAAAAAAATCAAGAACAGGACAGGAACAGAGGGGTGAGAGCAATAACAGGAGGAAGAAGCAGACCCAGGGGACACCAGGAAGAAAAGGCCCAAGGGAGAGACCCCGGCTGGGTGTCGGGGAATGGAGCTGAGACCCGGCCCTCGCCTGCTGTGTCCAGATCGAGCGCTCCGGGGCCCGCCGCCGCCTGGCCTCGGCCGAGCAGCAGGGCTCCGAGCTGCAGCTGCAGCGGACCGTGCACGACCCCCGGGGCCGCAGACCCCCATACCAGCTGGACCCCCAGGGGAGCCTGGTGCTGGCCGAGGCCCAGGTGGGTGATGAGCGGGACTACGTGTGCGTGGTGACGGCTGGGGCTGCGGGCACCGCTGAGGCCACCTCAAGGCTCCGGGTGTTTGGTGAGTGTCCCAGGGACCCCTGAAAGGGGCAGGGCAGGTGAGGTGAAGAAGGGGCTCCTGACATGAACATCGTCCCCATAGCCCAGCCAGAGGCCGCCGAGGTGCTCCCCAACACAGGGACGCTGTCCGTGATGGACAGTGCCCCGCAGGTACCTGGGGGCCAGGCCCGGATTCCGGGGCCCGGAGGTGGGCTGGGGCGGAGGCTTGTGGCCCTCTTCGTCTGAAGAGTGGGGCCCGGGGGCCCGATGTCTGCTCGGGGGAGAGGCTGGTCTGCCTTGCGGGAAGAGGGGCCCCGGGCTTCAGAGTCCTGGCTCCCAGCCCACGGCCCGCCCGTGTGCCTCAGATTGCCACCTGCAGCAGTAGGAACGGGAACCCAGCCCCACAGATCAGCTGGTACCGGAACGGGCGGCTCCTGGAGCTGCCCACGGAGATGAATGAAGGTGAGCTCTGAAGCCAGCAACACCTGGACCAGGGTGGGTGGCACTGGGGCCCCGCTGACACCTCTGCCTCTCTCCAAGAGGGATATGTGACCATCCGCACGGTCCGGGAGGCCTCGGGCCTGCTGTCCCTCTCCAGCACCCTCTACCTGCGCGTCCGCAAGGCCGACCGCACCTCCAGCTTCCACTGTGTCGCTCAGTACAGCCTGCCCGGGGACCGGCACGGCCGCCTGGACAGCCCTGCCTTCAACCTCACCCTGCACTGTGAGTCCCAGGGATGCCACCCCTGGCCACACTGAGGCCCGACACCCCCAAGGCAACATGGCCTCACATTCCCTGTCAGGGCTGACTGTATGCTGCTGCTGGCTGCTGACCTGTGACCTCACGAGGTAGTGCAAGCCCCATCCCGACTCTGAGCCCTGCGTAGCTCCCAAGGGGCTCCACCCTTTCCTACTGAATCGAGCCCCGTAGGACATCTGGCTCCAGGTCTCACACTGATGCTCACTGACCTCTGACTCTTGACCTGTACCCTCCACTCACGTCCACCTCTGACCTCCAGTGCCCACTCTCAGAATAGGTGTGACCTTGAGCCTTCAAACATGACCTCTAACCTTTGACCACCCACAGCCTTCCCAAGCGGTACAAGGCTGACCTCTCTCTCTTAGTCCCTCCCCGGCCCCTCCCCAATTGTGACCCCCATCTTTCCTGTCCTTCCCGCAGATCCCACGGAACACGTGCACCTCTGGGTGGGCAGCCCATCCACCACGGAGGGCTGGGTGCGTGAGGGCGACTCTGTTCAGCTGCTCTGTGAGGGGGACGGCAGCCCCAATCCGGAGTACACGTTTTTCCGTCTTCAGGTGACACAGCCTGGCCCCTCTGGAGCCCTCAGCTCTGCACCAATTGCTAATTTTTTGGCGGTGCTAAGGATAGAACCCAGCCCCCAAGTGTGCCCGGCACATGCTCCACCGGGCGCCATCCCCAGCCCGGGGGTTTGGGTGTCTCTTGGCCTGGCTGGTGACCCGTGAACAAAAGGACCTCTGACCTGGCTTTAGAGTCCTGATTGAGCTCAGTGCCCGACTGGGGTGACCCTGAGCCCTGACTTGAGTGGGCTGTGGCCTAACTCAGTGTCCCCTGAGGGAGCGAAACCCCCGGGGCCAGGGTGGCACCTGAGCCTGGCCTATCACCTCGGGTCACAGGACAAGCAGGAGGAAGTGCTGAGCACAAACTTGGAAGGGAAGCTGACGCTGGAGGGCGTGAACCGGAGCCAGAGCGGGATCTACGGCTGCCGAGTGGAAGACTTTGATGCTGCCGAGGATGTGGTGCTCACTCGGACGCTGGGGGTGAACGTGTCCTGTGAGCACGGCCCGGCCTCCGCACCCCGAGTACCCATCTATCCCACCCTGCAGCTGCCCGGCATCCTGGATATACCACGTCCAGCGCCTGCTTTTCTGTGTGTCTGCCCTTTCCCCTCTCCCCTGCTCCCTGCCCTACCTCCTCTGACCCAGCAAGATCATAAGAGAGCTTTCCTGAGCCTCCCTCCCTAGAACCTGCCATGGATCCCCAGTGCCCTCAGGAGAAAGCCCAGGTCCTCCCCCCAGCCCCCATGGCACACCTGGCCAGCATGGCCATCAGTGGACCCTTCCTTCCTTCCCCCAGTCAAGACTGTCTCCTCGACACCTCACTTCCTCTTTTCACTCCTACCTCAACTCTTTTACTACCGTCTGTTCCTGGATCCTGGATTTCTTCTCCCTCTCTCCCCCTGCCCCTCCCTCCCTCTCTCTCTCTCTCTTTGCTTTTGGGCAGTACTGGAATGGAACCCAGGGCCTTATACATGTTAGGCAAGTGCTCTGCCACTGAGCCACACCCCCAGCCCTTTTTATTTATTTTTATTTTTGTAAAGTTTGAGACAAGGTCTTGATAAATTCCCCAGGCAGGCATTGAACTTGGGTGATTCTCCTGCCTCAGCCTCCCAAGTATCAGGTATTATAGGGGTGCACGACGGCACCTGGCTAGTGGATCCTCGCTTTCTAAGCAGGCTTCCAGTTGGATTTGCAAGGTAAAGGCTTCGCTCCTCCTCCTCCTCCTCCTCAGCCCTCCATAGGGGTAGACCCTGTGGCAGGAATTGGGGACACACCCATGCACACAGACCTTTCCCTCCCCCTTGTGGGGGAACCAGATGGTAATGGCTAAGCAAGATGGACACAGAGCCAGAGGGACAAGGGATGGCTGCGAGCAGCTGGCAGCCCAGGATCAGGCTGCCGTGGAGGCCTTCGGGTAGAAAGTTTACAGGGAGCCCCCTGGGGCCGCATCCCCTGGGCCCGGGGAGGTGACAGAGCAAGGTTGGGCAGGGGAGGAAGCTCCACTGCAGCCTACAGAAGGCTTGGCTGGCCCCACAGGTGCTGGATGCTGGAACAGCCCTCAGTTGTGCCCACTTGGGGTGAGAGGGCTAAGCCTACCCCCCGCGCCAGTCTGTGCCACCCCAGGAAGGGGCACGACCAAGGGTGAGGGGTTGTGCAGCTGAGGCACTTCCCAGAGAGGGACAACAGCTGAGGGCTGGCAGCTGCCACCCCTCTCTCAACAGCTGGGGCAATCAGTCCTGCAGAGGGGGCAGGGAGCTCCGTCCACCGAAGGGGTCCGGGAGGCCACTGCCAGAGGGACAGGCGGATGGGAAGCTCAAGAATGCAATGGGAAGGCAGAGAGCTAGAAGCTGCAGGCAAATGAGCAGGTGCAGAGGCCCTGGGGCAGCACAGCTCACTTGGGAGAAAGGAGCAAGCAGGCTCTCCGGGACTCAGCCAAGAGGGGAGGCAGGAGATGTGCAAGAGGTGGGCCAGTGCCAGGCCAGGCAGGGGCTGACAGGCTGCTAAAGGAATGTGACCCTGGCGTCCAAGGAAGTTGGGAGCCACTGCAGTTTTTAAGCAGAGAGAAGGGCTGCTCCCTGGAGGATGGACTGAGGAGATGAGCGAGGGTGGACAAGCAAGGTGCTGGTCAGGACTGTTGGATCCAGGGTTCAGGAATAGCGGGGAGTGGAGGAGCCATCTTTTTTTTTTTTTTTTGGTACCGGCGATCGAACTCGGGTCCTTACGCTTGCGAGGCAGGCGGCGGAACCACTGAGCTAAATCCCCGGCCCAATCTTTTTGTTTTTGAGGGTCCTGCTGTGTAGTTCAGGCTGGCCTCGAACTCACAGCGATCCTCCTGCCTCAGCCTCCCTAGTGCTGGGATTACAGGTGTCCACCACCAGGCTTAGCCAGAAAAGCCATCATGAGGGCACAGCGATAAAGTCTTAAATAGCCAGAGCCTGGCATGGTGGTACATGCCTGCAATCCTAGCACTCGGAGGCTGAGTGAGGCAAGAGAATTGCCATGAGTTCAAGACCATCCAGGGCTATATAGTGAGACCCTGTCTCAAAAACAAACCAAAAAAAAAAGAAAAGGCAGAAATAGGCAGATGCTCTGGCACATGCTTGCAATCCCTGCTACTCAGGAGGCTGAAACAGGAGAATTGCAAGTGCCAGCCCAGTCCAGGGCAATTTAGATAGACTCCTGTCTCAAAAATAAAAAAGGGTTGGTGCTGTAGCTCGGTGGTGGAGCACCTGTGGGTTAGATGCCCGAGGCAGGGAAAAAAAAAAAAAGGAAAGAAAGCAAAGAGAAATAATGGGTGCAGCGTGATAGGGAGAAGGCAAGGGTTTGGGCAGAAGCCCAGGGTCTGTCTGGGTGGAGGCTGGGGTGACTCAGTGGCAAAGCGCTTGTGGCAGGTGCAAGGCCCTGCATTCCATCCCCAGCACCGAAAGAAGAAAAACATGGGTTTGGATGGTAAATCACAGGAAGACTCCCCGCCCAGGTTACCCATTAACCTGGGCTCCTGTGAGGGAAGTGGCCGCAGGGTGTGTATCTTGGCATCAGACACCTGGATTTGGGCTCGAGGTCCCAGATGGGAGAGTGGAAGCCTAGATCTGGACCGTTGTTCCTTGATGTTTGCCAGCCCTGGAGAGCCGCCAGGGCGCGGCGCCCCAGGGCGTGGGGCTGGGGACACTGACGCTGACGCCCTGTCCCCTCCTGCAGACCTGGACCCCCTGGAGCTCAGTGCGGGAAAGGAGCTCTCCGTGTTTCTAAACAGCAGCCGCATGGCGGTGACCTGCTCTGCCAGGGCCCAGCCTGCACCCACCCTGCGCTGGACCAAGGTGGGAGGGAGAGGAGCCCCGCTGATCCCCGCCTGCTCCCCTCACCCACCCACAAGGCTCACACCCTGCCCTGCTTCTCCCGGTCCCCTCCAGGACTCCGTCCCTCTGGAGAATGGACCCACGCTGTCGCTCGGCCCCTTCACCTTCGATTCCGCTGGCACCTATGTGTGTGAGGCCTCCATGCCCAGTGTCCCCCTCGTCAGCCGCACCCAGAGCTTCAGGCTGCTGGTCCAAGGTTCGGGGTGCAGGACGGCTTGGGTGGGGATGGTGGCAACTTGGGAACCGAAAAGGGCAGGCCCTCTGCGCTGCCCTTTTCCTCTCCTTGCCTCCGCTCTCCCTCTCCCGCCTGTCCCTTCCTCCGAGTGGCTCCTGCTCACTTTGTCCTGGTCCGCATCGCCCACAGGGTCTCCAGAGTTAAGGGCAAAGGAGCTGGAGCCCAAGGCTGAGGGCAGCTGGACGGAAGGGGACGATGTCGAGCTCATCTGCTCCGCCCGCGGCTACCCGGAGCCCGAGCTCACCTGGAGCCAGCCGGGTGGCAGTGTAAGGGACCCTCCTCTCCAGCCCCCTGCTCCCTGTGGGGGGGACCCTGCCCCACGCTTGCCCAGGGACCAGCCATCCCCACCTCTGCCCGCACCCCCTGCCCTTGGTCCCCAGCACGGGCCTAACCGGAGCCTCCACAGCCAGCAGAGCGGGCCCAAGGCGGACAGGGCTGGGTGAGCAGCTCGCTGACCCTGCGAGTGACCAGCACCCTGGGCCGTGAGGGAGTCTCCTGCGAGGCCTCCAACTCCCACGGGCGACTCAGCCACGTCTTCCACTTCGGCATGGGTGAGGGATGCGGAGGCACTGAGGGAGGTGCCGGGCGCAGGGCTGGCTGAGCCCCACTGCACGCTGAGCCCTCCTGTGTCCCTGCAGTGGCCCCCCAGGCTGCCCAGGCTGGAGTGGCCGTCATGGCCGTGGCCGTCAGTGTGGGCCTCCTGCTGCTCGTGGTCGCCGCCTTCTACTGCATGCGACGCAAGGGACGCCCAGGCTGCTGCCGCCGCAGAGAAAAGGGGACCCCGTGAGTGGCCCAGCCCCAGCACCAACCTCATTCCCGCCCCCCTGGGCCACCTCCTGGGCCCCCCCGCCCTGACCCTAGCCCCAGCCCGCCACCCCTGTCTGTACCATACGAATCCTCATCCCCATCGCCGGGTCTCCAATCCCAGCCTGCCACAGCCCCATCCCGCCCAGGTCATGACACACACACACACACACACACACACACACACACACACCCCCATCTCGTGTCACCCTTGGCTTCCCTCACTGGTATCCCCAAGGCCAGCCCCAGCCCCATCGCCCTCTCCCATCCCCGCAGCATCTTCCACCCTCTCCCGACTCCTGAGCACCCCCACCGTGCCCCTATACTAATGCCAGCCGGGCTCCCTCCCCGGCCACGACTATGCCCAGCTGCCACCCTCTCCCCGCAGGCCACCTGGGGAGCCAGAGCTGAGCCACCCTGGGTCGGAGCGACCAGAACAGACGGGCCTTCTGGTGGGAGGGGCCGGGGGAGGAGCCCAGGGCGGCAGTGGGGCTTTCAGAGATGAGGTGAGTCGGGGGCCAGGAGCCCGCTGGGCACAGGGACAGCCTCCTGGGCACAGGCTGAGTCACCTGTTTTCTCTGCAGTGCTGAGCCCGAGACCTGGAGGCTCCGGGCACCGACCCTGAGCTGTGGGCACCTGAGAAGCAGCCCTGTGCCCCCTGCCCCTCCTTCTCCAGCCCGGCTGGCCATGTCCCTCCCTTCCTTCCTCTGCCTGTTGGCCAGGGACCCACTGCCCGGCCTGGCCTCCGGGAGGGGTGGTGGGAGGTGGGTGGCCGGGAGGCTGCCTTCCTCAGGGAGTGTCACTCTCCCAGGCCCCAGAATAGCTGCTGGACCCGAGCCCAGGGCCGGCCTGGGACGAGGCTGGAGGGTCGCTGGCCGTGGCTATTTTTACCTCCTCCCCCGAGCGGGTCCCCCCACCTGAGTCCTGCTACACAGTCTGACACTGGATCCCCTCCGCCCTCGCCCCCGGCCCTCGTCTGTGGACACTGGAGTCTGGAATAAATGCTCTCTGTCACATCCACACCGTCCAGAGCTCCCATGGGGGCAGAGGGTCGAGGAGGGACGCAGGTGGCTGTCCCCTTTCAGTGCCTCTCCCTGCCACTGCCCTGCAGGGCCTCGGGAAAAGCCTGACGTCATGGAGAAAATAGCAGGGAGAGAGCAAGGGTGTAGAGGCCGACTCGGCTGCCCAGGGTGGCAGGGAGAGATGCCTGGCTGGGGCACCAGGCCTGGCCCCTGAGGGCCAGCGCCAGGGCCTGCGTGGGTTGAGTGCTGTCCACTTAAGGAAAAATTCCTCCTCTCTGGAGCCCCAAGGGAGCTGAGCTGGAGGGGAAGAACTGTCTGTCTGTCTGTCTGTCTGTCCGTCTCTGCTGTAGACTTAGATGGTGGAACTATGGCTGGGCTGCCTCCTCTCAGGAGATCAGAGACCCTGCAGCGGAGGATTCCCTGGGAAAGAAGTGGGCCGGATGAGGGGCCTGGGCCAGAGGGAGGAGACAGAGACTTTCGGAAGCTAAGGAAGAGAACTTTGAAAGAGAAAAGGCCGGGTTTGGTGGAGCATACCTGTAATCCCAGCCCTGAAGGAGGCTGAGGCGGGAGGGTCTCAAGTTGAGTCCTACCAGGGCAGTCTAGAGAGAGCCTGTCTCAAAATAAAAAATAAGGACCAGAGCCGGGGATTTAGCTCAGTGTTTCCGGCACCTGCCTCGAAAGTGCAAGGTCCCAAGTTCGATCCCCAGTACCCAAAAATAAATAAATAAATAAGGGCCAGGGATTTAGCTCAGTGGTGCCACCACCTGCCTCAAAAGCACATGGTCCTGAGTTCGATCCCCCGTATCTAAAAAATAAAAAGAGCTGGGGATATAGCTCAGTGATAGAGCCCAGCCTGGATCCCATCCCCAGTACCAAAAGAAAAAAGACAGAAAAAGAGAAAGGGAAAAACTTAGGTAGGTGGGAGGACAGATGGGCTTCGAAGCTCTGAGATAAGAGAAAGATTTAGGGGGACAGAGGCGAACAGAGACAAACACAGAGAAGGACGAGCTGAGTGTGTGGGTGCACGCCTATAATCCCAGGACTCGGGAGCCTGAGGCAGGAGGTCACCTTGAGGGCGGAATGTGGGCACCTGTGGCATGGCTTTGCCATTGCCCGAGGGACTTCACCTCCCAAGCCTCTGCTCTGGGGCACCCTACAAGACAGGTAGGTCACACGTTGGCCCCTAGGGGGCTCTGCAGTGCTGGGGAGCTGAGGCCGGGGACTGGGGGGTGGGACGGGCAGCCCAGAGCTGCTAACCCAATTTTCAGGCAGAGGCCATCCTCCACCCCGCTTTGCCCAGTCGCAAGTAGGACGTGGTGACCGCTGGGCAAGCCACCTGCAAGGCGACCGAGCAATCTGCCCAGAGGCCCAGAGCCAAAAGCTCGCAGGCCAAATGAGAAGCTGAAACCTCACTCGCTGAATCCATTTAAAACACTGGATTGTGGTGGCTGAGGCAGGAGGATCGCAAATTCGAGCCCAGCCTGGGCGATTCAATGAGAGTTTGAATCAAAATTAAAAGGGGCTGAGCTCTAGGTTCAATCCCTTCTAACAGAGAAGTCAATCAAACAGACGAAACAAGAAAAAAGATGGGGTTATCTTAGATCCAAATACTTGTGACCAAAGGCCCCACTGGAGTCTGGAACCCCGTGCTGTCCTTGCTCCCTGGCCCAGTTCCGGTGAGTGAGCGGAAGCCCGGCCCACAGCAGGCGCCTGGCTGCCCCTCAGCTGCCTGGGTCTGCTTGGCAGCCTGGATTTCTCCTGCTTGTTGCCAGTGGGCAGGGGCCCATGGACCCTTCTGCCTCCACCTACATGGACTGTTTTCTTGTTCTTTCTTGTCTTTTTCTTTTTTCAGTACTGGGGCTAAAATCCAGGGATGTGCTACCATTTGGATACATCCCAGCCCTTTTTATTTTTTCAGGTTAATTTTGCTTTTATGTTTTGTTTTATTAGCAGTGCTGGGGATCCAACTCAGGACCTCACATACACTAGGCAACAATTCCTTGACTGGGCTACATCCCCAGTCCTCCTTTTTATTTTTTGAGACAGGATCTCAGTTAAGTTCCCCAAGCTGAGCAACCTTCCTGCCTCAGCCTCCCAGAGTACTGGAATTACAGGCATGCACCACCATGCCTGGCTTAGTTCATATCTTTTTTTGGGGGGGGGGTACGGAGGATCAAACTCAGGACCTCGAACTTGCCAGGCAGGTGCTGTGCTGCTGAGCTAAATCTCCGCCCTATAATTTTTTTTTTTTTTTTTTTTTTTGGTGCTAGGGATTGAACTCTGCTCCTTGCTCTTGCCCAGCAGGCGGCGAAACCACTGAGCTAAATCCCTGGCCCTCTGTATTCTTTTTTTGTTGCTGTTGGTGCCAGGGATCAAACTCAGGACCTTGTGCTTTCAAGGCAGGTGCGGTGCCACTGAGCTAAATCCCCACCCTACATTGTTAATACAATAGACCCTCTCATCCACCAGGGACATATTCCAAAACTCCCAACAAATGCCAGAAACCACAGATAGTACTGAACCTTTGATGTTATGGTTTTTTTCAGATAGATATTGATATAGTTTGATTTATAAATGAGGTACAATAAGAGATTAATAACTATTAATAGATTAGAAAAAAATTTTAAAAGCCAGGTATGGTGGCACAAACTCGTAGTTCCAGGTACTTGGGAGGCTGAGGCAGGAGGATCACTGCAAGCTTGAGGCCAGCCTGGACTACATAGGGAGTTCAAGGCCAGCTTGAACTACATGTGAGACTGAAAAAACAAAACAAGAAAATTAAAACAACATACTATAATAACATTATTTTAAACATACTAATTATATCTGTAATGTTCCATTTAATAATTTGGACTAAGATTGACTGTAACTATATTTATAACCTTTTTGTTGCTGGGATAATAAGGTTTGTTGCCTGACATATAAGGTATGATCAAAATATACAGTGAATGTTTAAATTAAAATTTTATTACAGCCAGGAATGGTGGCACATGCCTGTAATCCCAGCACTCAGGAGGCTGAGGCAGGAGGATTGCTGTGAGTCTGAGGCCAGCCTGGGCTACATAGCAAAACCCTGCCTTGAAAAAAAGGTATTACAGTAAAAAACACACTACTATTAATCCCCTCAAAACAGTCCCCCTCACTTCAAACACGCTTATTCCATCCTTCGTGCCACTTTCTGAAGCAGTTCTGGAAGTCCTCTTTCATGAGCATCTTTACGAAATGTGATAAAAATACAGTGATTGCTGCTGCTCAGTGCCATCCAACAGAAAGGCAGCTCATAAAGACATCCCTGTGTCTCCCTGTAACCTTCTTCACCGGATCTGGCACTGTGCAACTTCTGGCTCTTTCCCCAAATCAAAATGACTGGGAAAGGTAAATGTTTAGAAAAAGTTCAGGACACTGAGGCACCCAGGACAAGGCAATTAAGGACATGTCCAATGACACAACTTCAAGGACGAAAGTTTTATTCTGGCTCACTGTTTCAGAGGTTTCAGTCCATGGTCCTGCCCCCAAGGCTGGAACGCCATTGTGAAGGACCTCAGCACTGCATGGGCCAGGGTGGGGGCTGATGCAGAGAGAACAAGAAAGAGCCAGAGCAAGGGACGCTCCTGCTATGGGCAGCCCAGAGACTGCCTCCTCAGTGGCCACAGTCCCATAGCATGTCAGCAGGAACTCAGCATGGGCAGGATCTGAAGAGGTCAGGGCCATGAGTTACTTTCTGAGCCCACCTCTGAACACAGGGGCTTTTGTTGTTTTTGTGACAGGGTCTCCCTATGTAGCCCAGGCTGGACTCAAACTGGTGGCAATCCTCCTGCCTCAGCCTCTTGAGTGCTGGGATTAGAAGTGTGTACTACCATGCCTGGCTACAAGAGCCTTTTGAGGGGGACAGTTTTGATCCAAACCATAACAGTAAATGAAACCATGGATAGGGGAGAGACTACTGCACGTCAACAGGTCTCATTCTTTGTGTCACCTCTGTGTCCCTGCTTGTATGGTTCTTGGGTCCTCTATATAGCAGAACTGAATACCATATTATTATTATTATTATTATTTTTTTTTTTTTGGTACCAGGGATCAAACTCAGGTCCTTGCGCTTGCAAGGCAGGCTGCGGAACCACTGAGCTAAATCCCCAGCCTACCATATTATTTTTTAAAAAATACAGCCAGGAGTGGTGGTGTAGCCTGTAATCACAGCACTGGGGAGGCTGAGGCAGGAGGATCACCATGAGTTCAAGGCTAACCTGGGCTACATAGTGAGTTCAAGGCCAGCCTGAACTGCATAGGGAGACCCTGTCTTAATAAATAAATACACAAACAAACAGAGGATGCAAGTGTAGGTGGGAGAATTTGGTGAGGCGCCCAAGGGAAGTGCTCGGGAGGAGGCTGGGCAGAGTCTGCGCAGTTGTTCCGCCATGGAAGGAAATGGGAGGGACACAGAGAGAGGCCGGGGCTTCCCTTGGTCTTGGGGGGCGGGCAGAAAGACGCCCCTGACTACAGACCCTGGGGAGTTGGAGGGGAAGGGGGGAGGGAGACCCCAGAGAGGAAGGGGTTCTCTGCTCAGCACCTGGTCCAACATTAATGAGAAGGTCTGGGGCTCAGCCCCCCAAGAGGGCACACATTTGCATAAGGTTCTGCCCCTGCCTGGCATCACAGGCAATTTGCGTACAGATGGCAGCCTGGGCCCACTTCACCGGGACCCCTCCTCCCACCCTGGCCAGGGCCTGGAGGAAGAGGATGGAGGGAAGGGTGAGCCATGGCATCTGGGACTCCAGGAGGTAAAACAAGTTTATAATGAGCTTCCTTCACTCAGCAGCCTTCTGTGGCTCCCTATTGTTCCCAGGAGCAGGACCACCCTTCACAGGGCATTCAGGGCCCTGGGAGACACTGCTCCTCACACACACCCACTGTTCCGTCTCCCGCCATGCTTGGTGATTGACATCACTGTTCCCCTTCCCAGGAATGCCCTTTCCCATGGCCCCCACTATAACTAAGAGGCCTGGACATCTAGGCTTTTGAAAAGTTTCATCATCACCCCTCTCCTGCGCTCAGGACATTGCAGGAATTTGTATCTCTTCTGGACTTGGACAGATTTTATCAGTTAGGCTATGTTTGGTTACAAATGACCAAAAAAAGGAAAAAAATAACTCAGTAAAAATATGATTCTGGGCAGGGTGACACATGCCTGTAATCTGAGCACTTGGGAGGCTGAGACAGGAAGATCATCAGGAGTTCAAGGCCAGCCTGGGCTACCTAGCAAGATCCTGTCTCAAAAAACAACAGGGCTGGGGATTTAGCTCACTGGTTCTGCCGCCTGCCTTTAAAGTGGAAGGACCTGAGTTCGATGCCTGGTACCAAAAAAAAAAAACCAACAACAAACACACATACACACACAAAACAAACAAAAAACTGATGTAGGTGAAAAGGGATCAATTATTTAGCATATAACTGGGAAGTGCAAAGATGGGCTACCTTCAGGCATAGCTGGATCCAGGGGCTCCGATCCATTCCCATTCCTGAACCAAAGCCAGGGACATCAAGTCCTCTGTTTGGCCCAGCTCAGGTGAGGCCTGCTCTGTCCCAGAAGGACTTGAGTGATAAGGAAAGCCGCAGAGTGTGGCAGCTCCTGGCAGAAAAAAGAGGGAGGTTGTGGGCAGGTGAAGCACCTGCTGTTGACTCCGAGGCCCCTTCGGGAAGCTGCCCTGCCCTAAGTCCAAGGCTCTTCAGCCAAGTGCAGCCTTGGGACTCATTAACACCGGAAGTTGACCCCCAGGCATGGGACCCATCTAGTCATTTGTCAACAAAGCTCACGCTTGTGACCTGGGGACTCCAGTCTGCACTCACAGACTCCGGGGGCTCACCCCACCCACCTGGTGGTGGGACAGAGGGTGGGTGCTGGGGACCTTCCTACTCCCTGCAGCCAGCAGTGTGAGCTTTAGGAGCCCGAGCTCCTGGCCAGGTCAGGGAGCCCCAGCGCACATTTTCGATGCCCTTATTTGTTCAGCCGGACTTTCGTTCACCGGTGGGGAGCCTGAGACATTTCTTTTTTTTTTTTTGGTACTGGGGATCAAACTCGGGTCCTTGTGCTTGCACAGCAGGCGTCGAAGCCACTGAGCTAAATCCCCTCCCCGGCCCCCTGAGACATTTCTTATCTAGAGGTAACGGAGCAAAGACACTGAGAGCAGAGAGGACCAGGTCCTAATCCCAGCCTGCTACTTCCTCTCAGTGAAATGGGGATCATGATAGTGTCCCCTTCGTGGACTTTGGGGAGGAATAAACTTAGACAAATAATGCACATAAAACAGTTCCACAACTGCCATTTTTTTTCCGTGCTGGGAATTGAATCTAGGACCTTCCCACTGAGCCACACCCCTATCCTTTTTTTAAATTTTGTGTTGTTTTTTTTTTTGGTACCAGGGTCGAACTCGGGACCTTGCGCTTTCGAGGCAGGCACCGGAACCACTGAGCTAAATCCCCGGCCCTCCTTTTTTTTTATTTTGACACAGGGTCTCCCTAAATTGCCCAGGCTGAGCTTCACTTTGTTTTCCATTTGTTTGTTTGTTTTGAGGAAGGGTCTTGCTCAGGCTGTCCTTGAGTTCACTATGTAGCCCAGACTGGCCTTGAACTACAACCCTCTTGCCTCAGCCTCCCAAGTGCTGGGAATTACAGGAGTGAGCTACCAAACCACACTAGTCACATCCGACTTTTTTTTTTTTGGTACCGGGGACTGAACTCCAGTCCCTGCTCTTGCAAGGCAGGCTGCCGAACCACTGAGCTAAATCCCCAACCCCTCACATCTGACTTTGTAACTAACTCTGGGGCAAGTCACTTTATCTCCGGGTGCCTCAGTTTCCTTATCATGTAAGGCACTGTGTGGGTTGAGATAACACTTGCAGTGCTGGGCATGGTGTGCACACCTGTTATCCCAGCACTTGGGAGGCTGAGGCAGGAGGATCACCCAGAGTTCAGGGCCAGTCTGAACTACATAGTGAGAAATAAATACATAAGTGGAGATAACAGGTTGTGCGTTTAGATCAGCACCTGCGCACAGTGAGTGCTAAGTTAATTTATCAACAGTACCTTTACCAGCTCTTGGACGTGGGTCAGCGAAAGCCTGCGGGGCCAGGGACTGCCCTCTGGGGAGGAGAGCCAGGTGTGTGGCAGGTGGACATGAGCCAGCCTGCAGGACAAGAAGCCCTAACATGCCAGCCCCTGCTGACCAGCTCAGCTCGCACCCCGCCCGCCTGAAGGCTCCGGGTCCAGCGCTCAAGGCGTCCCCGCCTCGGCCTCCAGCCTCTGCCCTCACCGGCCCAGGGCGCCTCCCCCGGTGGCCAGGAATATGAGAGGCAGGTGGGGGCGGGGAGGCGCGGGCCAGCGGGAGACAAAGGGGCCGAGTCAGAGAGAGACACAAAGACGCGGGGAGGCTGGAGCGGTGAAGTGGGACAAGGACACGGGGAGGGACCGCAGGGTCCGAGCCGGCCAGGCCAGCCCCGCCCAGCCAGCCCGGCCCAGCCAGCCTGGCAAAGCGCGGGGCGGTCTGTGCTGCCCCCTGGCGGGCGGCCCTGGAACGGGGACCGCAGACCCTGCGCGGGAGAGGGGACCCGGGCAGGCGGGGAGAGAGGGACACCGAGAAGAGCGAGGTAGAGGCGAGGAAAGAAACAGAGTCACAGGCATAGTAAGACACAGAAAGAGACAGGGACAGTGAAACAAGAGACACAGGGAGAGAGAAACAAGAAACAGCCAAAGGGTTGGAAAGACATGGGAACCAAGCGACACAGAAACACTGACAGAGACCAGAAACACTGAGGCAGTAAGACCGGAAAGACTCCGAAACAGGAACAAAAGGGAGATGCAAAGGTGAGAGACACTAAGAGAGAAATCTAGAAAGGAACGAATCAGGACAGAGACTCAGGTGTGCGGAGGGATACCCAGCTGGCGGGACTGACGCGGGACACCTGGAGACTGGGAAACCAGGAGACTGGGAAACCAGGAAACCTAGCGACCCGGGAGAGAGGGCGGGACCTGGTTGTGGGCGGGGCCCAGACGGGGCGGGCCTACGAGAGCCCATATACCCCAGGCAAGCATGACGAGAGGGGCCTGGCTGCCCAGAAGGGGGCGGGACAATGCTGTGGGCAGGGGCGAGGCCGAGCGGGACTGGGTTCCCGCAGAGTGGACAGGCTATTAGGAAGGCGGGGGGCGGGTCCGGGCCTGGGGCGTGGCTTCACGGGGGGGGGGGGTGCGGCCGGAAGTTCCCAAGGGGGCTTGGCAGAACCTTTGTAGAGCGTCCAGTAGGTGGGGACCTGGGCGCTCAGGGACACCCCTGGAGGGGGGCGTGGCTACATCCTAAAGGGGCGGTGTTTCACCTCAGAGAAAGGCGGAGATAGAATCTGAGGGAAGAGCGATCCTGGGCGGGATCCCAGAGAAGTGCTGGTAGAAAATCCTGGGAGGGGGCGGGCACAGAACCCTGGGGAAGGGAGGGGGCGTGTCCGAACTCCAGAAGGGGGCGTGGCCGCAGACCCGGATCGGCTCCGCGGGGGAAGGGTAGGGGATAGGTTCAGTGACGTCAGCGAGTCCGAGAGGCCGGAGCTCTGTGAGGGGCCCGAGGCGCGGATCCTAAGAGCCAGGCGGGGAAAGCTGGGCCGGGAGATCCGAGCAGGGAGAGCGGTGAGCGGCGGGAACCTGCCCGGAGCCGCACCCCTAGGCACCTGCTCGACTGCCCAGCCGATCGGCCATCGCGGAGTGGCCCGCAAGCCCCCGCCCGGGCCCAGCCCCCTCCCGGGGCCCCATGGCCCGGGACGCAGCCCTCGCGCAGTCGAGACTGTTGCCGACGCTGCCGCTGTTGCTTCTGCAGCTCCTAGAAACAGGTAGGAGACCGAGACCTTCCCTTTCCTCCCCGCTTTCAGCTCCCCAGGCCCCGAGGCTCCTCTCGCGCCCCCTTCCAGGCTGGGCCTATCGGCCCCTATACGGACGCACCCCATCCTCTCCGAGCCCCCAGCCCCTCCTCTCGGTGTTCCTCATCCGTCACACCCAGTACCCTACCCGCCCATCCTGCCCCGCACTTCGCGGGGGGCGGGCTTGGATCCTCGAGCCCAAGGGGTTAAATCTGAGGTCTGCGGAAGCCTCGCGCTCCCTTCCTAGTCCCAGGATCTGTTCCTGGCTTGCTGCCCGCCCCAGGAATGTGGGGAATGTGCCTCCCCCAGAGGGAGGGTCCTGATGATGGAGGAGCCCCCCGCCCCCGTGTTTCCTTCTTGCCAGGGTTGAGTCTGGGCCGGGGAAGACTTGAGGGCAAGGGGCAGACGTCGAAAAGAAAAGGGCGGAGAGCTCGGACTTTGGGGTCCTGGGTGACTGAGGATGAGAGTTGGGGCGACCTGGAGGGAGAGGGCCTGAGCTTGGAGCTCCAGCCCTGGTCGGGAGTTTGCAGACTGAGACCACTAAGTACTGAAAGGTGAGGGGCTGGGGTCCCGGTCCTGTGTCCTGAATCCCGGCTAGAACAGGCTAGGGGCTGTTACTAATGGGTCGAGGTAGATTTGGGGACTCGAGGGGCTCCGATTTGTGGTTTAGGATTGGATTGTGGGCCAGGTGCTCCGTCTCCTGGGTTCCTGGTGGAACTGGGGGGCCTCAGATCGAACTGTGGCCAGAGGAATGTCTTCTGAGAGCCAGGCACTGGGCAGGAGGGCGGTGTCCCTTGCCCTCCAGATAGAAGCAAGAGCTGGCCGCTGTGTCCAGGAGTTGGGCCTCAGGAGGCCGAGTCCGGGTGGGTCCAAGGCTGAGATCCTGGGGTGTTCGGAAGCTGGAGCTGCCTCCCCGTCCCGGTCCTGAGAGTTTCCCAAGTATCGCCTTCCCCCAGCCAGGGTGGGGCAGCAGGGCGGGAGCTGTCCTCTTCGCTGTTCCAGCTCCCGGTTTCGGGACCTTATCTTCCTCCTGTCGAGCCTTTGTCCTCGAGCTGCTGTGGGGGTGGAGCCTCTGAGCCAATCCCCGCACCTTCCCTGTCCCCCACCTGGGGAGGGGCGCAGCCCCCAGCGGAGGGAGAGACTGAGAGGACACAGGTGAATGAGCTGGTGCCGCCCATTGCAGGTGACAGATTGTTCCCAGCTAGAAACTGGAGGATGCTGGAGTTTCCCAAGGGTTTGCCCAGAGGGACTCAGGAGGCTCTTGGGGGAACCTGGTGACTCCTCTGGCCTCAAGTTCCCGTGATGTCTCGAGTTTTTATCTGGGCTCAGCCCCAAACCATCGCTTGACTCTTCCACCCCCTGCTTCTCCCTCTCCTGGATGAGATCAGAACCCCCACCTCGGGGTGAACCCCGGACCTTGAGCCAAGACCCGACTTGGTGCTGGCCTCACAGAAGGTTCCAGATCGCCCTAAGAAAGAGCTCCTCCTCCAGTTTCCATGTTTCGAGCAGGGAAACAGAGGCTTAGGGAGGGCCAGGCTCTCTCCCAGGGTCCCACTGCAGTCCCAGGCAGCCAGACTCCAGAGCCTACCCTCTGGATGCCCGCTCTTCAGAGCCCTTGGCTGGGTGGGCCCCAAAGGGCCTCTGAGCCTCCGTCTCCTCCTGTGTAAAACTGAGTGACTTCCCTTCCCTGCAGGACCACGCGGGGGGGGGGGTTCAGAGGGCCCACGAGGCCTTGAGGGGACTGGGAAGGGGCCTCCCCTCCCACCAGGCTCCTCCTTCTGCCCCTGCTTGCAAAAATCTCAATCCCCCTTCTCTCTCTCTCCCTCTGTCTCTCTCCCCCTCTCCCTCTCTCCCTCTCTCCCTCTCTCTTCCTCTTTTCCTCCCTCCTTCCCCCTCCCCTCACTCTCTCCCCTCTTCCTCTCTTCCTTTCTCACCTCTCTCCCTCCTCCTCTGGCTCCTCTGAGTCCTCTTTCTCCTCCTCCCCATCTCTCTCTCCTTTCCCTCCACCCTGTTTCGAAGCCCCTCTGAGGCCCCCTGGGAATGAGGGTGCCCCCCCTGGAACTCCGCCCAGCCCACCCGCCCCTCCACTTCCTCGGCTCATCCGTGTCAGCCAGGCAGCCCCACGCAGGCAGGAGGGGGAGGGGAGGAGGGGACTGCCGGCCGCGCTGTCTCTTCTCCTTAGGGAAGGGCACTGAGCAGAACCTCAGGACCAGGGACCAGATCCGCAGAGAGGACAGAGATGCAGGGATGGGGACAGAAGTCAACAGAGGGAGCGGGCGGGACCAGATCTAGAGAGGGAGCCTGATCCACACATAAGAATGGCACAGAGATGGGGGGTGACATCCAGCCACAGGGAGGGGCAGAGACACTGGGGAGGGAGGAGAACTCTGGGGAAGGGAGGCAGCTGAGACCAGAGTGAGGGCGGGGTCAGCCAAGGAGACAGAGGGGCTTGGTGACAGCCAGGGAGGGCAGACCCCAGCCGAGGGAAAACGGGGATCCAGTGACTCCCGGAGGTCAGGGCACAGGGAGCCACAAGGCCAGCAGCGTGCGGGCCACAGGGAGCTGTGACACGGGAGGGACAGGGAGGTGTGCACTGGGCCAGCCAGCCCTCCCCACCTGGGATGCTGTTACTTTTTGTGTGTGTGTGTGGTACCAGGGATCGAAGTTGAACTCGGGACCTTGCGCTTGCGAGGCAGGTGGTGGAACTACTGAGCTAAATCCCCGGCCCTCGCTATTACATTTTTAATGTCCCAGCAATGCTGAGAAATGGAGCAGGAGGGGGAGGAGAAGGGACCCAGAGAGGTGGCCAGGCAGCGAGAAAGCATGTCAGGGATGTGGAGAGATAGGCGGCAGGGAGACCCCAGGTCAGAGTCACAGAGACACCCTGAGAGATTCAGCCCAGAGACATGGAGAGACCAGAGCCCCCCGGAATCTCAGGCAGAAGCAGATTCCAGAGACAGGAGACCCAGACCCAGAAGAGAGGGGAAAAAATGAGAGAATGGAAGCCTAGCTTGGTGGTGCACACCTGCAGATCCCAGCATTTGGAGAGGCTGAGGCAAGAGGATCTCAAGTCCACATTCCAGCTCAGTCTAAGCAACTTAGTAAAACCTTGTCTCAAAATAAAAACATGATAAAAATTTTTGGCTGGGGAGCGGGTAGTTCAGTGTGAAGGCCCTGAGTTCAGACTTCAGTACCTTAAAAAGGAAAGGGAAGGGAAAGGAGGGAAGGAGGGGGGAAGGGGAAAGGAACGGAGGGAAGGGGAAAGACAGAAAATAAGAAAACAATTCAGGGCATGAGTGTGTTCATGATCAACACGAAGGTTCTAGCACCGTGGTGATGGATGCACAACCCTGTAGACATGCTAAGAGGAGTTGAACTGGATGCATCGGTGGGTCGCACGGCATGGAAATTACGTCTCCATGAAGTTGTTCCAAGGAGCGAGAGGTGAGGGCAGCTGAGGCTGAGCCCTGGTCCCTGAGAACCAGCAGGAACCAAAGACCAGGGACACTGAGAGGGAGGAAAAGCCTCCGCCCGGATCCCCAGGACTGGGCTGTGAACTCCCACTCAGGATGTGAGCTGGATCTGCCCACCCCCCAGGAAGGGCTGTGCTGGATTCTGACCCAAGAGTCAGAACTGTGGCGAGGGGAGTGGGGACCGGGTCCTGCTCTGGGAGGGAACTGGGCAGGCTGGAGGGCTGGAGGGGGCCACCCTTGACCGTGAGTGGTGAAGGCCCCAAGGCAGGCGGAGAAATCCAGCCCCAGGCCCACAGTCGTCCAGGCTGCTGCTGCTCACTCCCCAGACCGGCTCCGGATTTCTGCTGCAGGGGTGGGCACTGTGATGAATGCAATTAATTAATTAATTAACCAGGCGGCTGAGGCAGCAGCTGAGGCCTGGGCTCTGGGCACGCAGGACTTCAAGGGGCCCCTTCCAGAGTCCTGCCCCACCCTGCCATGGGCAGGGGGTCAGACCGTCATATAAGCTACGAGGTGGTGGTGGCAGGGAGAGGCTGGAATCCCTGAGGAGGTGTCCAGGCCGGAATCCCAGAGCTAGATCCAGCCTCCTCCCTCAGGCCCAGAAGTTCAGGCCCAGATTCTAGCCCATAAATCACTCTATCTGTCCTCCCTGCCTTGGTCAACCCCTGCCTGCATCTCAAGGTCTCCAGCTCTATGTCCCTGTCCCCTAAAGTTCCCCCTAGGCCTTCACCACCACCCCCCACGCCGCCATGGACGGAAGCCTGCAGGTCCAGTCCGCAGGGGCAGGAAGTGTGTTTGGGGACCCAGCTGACAGCTCCATAGCACTGTCACCAGTCTGACTTGCCCTGGGAAGCGGAGGACAGCCGGAGCTGTCACAGCCACTCTCCCCCGGCGTGGTGCTGGCCTTGTCTCTGCCAAGGTCAGGGAGAAGCAACCGCCCGCACTGGACTGGACACAGTCCTCACTTGGGCCCAGTGCTCCTCCCGCTTCTACCCCTGCCGCGCTGACCTGCCAAACCCCAGCCGCACACTCCCTTCTCTCCTAACTCTCACTCTCCGCCGCTCCCCAGTGCCCTCAGGACAAAACCCTAGTTCTAACTCAACCTCAGCCTGGGCACCACAATTCCTATCTCCCTCTCTTTTGCTCCGTGCACCTCTCTGTGGGGCTTCTGACAGTGGGCAGCCCTGTCTGGACTCTGGGGACACTGATTTCTGCCCCTGGGTCTGAAATGCCAGTGGGGGGGGGGGATAAGCAGGGTTCTAGGTGACAGATGGTGGTCAGTGCTGTGAGACAAAAGAGAGCAAGATCTAGGGATCCTTGCTGTCCATGTGGTGGTCAAGGAATGCTTCAGTGAGCAAGAGGCCTGGAGGGAGGGAAGGCGGGAGCAGTAGAGACTGGTGCAGGAGTGCGAGCAGCAAGTGCAAAGGCCCTGGGACAGGACTCAAATGGCATTTAAGGAGCAGTGGGAAGGCCAGCCCAGGGGCGAAGAGGTGAGGAAAAGGGTAGATAAAGGCATGCAGCCTATTTGAGCAACCGTGAAATCAAGCTTTGTCCTGAATGAGGAGAGAGCTTCATCAGAGCAGAGAAGGGGCACGTGATCTGCCATAGCCACCCTTCGGGGACATCCCGAGGGGCCCCTACCATCTTCCTAGACCAGGGTGGGGCCCAGGGAGGAATCCCACATGGTCCAGTAGATACTGTTGCAGATAGGGCCTGCAGGATTTTCTAATGGGCTCCCTGTGGGGGAAGGGAGAGACAAGTCAGGATGACTCCAAGGTTTTGACCCTGCACTCTCTCCTGAGACAGAAATGCCTTAAAGTTGGCCTCCTTGCCCCTTCCCCTGGCTGGAACTGTCCTGTTCATTCATTCAGAACTGGAGACTGAGAAAGGTGGCATCAGGGGATGTCTTGGTTACTCTTCTCACACTGAGACAAAGCACCCGACACCCACAGTTAAAGGAGGAAAGGTTTATTTGGCTCACAGCCTGTAGAGGTTTCAGTCCCTAGTCGGCTGGCTCCAGGGCAGGGTGGCGTGGCAGAGGGGCTTTGCAGAGGAGAAACAGTCTATGGCAAGCAAGCAGGTGAGAGCACATTGGCCCTCTTTCTGTCCTTTATATTTTATGCAGGTTCCCCTAGGCAGGGAACCCTTACACCCTTAATCCTAGCATCACACACTCTAGATCCAGCCACCTCTGACTAAGGCCCACTGATGACCACGCAGGGCTTTGGGGGACATCTACACGCAGCCGTGGCAGGTGGGATTGAGCAAATGGAACCTAGGGCCGCATTCATTCAGTCCTTACACACTGAGCATCTGCCACCAGTCTGTCGCAGACCTGGTAGTGGCTGTGAACAGACATCCCTGCCCTGGGGTGCTGGTGTCCCAGGAGGACAAGACACCAGGTGGCTGAAACAGGAAACGCAAGGAGACCCCACCCTGGGGGGAGAGATCTGCTTAGGAGATTTGCCCCAGGAAGTTGAATGGTTCCGTTTGATTTCTGGTGACACCTTCGTAGGCCACCTTGCTGTCTGCAATCCATTCTGTTCAGCTCACCCCCTGCCCTCATACCTCCCTGGCTGAAATCAACTCATTCTCCAGCTGAAGAGCCATCTATGGCTCCCATGTGCCTCCCCCACACCTCCAGGACCCTGAGCTCCTTGGCCCCACGCTGGTTTGCTATTTCTGTGATGGCTCATGAAAGCACACAGTGGCTTTTCCCGAGTGCCCTTCCCTTTGGGCACCCTGAGGTGACAGGTCCTAGCATCTAAGGGCTCTGGCAGGAGCTCAGAGGAAGCCCCTGTGTGGGAGGGAGCCTCTTCCTCAGCCCACCTGACTGACCCCCAGGAGCCCCATCTGCTGAGTTTTGCCTGGATTTTATTTTTTGTTTTTTGTGGTGCTGGGGCGGAGGGCACACACCTGTAATCCTAGCACTCTGGGAGGCTGAGGCAGGAGGATCCCAAGTTCAGACCCTGTCTAAAAATAAAAAAGAGCTGGGGATGTAGCTCAGTGTGAAGGCCCTAAGTTCAATCCCCAGTGCTAAAAAAAAAAAATCAGTAAATGAAACCCCTGTGGGCCCCAGAAAGTGCAGGCAAAACCAGATGTGGCCCCAGGGGGCAGTGCAAACCCCTGGGGCTGGACCCACCCTGCCGGTCTGCAGAGAGTGCCCGGGGCCCCTGTCACATGGAGGAAGCTGGGCTGGGGAAGCGGTCACTTGGCTGGGAAGGGAAGGAGGAGGGAGAGCCCTCATCTGTCTGTCACAGGTTTGAGGCTCAACACCCAGCTTCCAGCCTCTTCAGAGGGTGCGTCTCTTTCCTGAGGTGGCTTAAGTGTGACGTGCTGTGTGTGTCACTGGAGGCCTTCACTCATGGCCCCCTGTCGATGTCCCCCAGCTCCCTGGAGATGGGGCGGCACCCTGGGCCCTGGCGCAACCCGAACCTCATCAAGGGGCACTTGTAATTACAACAACCTCCATGGCGTTTGTTTAACAAGCTCTGATCTCCAGCTTCCTGTGGCCCCATTAGTGCTTCACAAATATTCTTGAACCCTCATAACTACTCCTAGGACACAGGGCCCTGTTATTATCCTGATTTTATAGCTAGGAAACTGAGGCACAGAGAGAGTAAGACTTGGGGAAGGCCACAACGCCAGGCAGTGGCAGAGCCAGGATTCAAAAACACAAAGTCTGTGCCTGTGGTCATCGTGCTGTACTGTCTTGCACGGCCCAGAAACAGTCTTCCTTATTCCAGTTTTATTAAAAGGGAGAACACGGAGGGGATATAGCCCAGTGGTACAGCATTTGCCTGGGATGCTCCAGGCCCAGGATTCCACCCCAGCACTGCAGAAAAGAAATGACGAGAAAAGAAGGGAAAAGGAAAGGAAAAGAAAGAGAAAACTGGGAGTGGTGGCACACTCCTGTAACCTCAGTGCTTGGGAGGCTGAGGCAGGAGGATTACCAAGAGTTCGAGGCCAACCTGGGATATATAGTGAGTTCAAAGCCAGAATGAACTATCTAGCCAGACTATATCTCAAAGAAGAGAAAAGTGATGTCAAATGAAGGAGCCAGGTGCTAAAGGCCATAGGTGGTATCATATGACAGCCAGCTGGTAGATGAGAAGTCGGGATCTATAGAGACAGAAGGCGAATCCCAATTAGGGGTGAGGGTTTCTTGTGGGGACACCAAAAGTGCCCTAAAACTGACTGTGGTAGGACTGCACAGCTCTGGGACTAGACCAAAAGCCACTGAATTGTACGAGTTCAGTGGATGACGGAGGGTGAGGGTCTTGTTCTTGCAGAAGTGTCTGAGCGCGTTGCAGATGGGACGCTTCAGCCCTGTGTCTCTTGGCAAAGGTGCTCTGCATAACCACAACTTAATTTCTGTGCCTAAGAATATTACCAGGAATTCCACAATAACATGTAATCTAATTAAGATTTTATGAAATTATTCCTGGCATGCAACTCCTAAAATCCTTCATCTCTCCCAAGGGACAGCAAATAGTGTCTTTTTTTCCTTTCTTTCTCCTCAGTATGGAGGACGAGGCCCCAGATCATTCCACTGAGCAACACCCCCAAGCCCTTTTTTTTTTTTTGAAACAGGGTCTCACTAAGTCAATAAATGGCTAAGGCCAGACTCAAACTCAATCCTCCTGTATCAGCTTCCCTTGATGCTGGGGTCACAGGCGGGCACCACCACGCCCGGCTCTGTGTATTTTTGAGACAGTGTCCCTGTGTGGCCCAGGCTGGTCCTGCACTCCTGGGCCCAAGGGATCCTCCTGCCTCAGCCTCCCACATACCTGGGGCTACAGGCCCACGCTACTGTGCTTGGTTTCCATTAATTTGTTAACCTGCCCACAGAACTCAGGGAAACATGTTCACTGGTTTGTTCTAAAGGATATTCTGAAGAATAACAGGTGAAGAGGGACTCAGAGCAAGGCCTGGGAGAAGGGGCCTGGGGGTTCCTGCCGTGTCTGGGGGGTGCCTCATCTCTGGGAGCTCCATGTGTTCAGCTGTCAGGAAACTGGCCCAATCTTGTCCTTTTTCTTCCCTTCAGCACTAGAGACTGAACCCAGAGTCTTTGCACTGAGCTACATCCCCAGCCCCTTTTGTATTTTATTTTCTTTTGAGGCAGGGTCTCCCTTTGTAGTTCAGGCTGGACCTGAACTCACTATATACCCCAGGCTGGCCTTGAACTCACAGTGATCTTCCTGCCTCAGCCTCCTGAGTGCTGGGATGGCAGGCATGTGCCACCACACCTGGCAATTTGTATTTATTTTGAGACAGGATCTCACTGTGTTGCTAAATTGCCCAGGCTGGGTTCAAATCTGCTAATCTCCTGCCTCTGCCTCCCAGGGTGCCAGGGTTACAGGTAAGCACCATCACCCCCAGTTACTTTTGGCTGTGCACGCCTGTGATCCCAGCACTTTAGAGGCTGAGACAGGAGGATCTTTTTGAGTTCGAGGCCAGCCTGAGCTACATCGTGAGTTTATGGCCAGTCTGGGCTACACTGTGAGACTCTCTCAAAACTACCACCTTCCTGGGGCGGGGGATTTAGCTCAGTGGTTCTGGCACCTGCCTTACAAGCGCAAGGTCCCAAGTTCGATCCCCAGTACCAAAAACAAAACAAAACAAAAAAAACTACCACCTTCCAAAAAAAAAAAACCACAACCAGGTGGCTGCAGTGGGCACCTGGGACCTTCAGGATCCCACGCTGTGTCCAGATAGCTGTGCCCAGGTAGAGTAGAATGTGGGGCTCCCCATGCAGATTTGATGTTGCTCCATGGGGGACCCCGTGTTCTGGTGTCAGAAGCACAATGTGAGAGCGTAGCGGAGGAGGCACCGGAGTTTGCCTTCCTGTTCACTGGCCCAGACTGGGATTCCCCACTCTTCCCCGAACTGGCCTTTCCAGCTGGCTCTCCAGACACCGCTGCCCGGGCGCCTCCCTTGTCCTCGGGCCAGATCTCCCCGCCAGCTCCACCCGGCCCGGAGGTCTCGGTCCCCCCAGCCTCGGCTTCCTCTCCCCTCAGGAGCCCAGGATATGCAGGTCCAAGTGCTTCCCGAGGTTCGGGGCCACCTGGGTAACACCGTGGAGCTGCCGTGTCACCTGCTGCCGCATACCCAGAATGTGAACGTCACGCAGGTGACCTGGCAACGCCTGAACGGAATCTCCGTGGCTGCCTTTCACCCCAACTACGGCACCCACTTCCCCAACCAGCAGCCTAGCCTGGAGCGGCTGGCCTTCGTCAGAGCCGGCCAGGGCACCAAGACCAACCTGTATGACGCCACGCTGGCCATCCATGACCTGCGCCTGGAGGATGAGGGCAACTACACCTGCGAGTTCGCCACCTTCCCCAAGGGCACCCGCTCGGGGGTGACCTGGCTCCGAGTCATAGGTGAGCATCGGGGTGCTGCTGCGAAAGAGCATCCCCTCCCACCCTTTCCTTTCTGCCCCAGCCTCGAGGCTGGCTTTCCCTGTGACATCGCTCAGTTGGCAGGTGTTCTCTAACTACCTACTGTGCACCAGGTGCTTCTCTGCATGCTGAGGATACAGCAGGCAACAATGCATTCTCGGCACATTTTTATTGAGCACCTACTAGGCACTTTCCTGAGTTTTCGGGATGATGCACTAAGACAGAACTCCCTGTCCTTCTGGAGCTCATGCTCCAATCAGGAGGCACCAGAGAGTACGCAAATACGGAGCTGGGCGTAATCCACCAGCCCGTAATCCTATCACTCCGGAAAGCTGAGGCTGAAGGGTCCTAAGTTTGAGGTCACCCTGGGCAATTTGGTGAGACCCTGTCTCAAAATTTAAAAACGAAGAAAGGGCAGGCAGGTGTGTAGCTTACTGCAAAGCTCCTGGGCTCAATGTCCAGTATCACATAAACAAATATAAAAAACCAGAGTAAGCTGGCTGTGGTGGTGCACACCTATAATCCCAGCACTTGGAAGCCTGAGGCAGGAGGATTGCCATGAGTTTAAGGCCAGCCTGAGCAATATAGTGAGTTCAAGACAGCCAGCCTGGACTGCATGGCAAGACCCTGTCTCAAACACACACACACACACACACACACACACACGCGCGCGCGCGCGCGCGCGCGCGCTCACCCCAGAGTGTAAGGCAGGCAGTTTTAGGCACTGTGGAAGGTGAAGGGGACAGATTGCAGTCAGCTTGGAGGTCTGGTGATTCTTAAACAAAACTAAAAGGAGGGACTAGAGCCCTGTGGTACCTGAGAGGAGAGATGGGGGAAGCGGGAGGGTGCATGCAAAGGCCCTGTATCAGGACACATCAGGAAGGCAGGCAGGGAGGGAGGGGCAGAGGGACAAAGGTGGGAGAAGAGGGAGGGTGGGTACAGCCATGTGAGTAGGAGGTGGGAGGAATAGAGGAGACAGAGTCATGAGTGATCCCAGTGAAGACTTCAGTTTTGCCCTGGGAACAAGCTACATAGGTGCTGAGTGGCAGAGGGACAAGTCGGCCTGGGGCCTGGGAAACCATGGAACAGACAGTGGCTGGGAGAACAGGATGCAGGGCCTGGTGCAGGGCAGATGTCAGGGAGGCTCCTGAGTGAGTCCTGGACGCAAGCAGAGGGCCCAGTGTTCGAGGGAGCTAGGAGGTGGGGACCAGCCAGGTGTGTTTCAGGGATGGACGGCAACTGGGGTGGGGGGAGAGGCTGGGGCTGGGGGGCCCTCTCTGAAGTGGGAAAGCACTCAGGAGGCTGAGACAGGAAGATCACTATGAGTTTGAGGCCAGCCTGAACTGCATAGCATGACCCTGTCTCAAAAACCAAAAAAATATATAAAAATATGAACAGCTGCCAGGTACCAGGCATGGTAGGTACCGAGAGTAAAAAGGCCAGCCTCTGCCTTCCAGGGGAGTGGGTGACCCCTCAGACACTACAGGCAAGCTGATCAGAGGACAGGGACGTCCCCTTGAGGAAGCAAGGCTTGGGCTGGCATCTGGGACCCCGCAGTGGGCAAGAGAGTGGACCAAGCCTGCAGTTAGCCGAGGGCAGCCTGTGCCGGCTCCCTGGGCTCTCAGCGTCCTGAGGGCTCTGGCAGGGCAGTCGGGGCACACGGCCACAGCAGAGATGGGGGGGCACAAGGACAGGCCTGGAAGGCAGCAGGAGGCTCGAGTCAGAGCCCTGGGGACAAGCAGGGTTTCCCCCTTCTGTGTTTTCCAAGAGGACTGAGTGAAAGAGACAAAGATAAATGACCATGCTGAGCACCTCCTGTGCCTTGTCCTGCATGGGGAGCAGAGGGGAGGGGACAACATGGCAGAATGGGCAACACTCGGGTAGCGTAGTATGTGCCAGACCCGAGCCTAAGCCCAGACAGGTGGAGTTCTTTACTCTGCAAAGAAATGGTTTGGGCCTTGAACTCACAGTCATCCTCCTGCCTCAGCCTCCCAGAGTGCTGGGAGACTATAGTCATGCAGCACCACACCTGGCAACGGGTTAGACATTTATTGTCTCCATCTGACTGACTAAAGCTGCACAGCTGCTGAGCAGCAAAGCTGGGATCTGAGCAGCAGAGCTGGGGCCGGACTACCCTCTCCCTGTGAAGTGTTTGTTGAGTGACTGCAGGACAGGAGTAAACTTCCCCCCTTCTCCCTAGCCCAGCCCCAGAGCCGCGCAGAAGCCCAGGAGGTCACGCTCAGCCTGGATCCCGTGCCTGTGGCCCGCTGCGTTTCCATGGGGGGCCGCCCACCTGCGAGGATCACCTGGATCTCAGCCCTGGAAGGGGAGGCCAGAGACAGCCAGGAGCCAGGGCCCCAGCCGGGCACAGTCACCGTCACCAGCCGCTACACCATGGTGCCCCTGGGCCGAACGGACGGTGTCAAAATCACCTGCAAAGTGGAGCACGAGAGCTTCCAGGAGCCAGTGCTGCTGCCTGTGACCCTCTCCGTGCGCTGTGAGTGCACCAGGTGACCCCACAGCACCCTTAGTGTCCCCGCTGTCCCCAGACATGGTCTGCACGGCTCTCTGGAGCCACGTTCTGCCCTGCCTCCTTGCCTGGTGTCCACACCGGCTCCCTCAGGCAGCGTCTACACACCTCCCCCTCGTTGTCTACACTCACTTGGCTGGCTTCTGCCACGCTGCCCCATCACTGCTCAGCTGAGATGAGCCTCACAAGAGCCACTGCAGCCAGGCCTGGTGGCGCACAGCTGTGATCCTAGCACCTGGGAGGCTAAGGCAGGAGGGTCCTGAGTTCAAACCCAGCCTGGGCCACATAGCGGGACCCGGTTTCAAAAACAAAACAAAAAGAGCCAGTTTGCAACATTTCTTCCTAATTCTGCATCCAGCCACATCTTGCTGGTAGCTTGACGCTGGTGGGGGGTTCATGACCCCTAGGAAAGGAGCAGACACTGCCTGTCAGGCTCCTCCTCAGCAGCACACGGCTTCCTCCAGGAACTTCCTGTGAAAACACCCCATATTGTCATCCCCAGGCCACCTCCCAGCACTGTTTCGTTTTTTTGATACTGGGGATCAAACCCAGGGGCAGTTGACCACTGAGCTACATCCCCAGCCCTGTTTATTTTTTATTTTGAAACAGTGTCTCACAATGTTGCCTAGGCTGGGCTCAAATTTGCCATCCTCCTGCCTCAGCCTCCCAGTTAGCTAGGAATGCAGCCATGCGACTCCACACCTGGCCTCCCAGCGCTCTTCACTGGGAGCCTGGTGAGGGTGAACTGTGTCAGGCACCACCACAGTTGATCCCTTTGTGCACACTGAGGCCCCAAGCCTGGTCCACACTGGCTCCCTCAGGCCGTTTTCACTTTGTGCAGTACACGTGACTGGCTCCCGAGCCTCGTCTATACTGATTTCCTCTCAGAATCTATACTGGTTGCCAGACACTTGTTTGAAATCCTCCTTGCCATATCCTCTACTCTGGGCACATCACAGATAACACACACCTCCACAGTCACACACACAGACCAACTCTCAACTCTGCGCCCCCTAAGTGATAACACCCTAAAAGTTGGCCACACTGGCCAGGTGTGGTGGTGCATCCCTGGGAGCCTGAGGCAGGAGGATGGGAAGCCCAAACCAGCTAGGCAACTTAGGAACTTGGTGAGACCTTCTCTCAAAGTAAAAAATAAAAAAGGGCTGGGGCTGTAGTGAAGTGTGAAGGCCCTAGTTCAACCCCCACACTGCAAAAACAAACATACAAAAGGAGATGCCTGGAGTGGCTTTCCTGGACAGGGTCTACCCTGTCTCAGCACACAGCGTGCACCAGCTCGCCTCAGACCATTTCATCCAGTGGGCTTCCGGCCACCCACCATGTTTTAGAATTCCTGTCCAGCAGCTGAGCTGGCCGGCCCACGGGGATTCTCCATCCCTGAGCCCACGTGTCCGTTCCCTCCAGACCCGCCTGAGGTGTCCATTTCTGGCTATGATGACAACTGGTACCTCGGCCGCAGTGAGGCTACCCTGAACTGTGATGTCCGCAGCAACCCAGAGCCCACAGGCTATGACTGGAGCACGTGAGTACAAGGGACTAGAATGAGAGCCTGAGGGAGAAGGGGCCAGGATTCCTGGCCTCAGGAGGATTCCTGGGCCTCAGAAAGGAGGATTAGAGGTTTCAGATTCCTTCTTCTCAAGCTCCTAGATCTGAGGAAGAAGGAACTTGGGCTAGGACCCCCAGATCTGAGGGAAGAGGGCTGGACCTGGACACCCCCCCACCCCGCCCGGGTCTGAGGGAGGAGGATGGGCCTGGATCTTAGGTCTGAGGGAGGACGGCTGGCATCTAATGTCTCCAGGGTGAGTACAGGCCCTGGCACTGGGCTCCAAGCATGTGTCATCAGGATTGGCCTCTTCCCCTTTGTGGACCCTTCTGTCCCCTTCACCCCACACCCAGGCCTTCAGGCATCTTCCCAGCCTCCGCAGTGGTCAAGGGCCCCCAGCTGCTTGTCCACTCAGTGGACCGACTGATCAACACCACCTTCATCTGCACGGTCACCAACGCTGTGGGCATGGGCCGCGCTGAGCAGGTCATCTTGGTCCGAGGTAAGCGGGTTGGGGCCGAATGTGCAAAGCCCAGTCTGCCCCCGGTCATCTCCCCTTGAAGCTGGGCCACACTGAATAAAAAGGGACTGTGACCACCTTGCTGACAGAGGAGCATGGTGCCCCTTCCTCCCTTGGCCCCAGGCTGGGACTGGACTCAGGTGCCAGGGCAGGATTAGCACTGGAGTTAAGAGGTCGAGGCCTGTGCTGGGCCTGCAGGGAGAATCTCGGGACACTAAACTACCTGCCCCAGTCACAGGGCCTGAGAGACAGAAACCCTCACCTCTTCACACCCCACTCAGAAACTCAGATGAGCCCCGAGTCACGGAGGTGGGGAGGACAGGCAGGAACTGGCCTGGGCCCACGATGGAAACAGGGTCCAATCCCAAGCATGGGGCCAGGCACCTGCTGGGACGCAGCACTTTCACGGCTCCCGTGATGTATGGCCCCCGAGCTGGGCATAGTGAGCCCTGGGTCAGAAACAGCCAGCAGGACCCGATCCAAGAGACACCACCAGGGTGGAGAGTTCTGACACAGAGAAGCGTGGGAATCCAGACAGACTGGACTGATGTAACCCTACACACACAGACCATTGTCACCAAGGCACACACCCAGGAGAGGGCGGCTCCGCCCAAGACACACGGAACAAAGCAGGTGACACTGGCCAGAGCCCAGGAGAGCCACACAAACCTAGAAAGAGCCATTCTCAGTACAGCCTCAAGGGCGACCAAGAACCCTGCCCTCATGGGCGTGTGGGAACACAGCCCCAGAAATGGCACCCCCACAGGCGGAAACAGTGCTCCTCAGAGCCCAGCCATGGGCCAGAGACCCAGGCTACCGGGAAACAGCCTCAGGACACCGATCCTCAGTCCCAGGCACATACAGATCCAGATGCACGCACTGTCACTAAGATGCAATTAGGGCCCACACTGGGAAAAACATAGGCCCACATCTGTGCCAGGGGACAGATGTCTCTTCAGGGAGCTCAGCACAGACCCTTGAGCAGACTCAGACCGTAGGTCCAAAGCAGCACCTCCTAGCAGGAAGTCTGCAGGAGTTGCTGACTCAGATTCGCACTAAGAAACCTGTTTCCCAGCTTGAACTGGATGTAGGTGTAGGCAGTGAACTTCTGTGTCATTGTGGACTGGACTTTTCCTTTCTTCTTATAAGACAGCATCTTGCTATGGAGTTTAGGCTGGTCTTGAACTCCGTATGTAGCCAAGCTGGCCTCAAATTCACTGTGACTCTCCTGCATCAGCCTCCTGAGTGCTGGGGTTATAGGTGTGCACTGGCCACAGAGGGACTGGACCTTTTCCAAGATGGTATTTGCATAAACCCCCACACTCCTCCTCCTGTGGGTTCTAAGTTATCTTCAGATGATTTCCCAGACCTAATGCAGTGTAGCTGCTGTGTAAATAGGTGGTATTCGGTATTGCTTAGGAACAAAATCTATACATTTCCATACAGAAATATTCTTGATCCAGAGGGTGTAGAAGGCCCGGTTTATGCCCCCCCTACACACACACCCCAGGCTAAAGTTTCTGTCCTCTTTTTTTTTTTTTTTTTTTAAGCTGTTTGAGAACCACCAAACAGATCTGGCAGCATGCTGGATCATGAGTCCTTATTTGAAAACCACACTGCCAGGCCAGAGGTGTAGCCTGGGGCAGAGACCTCGCCTAGCAGGCAGCAGGCACCAGGCCCTGGGTTCCATCCCAGCATAACCAAAAAAAAAAAAAAAAAAAGTTGAAACCATCGTTCTAAAAAAGGTATACTCGGGGCCAGGGATTTAGCTCAGTGGTTCCACCCCTTGCCTCCCAAGCGCAAGGACCAGAGTTCAATCCCTGGTACCAAAAATAAATAAATAAATAAATAAGGTATACTGTAGAAAATGGTTCGAGCTTCTAATCCCAACTACTTGGGAAGGCTGAGGCAGGAGGATCACTTGAATTCAGGAGTTCAAGACCAGCCTGGGCAACATAGCAAGACCCTGTCCCCAAACAATATACATAAATAATTTTTTTTAGTACCAGGGATCATAAATAAATTTGAAAAAGAAAGGAATGACCAGAAAAGGAGGTCCTCAGGAGCCGAGTTGAAGCCCCCAGGTCTCCCATCACACAGTGGTGGGGGTGGTGAGAAGCTCCAGAGTAGCACTGTGGAGGGCGGAGCTCACTCCTGTCTTGGCCACCCTGTCCCTCCTGGCACTCCCTGGTCTCCTCTCTGCCTCCCCACGCCGCCACCCACACAGCCGCTGCAGGGGAAATCAGGTCACCAAGGCCAGAGAGGAGGCAGGGAAGCTGCACACAACGCTGTGTCCTGCCCTGGACGTGAGAGGCCCCGCCCTCAGTGTGCCGAGAGCTGCAGCCCAGCTGGGCCCCTGGCCCAGGCATCTGTGAGGACTTTGACCTCCAGAGTGGACACAGGGAGGGGGGTGACAGCTCGCCCTGCCCTTCAGTCATCTGCGGAGAGGAGTCCCGCATTGCCCGACCTGATGTTTTCCCCTTCTTAAGAGAAATCTGAAGCCAGGCTCCATGTGGCCCCGCCTGTAACCCCAGCACTCTGGGAGTCTGAGGCGAGAGGCTGCAACTTGAAGGCCAGGCTGGAAAACTTAGCAAAAACCAACTAAAAATACGAAAGGGCTGGGCTCAGTGGTAAGGCCCTGGGTTCAGTCCCTCGTACCACACACAAATCTGAATTTTGTTTTTTGTTTTTGTTTTGGAATTCTTTTGGTACAGGGTTTGAACTCAGGGATTCACGCCTGCCAGACAGACGCTGCACCACTGAGCTACATTCCCAGCCCATGAATCTGAATTTTTTTTTTTTGGTACCAGGGATCAAACTCAGGACCTTGCACTTGTGAGGCAGGCGGTGGAACCACTGAGCTAAATCCCCAGCCCTACCAATCTGAATTTTGAAGTGAAATTGCCTGATTTTTGAAATGTTGGCCAGCAATTGCAATTTTTTTTCTTTTTTGCGGAGCTGGGGATGGGACCCAGGGCCCCACGCATCCTAGGAAAGCGCTGTGCCTGAGCCCCAGCCTTGGTGCAGCCGTCAGAATTGAGGGCCAGAGCAGGTGCAGCTCCGCACCTGGAAGCCCTGCTCTGTGGGCCCAGCCTGAAGGGAGGGGTCGGTTGGCTGTGGTGCACCGCCCCCTCCCCTACTCTTCTCCCAGTCAGTCCCCTTGCTCATTCTGTCACTCACCCCCGGTCCTGTGTGCTTCACCCTGTACGCCCTCTTGACCTGTCTCTCTCTTCCTCCTCTCTCCTCAGACACCCCCCAGGCCTCTTCCCGAGACGTGGGTCCGCTGGTGTGGGGGGCTGTGGGGGGGACACTGCTGGTGTTGCTCCTCCTGGCTGGGGGGTCCGTCGCCTTCCTCCTGCTGAGGAGGAGGAGGAGGAGGAAGAGCCCTGGAGGAGGAACAGGAGGAGGCGGTGGCGGTGGCCATGACAGCGACAGGGGATCGTATGATGCGAAAACTCAGGTGTTTGGGAATGGAGGCCCCGTGTTCTGGACGCCCACAGACCCTGGTCCCTTGAGGCCGGATGGCAGGGAGGAGGAGGAAGAGGAAGAGGAGGAAGAAGAGAAGCCAGAAGAAGGCCTCATGTTGCCTCCACCCTCCTCACTCAAGGACGACATGGAGTCCCACCTGGACGGCTCCCTCATCTCCCGGCGGGCGGTTTACGTGTGACCCAGGGACACTGGATGGACTGCAACACGGCCTCCTGCCCCACCCGCGGCCCGGGAGGGCTGCAGACTGGTTGGACGGGTCTGTCTGGCCGGCCAGCCAGGGCTGGCCAGCTGGATGCCACCTCCTGCTCTCGGACCGAGGGAGGTGGAGTCACACACTGGACTTCTCCACCTCCAGGGCTGCATGGGAAGTGGGAGCTCAGGCAGACAGGGACCAGAGGGGACCCTGAGAGACTCGTTTGTGCCCCCAGCCTGCCCTTGGCCCTGTGGCACTCAGGAGTTAATAAATGCCTTGGAAGAAAACCTTGGGGTGTCTTGTAATACATCAGACCCCCTCTCTTCGGGTCTTGGGAAAGAACAGGCGGGGCAGGGACTATTAGGGATGGGGAAGAATGAAGAACCCAACTGGGCCTCTACCCGGGACTGGGGTGTCTGGCCCCCGGGGCCCAGGGCAGGTGCAGTGCTCAGACAGGTGGGAGCCCTGGATTCTCCAGGGAGAACAAGGTACCCCGACTTAGGCCCCTGCAGTGGGGGTGACAGGCTAGGCCCCTGCTTTCTGGGAACAGCAGCAAGGCCAGACCTCTAGGTTGCTGAGGACCTTGGGGAGGGAGGGCTGCTCACCCTGCTGAATTCTTGGGGTGTGGGACAGGTATGGGTGCCAGGGATGCAGGGAGAGGCCCCCTTTGTCATTCAGTGGCCCCTCCCAGCCTCCCTTCTCCCCCTTGCGCCAAGCCTCAGGGGATTGTGGGTGATTTCAGGCACCTCCCCACTTCTCCCAGCTTCAGAACTAAGGACCAGGAGGGGCGCCTTAGGGAGAAGGAAGAACTGGCTTTGACCCTCCCAAGCCTCTGGTCCTGAGCCTGGTGGGGAGGCACCTTTGATCCACCTTAAACTGAGGGTGCCCTGGGGGGATTTCATTCGGTGGGTGCCTCCAGAATCCCAGGAACTTCAGCCCCAGGGGTGGATCGTGCATTTCTTCAGCCACTGACTTCCACGGACGAGCTGCAACACGCCAAGCTGGGGACCAGGTGGTAACCCTGATGGATCTAGCAGTGCCTTCTCTGCCAGTGGCAGCTACAACAACAGGAAGAGAGAGACCTATCTCCAGGATGACGGTGTGTGAGAACCGAGCACCTTTGCTCTGGAACCCCAGCAGTCTGAAGCCCTCGAGAGGAAGGAAGCCGGCTAGGGGCCCAAAGCTGGAAATGGGGTGCAGACAGCATCTCCTGGGGAGCTTCCTCTCCTGCCTGGATGGTGGGGTGGTGTCAGGGGCCCCTGGGGCCTCTCCCACTCCTGCACTTACCATCCCCTGGCTGGGAGGCAGGGCTTGGGTGGCTCATCCATCTGATGCAGTCCATCCCTGACCCTCAGACATCTAGCAAAAGCCTACTGTGTGCATGGCCTGAGCAAGTACGCAGGTAATTGCTCCCCAGGAGAGGCAGGAGTGAGAGTGCAAACCGGAAATAGGAGGTGCTACAGAGGAGAGGCCAGCAGTGAGCCCTCCACTCCTCCTCCTGTCAGTCTGGGGGAGACACCCCAAGCCCTATCGTGATGAGGGGCTCTGTTTTCTCCGGCCAGACTCCTCCGATTCTCCACCTTTTAGCTAACCCTCCAGCCCCTCCCTTCATCTCCTGCCTCTTCACTGCCCCAGCCCCATGCTTTCCTTTTTCCTTGCAAACCCCATGAGGCTGCCTCAGGACCCTGGCACCGGCTGTGCCCTCTGTCTGTGACATTCACAGCTCTCTCCTGCATCTGCCTCGGGTCTCTGACCAAATGTCCCCACACAGCAAGCCCTGTCTACCTTTGGGGGTCTGCACTTTCTTATCTCCCTCCCCACTTTGTTTTTATCCTTTATCACTGACTCCCACCTGGTAGGTCAGATGTCCCATTTGTTTGTTTGCTCTCGGCCTCCCTGGCCCCAGCACCTCAATTCCATGAGGCTCACCACTCAGTCTCCCATGCCCCATGCTCCTCGAGGATTAGTTGAATGGGAGAGGAGGTAGGCAGGTGAGGGTGACTTAGGGGTGGGGCTGGGAGTGAGGCGCTTCCTGCCCAAGACCCCTCACACTGTGGTTGTCCTTGCAGAGACGGCCAACACGGCAGGTGCGGGCGCCACCGGAGGCATCATCGGGGGCATCATTGCAGCCATCATTGCTACCTCGGTGGCTGCCACAGCTGTCCTCATCTGCCGGCAGCAGCGGAAAGAGCAGAGGCTGCAGGCGGCTGAGGAGGAGGATGAGTGAGTGACAGTGACGGGTCCTGGGCAGTGGCTGGGAAGAGGTGGCAGAATTGGAGGCCCCTTGGGGGAGAATGGAGAAAATCATGCATAATGGCTGTGGGAACCAAACAGCCAAATAACGAGGCTGAAATGGGATTGGGAGGAAAGGCTTTTCCTCCCATAAAGTACAACTGTGACAGCTGTGCCCTGGGAAGCCATCAGAAGCCAGGCTCCTTTGAGTTTGATGGCCGGGGATTTAGCTCAGTGGCAAAGCGCCTGCCTTACAAGTGCAAGGTCCTGAGTTCGATCCCTGGTACCAAACAAAAAAAAAAAGATAGGGTGAACAGAAGCCAGGCTCCTGCTGCCTGTGGCGTGCCTTCCCTAGAAGATGGCCTCATTCACACTCCAAGATGGTGTCCACTCTTCCCTCAAGCTCTGCGCATGAGATAACTCGACAGGGCCATCCTGTCTTATCACCTGCACACCCAGGGTGGAAAGGGAAGAGGCACCTGAGAAGCTACCCATTACTTCTTCTCACTTCCCTTCAGCCACGACCTAGTCACATGGTTATCCCAGTTTCAAGGTTTTTGGTTTGGTTTGGGGTTTTTTTGGTACAGGGATCAAAACTCAGGATCTTGCACTTGTGAGGTAGGCTGCGGAACCACTGAGCTAAATCCCCGGCTGCCTTTTTTTTTCTTTTTTGGTTTTGGGTTGTTTTTGTTTTTGTTTTTTTGTACCGGGAATGGAACTCGGGACCTTGCAGATTCGAGGCTGGCAGCAGCACCACTGAGCTAAATCCCCGGCCCTGGTTTGGGTATTTTTTTTCTTTTTTTCTTACTTCTTTTTTTTTTTTTTTGGTGGTACCGGGGATTGAACTTGGGACCTTGCGCTTTCAAGGCAGGCTGCAGAAAGCACTGAGCTAAATCCCCAGCTCCTTTTTTTTTTTTTTTTTTTTTTGGTACCAGGGATTGAATTCGGGTCCTTGCACTTGCAAGGCAAGCGGTGGAACCACTGAGCTAAATCCCCAGCCCCTGGTTTGGGGTTTTTGAGACAGGGTCTCGGTGTGTAGCCCAGGCTGGCCTCAAATCCACAGTGATCCTGCTGCCTCGGCCTCCCAGAGTGCTGAGATTACAGGCATGGGCTACCACGCCCAGTGGGAAATGTAGTTGTTATTCTGTGTGCCCATGTGCCTGGCTAAAATCTCCACTACTATGAGAAGCGGGGAGAAAGTGTTGGAGGAATCTAGCCACACCTCTCTGTAGGGTGCTTATGGGCTAGACTTGATGAGACACATTCTATATGTGTGACCGCAAGGAGGTCTCACAGCCATTCACTGATTCAACAAGGATTCAGAAGTACTGGGCCTGGAAGTCAGGGACACAAAGATCAGACAAACATTCAAAAGAAAATAAGTGACAGCTGGATGTGGTGGCATACGCCTATAATGCCAGTACTGGGAGGCTGAGGCAGGCAGATTTATCAAGACCCTGTCTCGAAATGAAAAGGACTGGGGATGTAACTCAGTGTGAAGGCCTTTGGTTCAATCCTCAGTATGGAAAGGAAGATGAAAGGGAAGCAGGAGGGGAGAAAAAGAAGAGAGGAGAGGCAGAGAGGGGAGAAGGAAGGGTCCACACAAGTATATGTATCATGAAAGCCTAAGTTCTGAGAAGGAACTAACAGTACCCACGTTATAAGAAGAAACAGGCACAGAGAGCTGAAATCTCTTGCTCAAATTCATCCAACCAGTGTTTTTATGTTTGTTTGTTTTGTGTTCAGATCTTTCTCAAATAACACCCTTGTCGGGGTGGGGGGCACCTTCCTGGGCCTGTCCCCAGATGAATCAGTCTGTATGTATAACAGGTTCCCACCTATAATCCTAGCTACTCTGGAGGCTGAGGCAGGAGGATTCCAAGTTCAACAGCATGGGCAACTTACCAACATCTTGCCTCAATTTTTTTTTTGGTACTGGGGATCGAACTCGGGTCCTTGCGCTTGTGCAGCAGGCGGCGAAACCACTGAGCTAAATCCCCGGCCCTTGCCTCAATTTTTTAAAAATACAAATAAAAAAGGGCTGGGGATACAGCTCAGTGGTAGAATACTTGGCCTCACAAGTGTGAGGCTCTGGGGTTTCATTACCAGTGCAGGAGGGTGTAGGCCTAAAGGGTGCCTGACATGGAGGAGACAGCACCAGCCCAGCATGGCCATTAGGGGGCTCTGAGAGGCCAGGTGGGGCCCGTGACCCTGCCTGGAGGGACAGAGGCGACAAGGGGGCTGAGTGAAGGCACAGTTAAGTGGTTCTGTCTCCCGGTGCTGTGGTCTCTGAGGGTGCAGAATGAGGGACTTTAGCCTGGGCAGGAGCGCTGTACTGTTACTCATTAACAAGTGACCTCTGATGGCATCCTTCAAAGGGGGTTCTGGGGTCTCACTCTTCCTCACAGCCGACCCTGTAACTCAACAATATTATTACAAACAGCATCCCCCGAGGGGCTGGAGTGACTGGAGTTCCTGATCCATCTAGAGAATCTGGGCCGGCTTCCTGGGAGGAGAGGGATGAGTAGGAATTTGCTATGCTGGAGGCGGGGCCATAGAAAGGGGGATCCCTAATGGGCAGAGTGGGAAGGCATTCTTGGGATGCAGCCTCCTCTTCACCTACCTCCTACCCCATAGCCTGGAAGGACCGCCCTCCTACCAGCCCCCGACCCCGAAGGCAAAGGCAAAGCTGGAAGAGCACGAGATGGTGAGCACTTCCCCCAGGCCCAAGCGCCACACTTTCCTTTGGGGGGGGGGCCTCCCAGGAGAGGCCAGTGGGGCATCTTGACCTGCTCTCCCCCTCCTGCCTCAGTCCTCGCAGCTCTTCACTTTGGGAGCCTCAGAGCACAGCCCACTCAAGACCCCTTATTTTGATGCTGGTGTCTCATGTGCTGAGCAGGTAGGAGCTCTGGGAATAGGGGGGAGGGGGAGTTCAGAGCCAAGGTTGAAGGGCGGAGCCTCAGAGAACAAAGGTCACCCTCAAGGTTGGCCCTCAGAACACTAGGATGTGTTCAGGATTCAGGGTAGAAGACCAGGAACAAAAATTCCAAGGACAAGAGGTTAAAGCCACTGGGTCTGGGAAGATAAGTGTAGCAATGACACATGTCAGCTCCTGAGCCTGGAGATGGGAAGACAGAACAGACTTACCACTGAAGGTCAGGGCTCAGATACTCAGGGTGAGACAGGTCTTGGTTCAAGGGGCTATTTACGGTTCAAAGTTAAAGAGTTGAAGTCAAGATTGAGATCAGAGGTTCATTAGGTAAAAGACTTGGGGATCAACAACAAAGGTATGGCCCAGGAATGACAGACGGGGTAAAGTCCATGATCTGGGCTTTGGGTGAGAGACAGTTTGTATGGCTGTCCCAGTGCAGTATTGATTCAGGGTAGAAGGATGACAGACGGGTAAGGTTGGGTAAGATTGACACGCAGAGGGTGTGCCCAAGGGCAGCTTGGGGCTGTGTCATACTCAGGAGATGAACTTGAGTCCCTCTCCCCGCCTCCAGGAAATGCCTCGATACCATGAGTTGCCCACCTTGGAAGAGAAGCCAGGGCCTCTGCTGCTGGGGGCCACAAGCCTAGGGCCCCCCATTGGGGTGCCTCTGGGGCCACCTGGCATGGAAGGGGTTTCCCTGGATCTCGAAGACGAAGAGGAAGAGACGGAGGAAAACTATCTGGACAAGATCAACCCCATCTATGACGCCCTGTCCCATAACAGCCCCTCTGATTCCTACCAGGACAAAGGCTTTATTGTATCCCGGGCCATGTATGTGTGAGGGCCCTGGCCTCTCACCTGTCACCTTCAACCCCTTATATTTAGCCAAGGACCTGGTGTCCCATGTCTTCTGGCCAAGCCACTGTCAGTTAACACATGGGCATTCACCTGTGACTTTTACCGTAGTGTCTCCACCATGACCTCTAACCCACGATCTAGGACCCATAGAAACTTGCCAAGACAGTGGAAGGCTGGTAACTTTATCTCATAAAGCTGCAGATAGGGAGGATGTTTCTGCACAACCTCTGAGCACAAGGACCCCTTTCTCAAACCGTGACAGACCATAATGCTCACCTCTGGCTGGCCCACGTCTCAGCTCCTTCAGACATCTCTAAGACTCCTGACCTCTGATTTGTCCTCGGGCAGTAAGTCCTGACAGGTTTCAAGCACAGGCATTTAGGGATTCTCTGCTGCTCAGACTTGAGCCCTCCAGGTGGCAGAGCCTCTTTGTTTCCTCCCCACCATGCCCCCCAAAGGTGGGAGGGAAGGGGATTCCCAGCCCTCCACAGAGCTTTCCCATCTCCCCCTCCTGCGGGCAGGAGCCTTAAGGTCCAAGCTCTTCCCTGAGCCCCACCATCCCAATTCCTGTGTACAGTGCATAAGCTCCAGCCCAGTGCTAGAGGGACAAGCTCCATGCATGTGCCTTGGCCGCCCAACCTTGAGAGAATTTGCTGTTATTTTGAAGACTACTGAATCCTCTTACCTCTGCCCACTGGGATGAGACCTAATCATACCCCTTGGGGGAAAAGTGGGTTACCTGGGTTGGGGGTGGGGGCTATGATACTGTTTTGTAACCTAGCGTTTCCTACAAAAAATGAGTGTATACTTTGACCAGACCTGTGTCTTCTGTGGGCTGTGAAGAGGGTGGAGGTGGGCTGTGAAGGGACTGAACTGGGTTCCAGAGTTTGGGAATCAGTGAACTAGAAATCAAAATGGATTACAAAAGCAAAATGGACCAGAGGCACAAGGAAAAGGAAAAAAAAAATTAGTGACAGGGTAATAAGCAAAGGTTCATCAACCAAAAGCATGATGGGTAATGGGAGGAGATGGGGAGCATTCCAGGGTATGCATGGTGGTAACGAAAAGGGATTTGTGCAACAAGTCTAATAGGCAATGCATAGAATTAAATGTAACAGATGATTAGGTAAGAGGATCTCAGATTTAATAGATAATGGCAAGTAGGGATAGGATAAAGGCAAAATTATGCATAATGTTTTAATAGGAGCCAAAGGCATGGTGGGTAATATATCTGAAAGAACAAGCCAGAGGCACAGCGATGAATAATGGAGAAACGGGCCGCGAGCATGATGGGTAATGGCCAGAGTTAATGGACCCGAAGCATGACACTTAATTAGAGAAAGTCCGGGAAAATGATGAGCTGAGGCGGCAGCAAAGGGCTAAAGGCAGTTCAGACAATGAAGCCGAAATGAATGGGGCAAATGCATGCTGGGAAATGGGACAGGAATGAATGGGCCAGATATAGAAGCCGCAGTGACGCGGGGAGCCGACGGTATGATGGGTAACGAAGGGGTGGGTCTAAGGCTACAGTTGCGTTGAGGTAATGAGGGCATTGTGGGTAACGAGAAGCAGAGCAGAGTTCACAGAATTGATTAGCCTTTTCCCGAGGCACTGTGGGAAAACGCAGCACTTCCGGTTTTCGATCCGGACTAGAGACGGTGCCCCCTCCGCCGCGATGCTTGGTGGGACGCGAGGCCTGACCTTGCTGCCTAGCAGCCTCTACGGTGCAACCCATATTTACCCGTGTCCTTCGACCCTGGCACATTAGCCAATAGAGAACAGGCTAATACGTCACCAAAATTGACCCCTCTACAACCCAGAGCCAATAAGGATGCTTCAAGGGCCAAACAGACCACTTATCTCGGCGTTCGTCACGGGGCGGAGTCAAAAGCGAGGACTCCTTCAGGAAGGGGCAGGGCTTCGCGTCAATGGGCGTTGCAAAGTGCTCCGCACAGGCCAATGACGAGCTAGGACCAGAACCCGCGGCACCACGAGCCAATAGGCGAAGGCGCCCCAGCCATAGAAAAGGGAAAGGACCCCTGACTTACCGCTTGCAAGTGGGGACCAATAGAAAAGAAGTTTGAGAGAGATGGGTGGAACTTCCAGCCATGACTCCAATAGAAAGGCCGGGGCCTCAGGGCGGTGGGTGGACTCCAGGACACACTGAACCAATGGGCTAGATAGGGCGGGGCGACAGTGGCAGCGGCGGCAGCAGCGGGTTAGGTTGCGTGCGGCGCACGGGGTGAGAGCGGAGCCCAGGCTGGGAGCAGGCACCGCAGCCAGTGAGAGACGGGGTCCCGAACAGGGCGGGGGCTGCCTAGGGCTGAGCCCGGGGCGAGAAGGGCCTGACCCCCGCCCTCTGACATCTCCTCTCGCAGGCGACCATGGGGAACGTATTGGCTGCTAGCTCGCCGCCCGCAGGCCCGCCGCCGCCGCCTGCTCCAGCCCTCGTGGGGCTGCCGCCGCCTCCGCCCTCGCCGCCCGGCTTTACGTTGCCGCCGCTCGGGGGCGGACTGGGCGCCGGGCCCAGCGCGGGCCGAGGGTCGGAACGGACTCCCGGGACTGCAACCTCCAGCGCCGCTGGGGCCGCTGAGGATGGGGCCTGCGGCTGCCTGCCCAACCCGGGCACATTCGAAGAGTGTCACCGGAAGTGCAAGGGTGAGGGGCGAGGGTCCCGCCAGAGTGTGACGGCCCAGATCTCTTGGGAAGGGGGGACACGGGGGAACCTTAGCAGTCGGCGTGCACCATTGGAATCGTTTAACCGAGCTTTAGGTGTTGACGTTGGGATCGGATGGTGGAATGGCGAGGCTGGGGCTTAGAACTGTGGAATCGAATGGTGCAGTGTCAGGATGGAATGTCACAGCAGTAGAGAAAAGTCTGAGGGAGCTCAGGAGGCCCGCGCTCACTAAGCTCGATTCATGGGTGTGATCAGGAAGGGAACTGATGCCCAAGGTCACAGGGTCAGCAAGGGTCCCAAGAGGGGTGGAACCCAAGGCCTTTGGGTCCTGGCTTGGCATGATTATGACAGCAAGAGTGGTAGGAGCTTATTAATGTGCGCTATTGTGGTATACAGCACGTGTTAAGTCATTAAATCTTCGGATCAGTTTCGTGTGGCGGATCTCCATCTAACACATGATGAGTTTGACTTAAACCACATGGGTCTTGGACTTAGGCAGAGGCCCTGGCCCTGTCCACTAGGCAGTACCTCCCCTGTCTTGTTCGGGATACTTTTGTGAGATGTTCTGTGGATGTGGAGAGAGCTGGGGGTGTGGCCAGGAACGAAGAGGCTTGTGTAGAGTGTGGAGTGTGACAGCGTTTCTCTTCCCTAGAGCTGTTTCCGATTCAGATGGAGGGTGTCAAACTTACAGTCAACAAAGGGTTGAGTAACCATTTTCAGGTGAGCCTTCCCAGTGCCTCCCCTGCATCTGCAGTACAGCCCGAGTCTCCTAAAGGGCCGTGTTCTTTAGTACTTGCAAAGATACAAGGTCAGACTGACTACTTAATGGGGCCAGTGGTAGGGTTTGGGGACCCAGAATCCAGGCGTGCCCTTTACCCCATAACATCCTGAAAGAGTGAAGTGCCAGCTGTCCGATCCACTCCAGCACAACTTTTCTGAGTCTCATAGGCCACACCTCCCAGCTAGGGAGTGGTGTGGCTTCGGTGGAACACAGGGCTTTGCTCATGCTAAGTACTCACTCTGCCACTGAGCTGTGTCGCTAGCCCCACGCTTTCCAGTCTCCATTCCTGCCCAGTCCAGAGACCCCATCTGCCAGCTCAGACTGGCACCTACTCCACAGCCCCTCCTCCTCCTCCTCCCAGGTGAACCACACGGTAGCCCTCAGCACAATTGGGGAGTCCACCTACCACTTCGGGGTCACGTACGTGGGGACAAAGCAGCTGAGTCCCACAGAGGTAGGTTCTTTTGTCGCTCATTGTGTCTTTCTTAGAATAAATATGTAGCCAAACATCCAGCTAAGGAGGCTTCATTGGGAGGTCACTGCTGCTGAGGGCCCTGTGGGCACTGGGGGTTAGGGACAAGGTGTACTGGGCCTCAGGTAATTCCTCCACCGGTGTCCCCTGAACCCCTCCTGTCTGTCTGTCCCTGTGCTGAGTCATGCTGGGGAGACAGGGCAACTGCCACAGCATTGTCACCAGTGAGTACCTGTAGTGGGCAGGCCTGGGCTGAAGATTAGGCAGCTCTCTGGGTGCCAAACTGGGTGTTCACACTTTCTCTAAGGGGCGCTGCAGAGCCATGAACAGATTAGAACAGGAAAGAGATGCTCTCATCTGCTGTACGCTTGACATGTAGACCTCGGGCTGCCCTAAGGAGGGTGGATATTAGAGTGGGATGGGGGCACTGCAGGCCTGGATGGGGAGGGGTGGTGCTGAATTAGGTCCTTCTAATTATTACTGAATTTTTGCTTCCCTTCAATAAATGTCTGCACTCAGCAGATCTTTGCATTGGACCCCTAGTCCATGCCCGGCCTTGTGCTGGGACACAGCAGTGACTGAGATAGCCATGGGACTCACATTTCAGTAGGACGGGACTGTCCTGCTCCTAGAGAGTAAAAACCCAGAGTCGACAGGGTTGTGATGGGGGGGACCCAAAGGCTGTGGGGGCTTCAAGGGGGTGGAGCACACCAGTCAGGGGCCCACCACCTAGGCTGCCACTCACGTCCATAGTGAGACCTCTGACCCTTGACCTCTGACCTGCCCTCTACCCCCCAGGCCTTCCCCGTGCTGGTAGGCGACATGGACAACAGCGGCAGCCTCAACGCTCAGATCATTCACCAGCTGGGCCCCGGCCTCAGGTCCAAGATGGCCATCCAGGTGAGAGGGTGCGCACCCTGCTGCCCCACAGCCCGGCGCCCCACACACACACCCCTCTGCTCACACGGCCCTCCCCTACAGACGCAGCAGTCGAAGTTTGTGAACTGGCAGGTGGACGGGGAGTACCGGGGTTCAGACTTCACCGCAGCTGTCACCCTGGGGAACCCAGACGTCTTGGTGGGTTCAGGTAAGAGGTCAGGTGTGAAGGGCAGTCACAGAACCCCTGTTCCAGCTGTACCCACAGATCCATTCTTTTTTTTTTTTTGGTATCAGGGATGGAACTGAGAACCTTGTGCTTGTGAGGCAGGCATGGTGCCACTGAGCTAAATCCCCGTCCCCCAACAGATCCATTCTGACCTCTTTTCTTCCCTCTGAGAAGTGGCTGAAGTAGGACTGACTTTTTAAAATATGGTAGCGCCAGCACTCTGAGAGGCTGAGGCAGGAGGATCACAAGCTCAATGTGGGCAACTTAGCAAGACCTCAAAATGAAAAATTACAAAAGGGGAGTTCAATCCCCAGTACAAGGAGAAACAAAAGAAAAAGGAAATGGAGCTATGTAGTGTCTGGGGTAAGGACAAGGGTTGGATCCCCAGCCCTGTGCTGTGTGAACTGTGAAGTGGGCCTGTTTCCTGCTCGGTCCAGGCTGCCCACCAGGTCCTGAGTAGGTTAAAGAAGTTCACATGCGCTCCAGGCTTTGTGTGATGTTGGACACATGACGGGCACTGGCTTCCCTCGAGCTGTGGCCAAGGGCCGTTACTCCGGGAGCTGGGGTTATGACGGGGCACAGAGCACATCCCAGGGTTACAGGCCGAACACAGCTGGGGAAGCAGGCAGCCTGGGATGGGGCTGAGGGTTCATGTTTGGGTTCCGTCTGGAATTGTGGTCTCCTTTCAGTTCCTTTTTTTTTTAGTACCCCTTGCAGTACTGGGCATTGAACCCAGAGATGGCTCTACCACTGAGCTATATCCCCAGCCCTTTTCAAAATTTTTATTTGAGAAGATCTCGTTAAGTTCCTCACACTGTGCTAGAATTTATAATCCTCCCATCTCAGCCCTGCACCACCACACCTGGCTCGTCATTATTTTTCCTGTGTTCATTTTTTGAGTATTTACGGAGCATGGACTATATAGTAAGTATTCTAGGCACTGAGAATAAGATGGTTAACAAGAGAGCTAAGTTTGTCCTTGGGGAGCTTCCGTCCTGCCGGACAGACTCAAGTAAAGCAGCACCTGCAGGTGTCAGAGGGGGCTGGTTGGGGCTTGTGGGAGAGCACTGCACAGCACACCTGAGGCCCTGGGTTCCAGCTCCAGCACTGTGCAAGAAAACATGTCAGGGGGCTGGGGATTTAACTCAGTGGTTCCGCCGCCTGCCTCACAAGCACAAGGACCCAAGTTCAATCCCTGGTACCAAAAGAAAAAAGAAAACATGTCAGGCTGGTTGTGGTGGTGCAGGCTTATAATCCCAGCACTTGGGAGGCTGAGGCAGGACTATCACCATTCCATCCCAGTCCAGCCTGGGCAAGTTAGTGACTTAGTGAGACCCTGTCTCAAAAAAAGCGTCTGAGATGTAGCTCAGTGGAAAGGCTCTGGGTTTAGTCCCCAGTAATGTGAAAAGAAAGGGGCTCTGGGAAAAGACTGGGACCTGGGAAGGAGTGGGCAGTCCTGGGAGAAGGCCTCACTCTGCAGGCGACATCTGAACCAAGCCTGAAGGACAGGGAAGGAGCCAGGCGGGTGGCTGGGCAGACAGCTCTTCCGGGTAAGGGAGCGGAAGGGGCAGGGCCTGTAAATGTGTTAGGAGAGGATGGTCACAGGGCCTTTCCTTGAGCAGGGCTGGGGCGGCTCGAGGGTCTGACGGCTTCTGATGAGACTCTTGTGACCCCAGGGGCTTCTGCTCCAAGGGCAGGGAGGAGTGAGGTGCAGGTGGGTTCTCAGCGGAGCTGATGGGCTTTGCTGACAGTTGGGTGTGGAGGATAAGAGAGGAGGTGAGTGACTCCAGAATTCTGGGCCTGGACAACTGGAAGGACACGGAGCCACCAGTCACGGGGTTTGGCTCTGCCCCACCATTTCCTGTCAGCACACAGACTGTCACTGGGTAGCAGAGGCCACCTTCGGTTGTGGAGGGGCCAGGCCCTGAGATAAGCTGAAGAGCACCAATTACTGTTTGGGTTGCATGGGGACAGGCACCTCCTGACTTCTGTCCTCCTGGTCTCTCCCTTGCTGTTCCTGTTTTGTTTTTAAGTGTGTTTTTGTTTTTTGAGACAGTGTCTCACTAGGTAGTTCAGGTTGGCCTTGAACTCACTGTGTAGCCCAGGCTATCACATAGTGATCCTTCTGCCTCAGCCTCCTGGCTGGGATTACAGGCATGTGCCATCACACCTGGTTCTGGGTGTCTTGTCTTTAGCAAGTACTTATTGAGTGTGTACTATCCACACAGTATTGTGCGCACTAAGGGTATAGCGGGAACCAGAGCGCTAAGGCAGGCAGCCCTTGGGGTACTTCATCCAGTGACAGGCACAGCAACTATCTGGCTGTCAGCTGGGGACCATGCCAGCTGGCCGGAGAGTACCTGCCCAGCGGCGTGTGCCATAGCCAGGGCTGTGGGGTAGGCTGGGGGCCTGGGGAGTCCTCACCTCTGGCTAGGGCGTTGTCTCAGGGCACCAGGCAGCGTCCCTCCAGGTGAGGTGGCCCCAGGTGGCATCTTCCACTGTTGCCACCCTTGGCATGGGCAGCCTTCACCCTGGCCTGGCCCTGGCTGAGGGAGCAAGTAGCAGCATCCATGCCAAGCCAAGGCACCTGCTGACCACCCACCCAACAGCTTAGCTGCCGTGTCCACCCCCAGGGCAGGCTCCCAGTGCCCACGGCCACCCTGGCGCTTTGTCCCTCAGATCCCCCAGGCGTCACCTCAAGCCTAACAGAAACAGGCCCTTCCGTGCCGAGCACTCCAGTCACTTGTCAACAAAAACTTCGCCAGCCGCACTGAGCCTCGGTGTCCTCTGTAAGTGGGCACAGTGGGGTCACTGGCCACCTCTTGGCGAAGCAGTCGATGAAAGCTGTCTCTGGCCCTGCATCCGCAGCTGGAAGCATCACTGTGTACTCAGGTTGCCTGATGTCCTGCAGTGGGCAGGACCCTCTGGGTTTCGTGGCCCCCCTTTCACCGAGGAAGGGAGGCCCAGGGTAGGTCAGCCGCACAGGTTGGTTGGGAGCCAAATGTGGCCGGACCCTCGGAGCCTGTGCTGCATCGCTGCCCCAGGTCTTGGCGCCCTGAACGCCCCGCCCAGCCGTGTGCCGTGCCTTATGCAGTATGGGGCTGCCAGGCCAATGGGAGACATTTCCCCTTTTCCCCCCAATATTGGGGATCCAACCCATCTACCACTGAGGTACATCCTCAGCCCGTCCCTATTATCTAGCCCGGGGTGACCTTGAACTTGGGGTTCCCCCTCTGTGGGCCTCCTAAGTAGCTCGGATTACAGATGTGTACTACTGCACTTCGCTAGAGTCATTTGCCCTTTTTTGTTTCTCATTTTTTGAGATTAAAAGTCTCATTGTGTATTGCACACTAGCATTGAACTTGGGCCAATTCTCCTGCCTCAGCCTCTTTTTTTGTTTTTGGTACCGGGGATTGAACTCGGGTCCCTGCACTTGGGCAGCAGGCGGCGAAACCACTGAGCTAAATCCCCAGCCCCTGCCTCAGCCTCTTGATGCTGAAATTACAGGCATGTGCCACCCCGCCTGGCTTTTGTCTTTAAAATCGTATTGATGCAATGTGTTCCTGTTACGAAATCCCACCTGGGACCCAGGGGTGATGACACAGGCCTGTAATCCCAGCTCTCTGGAGCCTGAGGCAGGGTGGCTGCAAGTGGAAGGCCAGCCTGGGCTACATAGCGAGACCTTGTCTCAAAAAAACCAAACAAATCCCACCTGGAAAAAACTGGGGTTGCTGTGAAGACTTTAACAAAGAGGGACAGGGACAGGGACCAGGGACAGCCTCTGTAAAGTGGCAGTGTCCAGAGGGAGGCTTGGGGAGGTGAGGGAAAGATGAAGAGCACATGAAGAAGGCACCACAGGCCAGGCATGGCAGCACGTGCCTGTGATCCCAGGGACTGGTGGCTGAGGCTCGAGGGTCCACGTGCTAGTCCAGCATGAACAACTTAGACCCTATGTCCATTAAATTCATTCATTTTTGGTTTTTGTGAGACAAGGTCTTTAATATACCAGGTTGGCCTTGAACTCATTGTGTAGCCTAGGCTGACCTGGAACTCCCAGCAGTCCTCCCACTTCAGCCTCCAAAGTGCCGAGAGATAGATTGGGGCCGGGGATTTAGCCCAGTGCTTCTGGCGCCTGCCGAGCAAGTGCAAGGTCCCGAGTTTGATCCCCAGTATCAAAAAACAACAACAAAAGTGCTGAGATTATAGGCTGTGTCACCACGCTCAGCTTCAAAGTAAAATTTTTAAAAATGGGCTAGGGGTGCAGCTGAGCACTGGGGGTCAGGAGGTCAGGAGCAAGGCCCGTGGGCCTGGGTACACCTCAGGCAGAGCACGTGTCAGCCTTTGTGAGGCTGGGGTTCCACCCCCAGCACCACAGTAAAGGAGAATGGGGCTCCTGAGCTGGGATGAGCTCCACAGCAGAGAAGGGGGTGCCCTGGGGTTGACTGCTGTGTGCCACAGAACGCTGTTGCTTACCCGCCCCATTGAGGGCTGAGGGGAATCTGCCATTGCAGGTGCCTGCTACGAGGTTACCGTGGGGCCTTTGCGGGTCAGGCCCTCTGTTATCCACTCAGTGCCGTGGCAGTGGTGGCTCCGGGGGTGGCATGCTGGAGGGGAGGGCCAGATCTGGGAAGCACTAGTGCAGGCCAGGGCGAGTGAGGTCGCCTGGGTGGTGGGCTGAGGATGTGGCCCTGCTTTGATGCTGGCCCTGGCCCCAAGTCACACTTGGGGCTTTGCAGCTGCACTGGCGACCCATGGCAGGCTTTGCATCTAAAGTCAGGCCTGTGTTTTAAGCAGATCTCTGCCTATCGGAGGTCCCTTGAAGAGGCCCAGAGATGAGCTAGGGGTGCAGCTCAGTGGGAAGCCGGGTCCTGTTGGTCAGGGTGTCCTGGGCCTCAGTCCAAATACTTACCGTAGCAGGGATCAGAGATTCTAAGCTGACAGCTCCATATCAAGCATAGGTGGCTCCTCAGTCCCCCTCAGCTGGACACAGTGTCCCAGCAGAGCGGTGCTGGTGGGGTTCAGCAAAGAGTTCCCGAGGCAGGGTCTGCGAAGCTGGGGGGAGAAGGGGTTGGTAGCTTGAGCTGGCCAGGCCCTGCAAAGGGACTGTTGGTCCCCTCAGCCCCATCTGGCCCCATCTTTGGGGGTCCCTGCCAGTAGGGTGCCCCTCGTGCATCTTGCACCAGCCGTACTTGTCCTTCTGGCTGGGTGGGTGTCCTGACTGGGGAGCCTTCAGTCTCTGTTTCTTCTTTTGTGCAGTGTGGGGGATGGAACCCCGGGCTGTGTGCATGCCGGGCACGAGCCCTGCTCCTGAGCTGCGGCGCAGCTCTGATTTCCCCCATCTCCCTGTCTCATCTGTGTGTCATTCATTTCCTGTGTCTGTCACTTGCTTCCTCCCTGTTTTTTGAGGCTCCAGACAGTCAAACCAGAATCAGGCCTTGGTCCAGGGGTGGCGTCCCTGCCACTGAGGGGGAGAGGAGCCCTGGCTTGGGCTTCAGTGTGGCCGCCCCAGTGTAGTGAAGTTGTCATTTAGCCTTCATCACAAGCCCAGCAGCAACTGGGCTGTCAGAGAAGTGGCAGGAGGTGGCAGAACTCCAGGGATGGGGCCAGGACTTGGGCCCCAGCTGTTGCCTGGCCACTGTTCCTCCTGACTACTTGCAGCGAACGGTGGCTCAGAGCCCAGACCCTGCCCTCCTATCAGTGGTGGGGAATGGGTGCTGGCTGCTGGGCCATGTAGGGGGGATGAGCTCCCAGCCCCAGGCCTCGCTCCAGGGATGTGAGGGGCCAAGGAGTGGGCGTGGGGCTTCTCCAAGGAGCACACAGCACAGCTGGGCCTGGTGTGAACCAACTGTCTGCCCCCACAGGCATCCTCGTGGCCCACTACCTCCAGAGCATCACACCGTGTCTGGCCCTGGGCGGAGAGCTGGTCTACCACCGGCGGCCCGGGGAGGAGGGGACTGTCATGTCTCTAGCTGGGAAATACACACGTGAGCTGGGCCTGGACCCCTGGGGCTGGGGGGCGGGGAGACTCCAGAGTGTGAGGGTGCAGCCCAGCAGCCCAAGTCCCCATGTGACCTGCCCCTGCCCCCACCCTGTTCTCTTTCAGTAAACAACTGGCTGGCCACAGTGACGTTAGGCCAGGCGGGCATGCATGCAACGTACTACCACAAAGCCAGTGACCAGGTGAGCAGGTGGGGTGATTGGCGATACCTCCCACCCTGGGCTGGCTTGCCCAGAGCCCAGGTGGGCGGCTCACCCCTGGGCCTTGTCCTGGCTTCTCCAGCTGCAGGTGGGCGTGGAGTTCGAGGCCAGCACAAGGATGCAGGATACCAGTGTCTCCTTCGGGTACCAGCTAGACCTGCCCAAGGCCAACCTCCTCTTCAAAGGTAAAGGCCTCAGTTTCCTTGCAGAGAAAATAGATAGGAGGTGACAGAAAACAGCAGTGTGAGGGGCCTTCTGTGGGCCTCTGGGTTGCCCTGGAGACCTTGTCAGGACGTGGGCTGGGGACCCGGCCTGGAGCTCTGGCGGATGTCAGCCAGCAGCCCTCTCCCTTCTCTGTCTCCCACAAATGGAAGGCAACTGGCGAAGCTTCCGACCCAGCCTGCTCATCTCACATTAGGGTAACAGGCTCACAGAGTGTTCACAGCCAGATGCTTCACTGCAGGTGACTCTCCCACCTGGTGGGGCCCCGGTGTTTCAGGTCGGGTGTGTAAAGACCACCACACACCCCCCTTGGTCAGCCAGGCCACGACTCAGCTGCTGCCGAAGCCACTCCCCCTGCCCGCCTCAGGAGGGGCCACCCCTAGAATCTAGTTCTGTCTCCCCAGGGCGTACTCACTCATCGGGCAGGGCTCAGTGGCGATCCTTAGAGGAAATTTCAGTCTGGCAACAACAGATCCTGAGCACTGCTCTGGACCCGGCCTGTTGCTGTGGTGCTGGGGATAGCGGTGACCAGGCCTCCTTGTCCCAGCAGAGGGCCTGGTGGGGGAGATAGTGACTCAGCATGAGCAGGACTTGGGGGCGGGGACCCTGGTCACCAGGACGAGAGCTGGGGCACATCTCATCCTGGCCGCCCCTCCCCCAGGCTCCGTGGACAGCAACTGGATCGTGGGTGCCACACTGGAGAAGAAGCTGCCGCCCCTGCCCCTGACGCTGGCGCTCGGGGCCTTCCTGAACCACCGCAAGAACAAGTTCCAGTGCGGCTTCGGCCTCACCATCGGCTGAGCTTGCGCCTCAGATCCCGCCTCCGCCCTCTCCCCGCGGAGGGCGCCCCAGCCCCCCTCCTTTCCCTCCCTCCTGGGGGTCGGGGGCAGCGGAAAGGAGGGGGCCACCACCACCCAGCTGAGGAAGGGTCCTGGGACCGAGGGTCCTGAGGGCAAGGGGCAGCGAGCCCAGTGGGCCTGGGGTGCCCGAGGGGATTCGGCGTCCAGGAGCGTGGATCCTGAGCACCAGGGCGGAGGCTGCAGCACAACCTCAGGGAGAAGTGGCCTGGCGTCCCGGCCGGCCTGTGGAGCCAGCCCGCCGGCCAGCAAGAGGAGCTCCCCGCCGACAGCCCGTCCCGCCCGCTCTCCCCTCTACTCCTCGGTATAAATCATGTTTATAAGTTATGGAAGAACCGAGACATTTTACAGAAAAAAAGAAAACGAAAAATACAAAAAATATACGTGAAACAAAACAGTGGCAATGGGAGGCCTGCTTTTCTCCAGAGTCCTTGCACATTGCTGCCCAAGCTTCCGACGGTCGCCGGCAGGGGGCGCGGGTATCACAGGACCGGCGCCGGGCGCCCTGGTGGGGGGAGCCTGGCCGGGGATCACAAGGGCGCCCCATGATTTCTGCCCTGCCTAGGGACATCACACGCCTTTCCTCGCCCGAAGAGCGGGCTCCTGAGGTCACTCACCCCTTGGTGACCTGGCCAGAGTGGCTGCAGAGGACTTTGCCCCGGCAAACTGAAGCAAAGGATGACTCAGTGTGGAGATCCCCGGGGGCAGAGCTGACTCTTGGTCCTCAGGTCCCAGGAAAGGCAGGATGTAGAGAGGGGTCTGAGTTTTCAGGAGCTTCAAAAAGGATTCAGGCAATCCGCAGAGCTTCAGGACCATTAAGGGATGGGTGGGGCGGTCCACCCCCACCCCCCCGCCCCGTCCCCCCTCTCGGCTCTGCGGAGTCAGGATTTTTCCGAGTGGGGCTAGATAACCAGGTCCCTGACCGCTCTGCAGACGGGAACTGACACCCTGCCCGGAGTCTGGTGGAGCTGGTGAGCACCGATGACCCCTAGTAACCCCCCGCCTGTGCTCTTCCCGGCAGGGTGCTCTGAGTTCAAGGCAAACACAGGGCCTGGCCCGAGGCCTCCCTGGCCCTGCAGTCTATCGTGCCTGCCCGCTTTTCTTCGTGAGACCTAATCTGGTCCTCCTGCTCCGGCCTCCCAGAATGCTGGGATTACCGCCTTCCGCCACCACGCCCACTGCATTTCACTTTTAATGGATAAAGAAACTGCTCAGAGAGACTGGGCCGCTGTCTGCCCACAGTCGCCCTGCGGGGCTTTGCTGCTTGGAACCCAGAGGAAGGCGCGGCGTGGGCGGCTCCTGGATCCAAGCAGCCCGAGCCAGCAGGGTGCTGAGCTCCCATTTCACAAGTGGGGAATGGGGTTCCCCGAGATGCTCGCCTGAGCCCTAGAGAAAGTGGGGCTGAAACCCACGTCCTCCTCATCCCTTTCCCGTTTTCCTCCCTCTCTCCTGTGTCTGCCCACGACCAGGCCCCTCCCCAGCTGTACTCATCCGCACGAAGGGAGGGCCAGGACACCCCCAGCACGGGGGGGGGGGTCACAATGCCTCCCGCCCCACCCTCCGCCCTCCCCTGCGGGGGGGGGGGGACGGCCGCCTCGTGACAGGGCTGGCCCAGCCCTCCCAGGCCGGTGGAGGGGCGGGGCAGGGGGGAGCCCTATAACTGGAGGAATCCGGGATCCCGCAGCCCTGCTCAGACCCCTGGGAGCCCCTGGACGTCCTTCTGCAGCAGCTGGTGAGAGAAGCCGTCCTGGCGCTGGGACCAGCGAAGGGACCTAGGGACGGGACCCCTTGGGCTCCAGGAAGAGTCGGAAGCAAGGAGGAAAAGGAGGGAAGCTCGGGAGAGCCCCTTGGAACAAGCTAAGAGAGGAAGTGACTGACCTTGGCCTGGGTCAGGACCCATGGGAGCTGGGGAAGGGCCCGGGGCATGGGCGTCTAGTCCGGCTAGAAGGCAGGGTGGGGCCCAGTTGTTGGGTGTGGAGCAAGAATTGGGCACCTACTGGATGCCCCTATCGTCATGAGACCTCCATCACTGATGGCGCAGGGATAGCGAGGATAGAGAGGACTTTTATGCGAGCGTTAAATTGGCCCCTAAATGGAAATTTGCGCTCAGACACCGGCTTGGAGCTTCCAACGCTGGGCAGAGGATCGTGGGGCTGGACCGCGCCGAGCCCGCCCGGCTCCAGAGGGAGCTGGGGTGGGGGAGGAGTGGAATTTGAACCCTGAGAGAAGGAGATGGAATTTTGGCAATAGAGGTGTGGGGGGGGTGTGGAGAAGAGATAGTAGAAGACAAAGAGATTAAGTAGACCCGGGCAGGGAGGGGGACAGCTGGTGTTTTGTGATTGGACTAGGCTGGCCAGTGGGCCAGGTGAGTGTTTGTGATTGGATTAGGGTGGGGCAAGGGCCAGGCGCTGGAGGCGGGGCCGGCTTGGGTGGGCGGAGTCTGCACTGCAGGGATTGACAGTTCCTCCCTCCCCAGGCTGACCAATCGCAGGCGGGAAGATGAAGGCCCTGTGGGCTGTATTGGTGGTCACCCTTCTGGCAGGTATGGGTGGGGCCTGTTCAGGGGCCCTGAGCCTCACTCCACTCCATTGAAGCCCAGGGCCCCTTCTTCCTGTGGCCCATGAGAGGGAGGCCCAAGTCTGAGGCTCCCCACATTCATCAGCTCTGAGCAGCTGTTTTACTCTCTCTGGGCCTCTTTTCCCCACCCATATTGCCTGCCGTTGTCCATGTTACTAGCACCTCCTAAGGCTTTGTTGTCCAGTGTGTAGTGAGTAACTGCCAAGTGTCATCGATGTTGGGTTTTTATTGTCACCCCAGCATAGTCCTGCATGGGACACAGAAAGACAGTATGTGCTTGCTGGGTGTGGTGGCGCACACCTGTGATCCCAGCATTCGGGAGGCTGAGGCAGGAGGATCGCTGAGTCTGAGGTCAGCCTGGCTACATGGTGACTTCAAGGCCCTCCTGGACTACATCTCAAGACCCTGTTTCCAAAGCAAAACGAAATGAAAATACATGCTTGACAAGTGTGATTGCACTCCTCCCCTCCCTTCCCACTAAGGCCTCCAAAAGGCCGAGGGGCACTTGGGGGGCACCTAGCCCGGGTGGAGTCCTGTGTGTAGGACGTGCTCAGGGACCCTGACCCACCCTCGAACTTGCCCCACTAGGATGCCGGGCAGATGTGCAGCCGGAGCTGGAGATGCAGGAGCCAGCCTTGTGGCAGAGCGGACAGCCCTGGGAGCTGGCGCTGGGCCGCTTCTGGGATTACCTGCGCTGGGTGCAGACACTGTCTGACCAGGTGCAGGAGGAGCTGCTCAACTCCCAGGTCACCCAGGAGCTGACGTGAGTGCTGGCGCTGGCCTGGGACCCTCTCGGAGTTCGGTGCCTCTGGGTCTTGCCAAGCTCTGGTTTCTCTTGTCACTATCTCTTGGAGGGAGGGGTCTGGGTTTCGGTCCTTTTCTTCCTCCCTCTTTTCCTTTCCTTTCTTTTATTCCTTCTTTCTTTTTCGGGTACTGAGGACTGAACCCTGGGCCTCTGCAGTGAGCTCCAGCCTTAGCCTTTGGGATTAAACCCAGAGTCTTACAGGCACTAGGCAAATGAGCTACTGCTGAGCCACACCCCAGCCTCACCAGCCCCTTACTTGCAGCCTGGAATCCTCCTCCCTCAGCCTCCCAGAGTGCTGGGATCACAGGAGTGCTCCACCACACCTGGCTTCTGTCCGGTAGCTTTACCCCTCTGTTTCTCTCTGTTTCTGCACCTGTCTGTCACCTTCTGGGCCTCTCCCCTCCCTTCTAGACCTCCTCTGGGTCCCCTTGACCCAGGCCTCACTGCGCCCGCGTCCTCCCTCTGGGTCGCAGGGTGCTGATGGAGGACACCATGAAGGAGGTGAAGGCCTACAAGAACGAGCTGGAGGAAGAACTAGGACCGGTGGCAGAGGACACGAAGGCCCGGCTGTCCAAGGAGCTGCAGGGGGCGCAGGCGCGGCTCAGGGCAGACATGGAGGAGGTGCGCAACCGCCTGGCGCATTACAGCGAAGAGATGCAGGTCATGCTGGGCCAGAGTCCCGACGAGCTGCGCGCCCGCCTGGGCTCGCACCTGCGCAAGCTGCGCAAGCGGCTGCTGCGGGACGCTGAGGACCTGCAAAAGCGCCTGGCTGTGTACAAGGCCGGAGCCCGCGAGGGCGCCGAGCGTGGGGTGAGCGCCATCCGCGAGCGCCTGGGGTCCCTGGTGGAGCAGAGCCGCGTGCGCGCAGCCCTAACGGGCCAACCGCTGCGGGAGCGCGCCCAGGCCTGGGGCGAGCGGCTGCGCGGGCGGCTGGAGGAGGTGGGCGGCCGGGCGCGCGACCGCCTGGACGAGGTGCGCGAGCAGATGGAGGAGGTGCGCGCCAAGGTAGAGGAGCAGGCCGAGGCCTTCCAGGCGCGCCTGAAGGGCTGGTTCGAGCCCATGATGGAAGACATGCGGCGCCAGTGGGCCGATCTCATCGAGAAGGTGCAATTGGCCGTGGGCGCAAGCACCCCCGTGCCCAGCGAGGACCACTGAGCACCCAGCACCCACCCCGACCCACCCCTGCCCCTCGCCAACAGGAGGCGCTGACCCAGCTCCCTGAAGGGCCCTCACTTACTTAATAAAGATTCACTGAGCCTCGCAGCACCCACTGGGCCTCCGAGTATGATTCTTCACGGCTCTGCCTCGGTTTCTCTTTCCTTCCCCACACTGGCCACAGGGTTCCCGGTACTGTGGCCTTCACCTGTGTGTTGGGGGGGGGCGGGGGGCGGGGTCTTCCTGCTTTTGTTTCAGCTCTCGGTTGTGATTACCTCTGTCCCTTTCTAAGTCTTATTTTATTTATTTTTTTATTTTTTTATGGTACTGGGAATTGAACCCAAAGCCTTCCCGCTGAGCTACATTCCCAGTTCGTTCTTTTTTCTTTTTTTTTTTTTTTTGGTACCGGGGATCGAACTCTCGACCTTGAGCTTGTGAGGCAGGGGGAGAATCCTCTGAGCTAAATCCCTGGCCTTTAGTGTTCCCTTAACACCTGCAGCACAGAGTCAATGTGACCCTAAACGCTGGGAAAGCAAAGCCTTGTTATTCCCTCTCCCTCCGCCCGCCCACAGGTGTGCTGGGACTCCGCCTCCTTCCCTCTCCAGGCTCTCTGTCCGCTGCTCCCCTTCAGGCTCATTTTCGGCTCCTGCTTTTTTCTCCCCTGTCTTATCTCTTCCTCCTGCGGTCTTCTTGCCTGGGCCTTGCTTTCTCTTTCTCTTCCCGCTGTCCTTAGTTATCCCCTCCACCACTGCCTCTTTTCTTCCTTCCCCGGGCTTAGCTGGGCATCGCTCCCTCACTCCCTCTGGGCCCCACTTCCTGCCTCACCCTGGTTCTTTGTCTTCAAAGTGTTGTCTACTTTGTTATCTTGTTTTTCTAGACAGTTTTGCTATGTAACCCAGTCTGCCCTTGGGATCCTCCTGTCTCAGCCTTCCAGAAAGCCAAGATAACAGATATGAGCCACCATGCCCTGCTGTTGTCTGCCCCTTCCAGCTGTTGGGTCCGGTGGCCAAGGGGCAGGGAAAACAGGAGTCAGCACCCAGTGGAGGTCAGGCTGAGAGCTGGGCTCAGGGAGGTGGGGGCAGAACCTGGGCGTCCTGCTCATTCCCCTCCCACCCCCTCAGTTCTCAGCCCTGGGCAGGCCGGGGCTTGAGTCTGGGGGCCTGGCCCAGCTCCTGCTGCCTTTGGCACAGCTAAACTCCGAGATTTCCTGGCAAGCTCCAGGCGCCTGCATGGAAGTGGCACCCCTCCCAGAGATGACTCACAGGTCTCCAGACCTAGTGGGCTGATGCCCAGGGCTAGGGCCGTGCCCTCAAGCCTCAATTTTCCCAGTGTCACTGAGGAAGGTAGCTGGTAGCCTCAGCAATTTTTTTTTTTTTTGAGACAGGGTCTCTCTATGTAGTCCAGGCTGGCCTTGAACTCACTGTGTAGCCCAGGTTGGCCTTGAAGTCGCAGGGATCCTCCTGTCTCAGTATCTTTAAGTGCTAAATCTTGAATGCTCCAGAGTAGAGAGGGGGGTGTGTGTGTGTGTGTGTGTGTGTTACTGGGGAATGAACTCAGGGCCTTCACACTGAGCTGCTTCCTCAGACCTTTCTCAAAATTGTTTTATTTTTAAGACAAAGTCTCCCTAAGTTCCCCAGGCTCGACTCAGCCTTTCTGCCTCAGCCTCCCAAGTAGCTAGGATTACAGGCTGCACCACCATGCCCACTGTGAGTGTTGAATTGTAAGCAGACATGGGGTCCACCTTGCAGCAGGCCCAGTCAGACCTCAAGGAGGTGGAAGGGGGCTAGGGAGGGACGTCAGGGACAGGGACTGGCAGAGGGTGCTGTAGGTGGGATGGACAGGGCTGACCCCAGCAGGGAGCCCAAAGAGACAGCCAGGAGTCTGAGAAGTGAGATTACCTCTCACTAATCCCAGAATGTTCTTGTCTGTGACTCAGTTTCCCCATTTATACACCAGAAACCCATGTGGCTGAGGAGGATGAGACTGGCAAAACAGGGGGGTGCCACTCTAGCCTTGTGAGGTCAGGACTTCAGAAGCCAGGTGTGGGGATGCAGGCCTGTAATCTTAGCACTCAGGAGGCTGAGGCAGGAGGATCACCTAAAGTTTGAGGCCAGCCTAGTCTACATAGCGAGTTCAAGCCAGCCTGAATTATTTATCAAGATGCTGTCTCAAAAAAACAAAGAAAAAAATTTAAAAGGACACTGCCTGGATGTCTGGACCGTGCTGGGCTCTGTGGAGAAAGCAGGTCATCCAGCCAGGGGCCCTAAGGGACTGGAAGCTCGGAGCCGGCCCAGGCATGTTGCAATGCTGCCAGGCTGGCGTCTGTGCGATCCTTTTCACAACCACCCTCTACTCCAGAGCTGGCACAGTTGCAGGGTCCCAAGGCCAGCCACCCTCCCCACCAGCTTCGGGGTCACTGTTGGTCAGAGGAAGCCCCTCAGAAGGATATGCTGGTGGGGAGGAGGGTGGGAGCCAGAAAGGGGACGAGAGCAAAGGCAGTGATGGGGCATGGAGGGGGCAGGCGGAGAGGACTGGGTGGGGCTCCCAGCCCGAGGTCTGTGCTATCCTTCTGCACCCCAGACGGGGAAGAGACCCATCCCTGACAGGAAGAAGGGAGACTGGGGGAGGTAAAGTGAAGAGCACAGAGCCCAGGAAAGGGATGTAAAAAGAAGTAAGACCCATTATATACGTCCACCAACTCCCCTGCCCCCATGAAGGGAATCATTAGTAATGCCAATTAATAGAAATGTAAATGAGAAAGAAATAAACCCCAGAACCATGCACAATAATGTGTTCCTGGAATCCCTGGAATCCCAGGAAGCAGAGGCAGGAGGATGGCAAGCTTGAGCTCAGCCTGCACCATTTCGGGAGACCCTCTCTCAAAAAATAAAATATAAAAAAGTGCTGAAGATGGAGCTCAGTGGTAGAGTGTCCCGGGTTCAATCTCCAGTATGGGGAGGGGGGAGGAAAGAAAAAAGTTAGGACCCCCCGGAAAGCGCACAGGGGTGGCACTTCAGGGTATGGGGGCAGGAGGAGGTCCTAGGGTCAGGGGAAGAGTCTGAGCTGAGGGGAGGAAGCCGGGTGCGGCACGGCACACCTGTAACCCCAGCACTCCAGAGGCTGAGGCAGGAGGATCACCATGAGTTCCAAGCTGGCCTAGGCTACACAGTGAGTTCAAGGCCACCCTGCACTACATAAACTACATAGTGAGACTCTGTCTCAAAAATAAAAAGATAGAGGGAAGGGCAGGTGGAAGAGGTGCCCTGGGGACCCAGTGGGAGCTGGGCATGAGACCCATGGGGCTGTCACTGAGAGCCCCAGGACAGGAGAGGGCTAAGGGGGGAGGGGAGGGACTGTCCCTGAGAGGCCCAGCGCCTGGTCAGACCGAGGTCGCAGTCCTGCGGGTGTGAGGAGGGGCTGCGGAGCAGCCGCCTCCGGGAAAGGTCAGGGAAAGGTCAGAGGAGGAAAAGGGGCGTGGGGCGGCTGGCAGGGAGGCTGGGAGGTGGGCCGCCCCGCCCTCTCCCTGCCGATAAAGACCGGCACGCAGCGCCCCCCACGGAGCCGTCCCGTCGCGCACTGGCCAAGGGTCCAGGTGGGTGCTGCGCGCCAGGAGGGTGGGGGTCCCCAAAGAGTGGGCTGGAGGGGCCGCGGTGGGGAGGGGAGCAGCCCACTGACCCTCCTCCGCCCGCCCCCAGAGTGCCCTCTGCAGACATGAGGCTCTTCCTGTCGCTTCCCCTCCTGGGGCTCGTCCTGTTCATGGCTTTGGAAGGTAAGAGTGGGATGTGAGACCCGAAGCCCCAGCCCCTCAGAAGGCCGAGGCGGGAGGATTCCAAATTGGAGCCCAGCCTGGGCAATTTAGTGACCGTGTCTCTAAATAAAATATAAGCCAGGCATGGTGGTGCATGTCTGTAATTCCAGCACGGGGGAGGCTGAGGCTGGAGGATCGCATGGAGTTCAAGTCCAGCCTGGGCTACAGAGGGAGACCCTGCCTCAAAAAAAAAGACTCAAGAAAAAAAAAAAGACTGACATTTCTGTACCCTCTGCTCCTCTCCCGGCAGGCCCAGCCCCGGCGCAGGCGGCCCCAGACTTCACCAGCACCTTGGAGGGGCTCCCCGCCAAGCTGAAGGAGTTTGGGAGCATCCTGGAGGACAAGGCCCTGGCAGCCATCGAGCACATCAAGCAGAGTGAACTTCCTGCCAAGACCCGGTCAGGACCCTTCCCAGGGCCGATGGCGGTGCTGTGGTCCCAGAGCTAGGTCTCAGGGCCCTCAGATACTGGGGTCAGGTTCCCCGACTCCCAGCCGAGCCCCATGGCCCAAGTGGTGCTGGCTGCTGTAGAGACCGTACTGTCCCTGTGCTCTTGAGAAAGGAGCGCCACTGTGAACCTCAGTCTCCTCACCTGTAAAGTGGGTCTCTCAGGAGGACAGGAAAGGAAAAGACCCACACACATGTGCCTGGCAGATTGTAAATGCTCGACCAGGCTGGACTTCAACTCACTCACTATTCGACCCAGACTGGCATCAAACTCACAGTGATCCTCCTGCCTCAGGCTCTGGAATGCTAAGATTATAGGCATCTGCCACCAGCCCCAGCAGGAAGGGACTTTTGGGGGGGCGGCGGCTACAGGGGATGAACTCAGGACCTTGTGCTTGTGAGGCAGGCATGGTGCCACTGAGCTAAACCCCCCAGTCCAGGAAGTGACTTTTAATTTGAGATCTGAATGATTGGGAAAATCCAAGCAGAACTAAACTGAAGAATGGTCCCAGTGGAGGGAAAGTGCAAAGGCCCTGAGGCAAGAAGGGCTTCAGATAAGGAGGACTTGGGCTTCCAGCCAAGAGAGGTTTAGGCAAAGGAGCCCGGCTTTGAGGTGCCCTTGAGGGAGTAGCATGGGCAGGAGCTCCCTCAGAGGGTCAAGAGAGGAGAGGAGTTGGTGCCAAGTGTGATAGTGCGCACCTGGAATCCCAGCTCTCAGGAAGCCCAGGCAAGAGGACTACCACAAGTTTGAGGCCAGCCTGGCATACATAGCAAAACCCTATCTCAAAATGACAAAAAATAAATAAATAAAAAGAAAGAAGATACGGTAGACCTTGAAAGTGGGGATGGGATTTTTAGCATCGGTTGCCCTGGTCCATCCGGGGAAACTGAGGCACAGGAGTCGTCCCACTCGGGGGTCCTCTTCATCCCACAATGGGGACAGAAATCCAGGACAGGGAAGATGAGGGCCTGGGGGGCACCCTGGGGGTGGCCACATGCGGTGACCCCTTCCCCACATCTCCCGACAGGAACTGGTTCTCTGACGCCTTCAGCAAAGTGCAGGAGAAGTTCAAAGCCACCTTCTCCTGAGCACCTGAGGGCAGCACCTAAGGGAGGACTCCTCTGTGATGCCCAGGTCCTCCCCCAATAAAGATCCTACCAAGATTCTGCTGTATGCGCTTCACTTGGGCCGAGAGCATGGGGCCACACCTTAGGGACCCTTGTGGGCACCCCCAGGTGGTTGTTTTGTTTTGTGGTACCGGGGATCGAACTTGGGACCTTGTGCCTACAAGGCAGGCAGCGGCGGAACCACTGAGCTAAACCCCCGGCCCTTGCTTTTGTTTTTTTGAATTGACAGTCTGGCTATGTAGCTCAAGCTGGCTCTGCACTTACGAAGTCACAGTCATCCTCCTGGCTCAGCCTCTCCAGCACTGGGATCACAGGTGTGCGCCACCATGCCCAACTAAAAGGCTGTCTTAACACACTGCATTTCTACAAGCCCATGTGAGAGAGGATGGCACTTCTTTTATTTTTATTTTGGGGAGGTTCACCCTGTGCACTGAGCTGCACCCCAACCCCTCCTAGCTTTTTATCTCCTTTCTGCCAGTGGTTACTGCCCTGGCCTGGCCTGACCACCTAATCAATTTGTCTGCCTGCTGTCTGTCACCCACTAGCACAGGGCAGTTTCCTCCAAGCTGTCTTGTTCCCTGCAGTGCCCCCAAGTCCCTAAAGCAGAGCCTGGCACATAGAAGGTACTCAGTAAACACTCCTTGCAGACTGGGGACAGAGTTCTCTGCTAGAGCCTTTCCCCAGCCCCCCAGCACAGGCCTGGAATCCCAGCTGTCTGGTAGGCTGAGGCAGGAGGATCTCTAGTTCAAGCCCAACCTGGGCAACACAGGGAGCCCCTGTCTCAAAAGAAAAAATGAAAAAAGGGGCTGAGGATGTAGCTCAGGGTAGAGGCCCTGGGTTCAAGCCCAAGTATTGCCAAAAAAAAAAAAAATCCCCAAAACATTGAATCCATGAATGAACCATTCATTCACTTCCCACGGAACAGCTGCAGGGCAGATGTGGATCACACTCACTACCATTCATGAATTCTAACCGCAATTTCCCGTTCCTGAATCGGACTTCACAGCCCACACAGCTGTTTTGGGGTTTGCACAAAGGGCCCCATCACACCAAGGCAGAGCCCCAGACTTACTGCAGTGGAGGTGGCACTCAAAGCCCCACCCTGACGCACACATGCAGAGGCAGCTGGGGAGGAGGACTCTAAAGGGCACCGGCCCAGCCAGGGGTCTCAGAGGGTGCCTAGAGGAGGGGTGATTGGGCTCTAAGTTTTGCTAACTCCAGTTAGCCAAAGAGAATTGCCGAAGCATGTTAGAACTCTACAGTGTTTGATTTGGTTTGGTTTTTTGAGACAGGGTCTCACTATGTAGCCCAGGCTGGCCTTGAAGTTGTGGTGATCCTCCTGCCTCAGCCTCCCAAGTGCTGGGATTACAGGGCTGTGTGTGCCAAGACCCTCTAAGAGCAACGCAGTGTCTTCCATGAATGTTTATTATACAAACATTAACTAACAACTTTGTATAAGAATGGATGAATGGGGCCGAGGATTTAGCTCAGTAGTTCTGGTGCCTGCCTCACAAGCACAGGGTCCCAAGTTCAATTCCCGGTACCAAAAAAATAATAATAGTAACTACTTTATCTGGCTTTTAATGTAAATGTATTGTATACCTAAAATGTACCAATGAAAGAATTTTTTTAAAAAAATGAAATAAATAGGACAAAAAAAGAAAGGATGGATGAATGGAACTGCTTTGGAAAACAATTTAGCAGTTCCTCAATAAATTAAACCACAAGCTGGGTGTGGTGGTGCCACACCTGTGATCCCTGCACACTGGAGGCTGAGGCTGGAAGATCCGAGTTGGAGGCCAGCCTGGAGTATATGGCGAGACCCTTCCTCAGAAAAAAAAAAAAGTTGAAGGAGCTCAGCAAATGGTGAAGCAGTTCCTCTCCTAGGATCCACTCAAAGAGCTGGAAACATCCATGTAGTGCCTTGTACAGGAATTTTCACAACAGTGCTACTCTTCAGAGCAAAATGTAGGATAACCCAGATGCTCACCAGCGGATGACTGGATGAACAAATCCACATAGTGGTACCTGTCTAGTGTATGCATCTAGACAGAGGAATATTATTCAGTCATTATAAAGAAGTATGGCCAGGTTTTTGAGAATGACAAACTGGACACCAGCCAGTAGCCGGGGAGGCTGAGGCAGGAGGGTCACAAGTTTGAGACCAATCTGGACAACTCAGCAACTTAAGACCCTGTTGCAAAATAAAAATAAAATGCCCTGGGGATATAGCTCAGTGCAAAGCCCCTGGGTTCAATCCCAATGCCAGAAAAAAAGAAAACAAGTGTGGACACATGATACCAGAGGGGTGAGTCAGGAAAACCATGCATGGTACGAGAGAGAAGCTGGATTTTGTATGAGTCCATTCTGTGAAAGGTGCCGAACGGGAATCCACAGAGGCAAAAGCAGAGTCATGGCTGCCCACACTGGGGAGGAGGGGAAGAGCCAGGACTGCTAGTGTTTACAGGCTTCCTGTGGGATGATGAGAATGTTCTAGAATTCCGGGTGATGGTTACACAACCTTGCAAATGTACTAGACCCTGGGGAGTTGCACAAAGTGCATGACTTTATTTATGGGTTTTGTAGTGATGGGGATGGAAGCCAGAGTCACACACATGCTAGACAGGCAAGCACTGTACCGCTGAGCTGCATTCCAAGCCCTAAAAGAATGAGCTTTATGGAATATGAATGAGATAAGAAAATGAATGAATAGAAGGAGATCTCCCGGGGGAGAAGGCAGGAGGAGAGGAGCATTTAGCTGAGCATGGTGGTTACGGCTGCTATCCTGGCCCTCTGGGAGGCTGAGGCAGGAGGATTGCAAGATCAAGTCCAGCCTGGACAAATTAGTGACTTAGAAACACCCTGTCTCAAAATAAATAATAAAAAGGGGTGAGGATGCAGCTCAGTGTGAAGTCCTGAATTCAACCCCAGTCTCCCCCAACACACACACCAAAAAAAGAAGACCATTTCAAACTCGTTTTCACCCCGGACTTCCCAGCATAACCCTGGGGAGGCAGATGGTTCAAGAGGCTTCTTAGAGTGTCCTCTTTAGAGACCTCCATAGAAAATGATCAAGGAGAGCCCAGCATGGTGGCACACACCTGTGATCTCAGCACTCGGGAGGCTGAGGCAGGAGGATCCCCATGAGTTTGAGGCCAGCCTGGGCTACAGAGTAAGACCTTGTCTGAAAGAAAAAACAGCACGAAAGAAAATGATGAAGGAGGCATGTATGGGGGTCCTGACTGGGGCCCAGAGGACCGTGGATTCTAGAGGAGAGGAGTGATTTTGGGGTTCGGGGCCGGGCCCTATGACTTAGAGGGTGCAGCCTGCAGGCTCCCAGATGCTCCCTGCCCTTGGATAGACATGGATCTTGGGGTGTACCCTCCCGGCCCCCTATCCTGATGGCCTCGGCTCCCATCCCCCTCTGCTCCACAGTTGTTGTGCTGCCTCTGAGGTCCACCCTGATGACCTTCAGTCTGTCCCTGTCCCTAAGGTGAACAAACATTGCAGGCAGCAAATAGCAAACACCCCACAGCCCTCCCTGTGCCGACCTTGGAGCAGGGGCAGAGGACAGAGACCTCACTACCTCCTGCCTCCCCCTGCCCTCTCGGGTGCTGATGGGGAGGGACAGAGGTTGTCCTGGATTGGCCTGGTGTGTGAGAAGGTGGCTCAAACCCATTGCCGCCCCTGCAGCCTTGCTTTGCTCCTCTGTGGTGTTTTATTTTGTTTTGAGACAAGGTCCAGGCTGGCTGAGAACTCACTGAGATCTTCCTGCCTCGGCCTCCCAAGTGCTGTAATGACAGGTGTGCACCACCATGCCTGGCTTTCATCTATAAAATGGGAACTCAAAGATGCCCATCTCACAGGGCTGTTGGGACCCCCAATGTACACAAGGAGCATAGGGAAGGGAGTGTTAAAGAAAGAACAGCTGACAAACCAGGGTGGTGGCGCACATGTGTTATCCCAGCTACTCAGGAGGCTGAGGCAGGAGAATGGCAAGTTCAAAACTGACCTGGACTTACCTCAAAATTAAAAAGTTAAAGCTGGCCAGGGATTTACCTCAGTGGTTCTGGTGCCTGCCTCACAAGTGCAAGGTCCTGAGTTCGATCTCCAATACCAGGAAAAAAAAAAGTTAAAGGGGTTGAGGATGTAGCTCATGGCAGAGCAGATGCCCGGCACTCGTGAGCCCCAGGGTTCCATCCCTAGCACCAACAAAAAAGAAAAGGAAAAAAAGCAGGAGGTGATGACGGAGCATGCAGGGGCATGCGGGTGTCCTGCTGGCCTTCATCTCCCGAGGCTGCTGCTCAACACAGCATGGCCCTCTTGGCCTTTGCTTCTGGCCACTCGACCTAGAATGTGTAGAATGTGCCGTGGGAGCCTCATTCAGGTGCACAGCTCAGTGGTGTTGACGCCCTCGAGCTGCTATGCAGCCAGCACTGCTTCTACTCCCTGATCGTCTTCATTGTCCCCCACACAAGCTGGCAGCTTCAGTTTGTTTTTGTTTGTTTGTTTGTTTTCATTTTCATGTGATTGATTGATTTTTTTTTTTTGAGATGGGGCCTACCTCTATAGTCCAGGCTGGGCTTGAGCTCACAGGGGTCCTCCTGCCTCGGCCTCCCGAGTGCTGGGATTGCAGGCCAGCATCACCATGCTGGGTGTATTCAATCAATCCCCTCAAATGTGGCTTTTGGTCCCATTGTACAGAGGAGGAGACTGAGGCGGAAAGGGGCTGTCTGGGAAGGTGGAGCTGGGATTCAAGCCTGGTTGGGCAACAGAGCCTCTGTCGTCTCTGACAGCCTCTGTTGTCTGTCAGGCCAGGGGTGGGAGAGTGGTAAGGAGGGAGGCTGCTGGTGGCGTGACCTGTGACTGTCACTGTCGCCTGCGCCCTTCTCGCTAGAGTCCCCGCCAAGGCTGTGGGTGGTGGCCAGGGGGAGGGCTCAGCTCCATGCTGCAGGGCCGCTCCTGAGGCCTGGAGTGCCTGGTGCAGTGGGACAGAGGGACGGAGGCCCCAGAAATGTTGCTTCCGAGACATGGGTCCCAGGCTCTGCCCGCCCTCAGCCTCTGCATCCTGGTCCTGGCCTGTGCTGTGGGTAAGGCTGGGGGGAGGCAGCCGATGTGGGGACCCGCGGGACTGGGGACATGTGAGGTGGGATGAGCTCATGTGCCCGTGGGCCGTGTGCATGTGCCAGCATGTGTCTGGGGGTGAATGTGTCGGGGCTGAGTGTGAAGTGCAAATGTGGGTGGGATTGGGGTGTGTGTGTGTGTGTGTGTGTGTGTGTGTGAGCAGAAGTGTATGCAGTCATAAATGTGTGTGTAGAGAATGTGCGTGTGTGTGCATGCCTCCACACGGGGCACCCGTAGGCACCGTTTGAGTGTGAGGAATCTGTCAGAGTGTCCTGGCTGGTATGAAGGTCTGTGCTTTATATGTGCACTTATTTTTATTTACTTTGTGGGGCCGGGGATTTAGCTCAGTGGTTTTGCTGCATGCTGCGCAAGCGCAAGGACCCGAATTCGATCCCCGGTACCAAAAAAACACACACAAAAAACCTGACATATTTTTATTTACTTTTACTTTTATTTATTTTGAGACAGGGTCTCACTATACAGTTCAGGCTGGCCTTGAACTCACTGTGTAGCCCAGGTTGGCCTAGAACTCACAGAGATCCTCCTGCCTCAGCCTCTGAAGTGCTGGGATTATAGGCATGCACTACCATGCCCGGCTGCACATGCATTTAAAATGTTAGCATGGGCCAGGCTGGTGGTGCACATCTGCAGCCCAGCACCCTGGGAGGCTGAGACAGAAGAAGCACAAGTTTGAGGATCAGCTGGGAGAGGGGGCGTTGGACGGGGAGGGGTGCACTGCAGACTGAGAGAGAGTCACATAGGACAGGAGTGAGGAAGGGCCGGGCACAGGGAAGGACAGGGTGACTGGTGGAAGTAGGAGAGTGGTCAGAGGGATGGCTGAGGAAGGTAGGCACTGGGGGACAGGCAAGGGTTGCCTTGGGGCCCCAGCAGTGACTCAGGGACGGAGGAATGAGGGTCTGAGGCTCCAGGTTGAGCTGCTCTCTGGGCCCACCCAGCACACACATCTGCAGAGGATCCAAGCCCCCGGACAGGCCCGGAGCAGAGCAGCTGGGGCCTGAGCAGGCTGAGGGGGCTGGTGGAGCCCATGGTGACCAAGACCAGAGAGAGGTGGCAGTGGTTCTGGTGAGCGGGTGCTGTGGTGGGTGGGGAGGGCCCGTGACCTGGACCCTGGGTCTGAGCCAGGAGGCTGGGCCTGGAGCCTTTTGTCGCAGGGAGGAAATGTAAATGGGGCAGGACCCCCTGGTGTGGTTGGGGGTCTCAACTGTCCTGTCCCCTCTCCCACAGGGGCCCTGAGGCCTTCCAAGGCTTCATGCAGACCTACTATGATGACCACCTGAAAGACCTGGGTCCCCGCACCCAGGCCTGGCTCATCAGCTCCAAGGACAGGTTCCTGAACAAGACCCTCAGTCTGTGCCCCAGGGTCCTCTGCAGGGACCCCGGCCAGGACTAGCACGCCCTTGCCTCTCACTGCCCACAATAAAGATTTCCTATCTGTGCCAGTCTGGATCCCTCCGCTCTGCCCCCTCCCCATACACACCTAGGGATTCAGGAGTGGAAGAGGTGACACCTGGCTGGGGAGGGACACTAGGGGCTCTGGGAGCAGAATCAGAGAAATCACACAAACAGGCACACACACACACACTGTGGACTTGCAAGGGCAACAAACTTCAAAGCTTCTCAGTGCAGAAGTGATAAGGCCTGCTGGGTGTGGTGGTGCACACCTGTAATCCCAGCAGTTGGGAGGCTGAGGCAGGAGGATCACTGTGAGTTCAAGGGCAGCCTGGACTCCATGGTAAAAACTTGCCTCCAAAAAAAAAAAAAAAGGGATGGGAAGGCTGGAGAGCAGGTAGGGCAACAGGTCCCCAGGGTGTCCCCTCCCTGGTGGGTGCCTGGAACCCCCAACTCCTCTCAGGGTGTACTTACCGAGAGAGGTTCCCTGAGCTTTGGCCTGGAGGGGACATTGGTGTCCCTCCTGCCCCACCTGCCCTCACCACCCGCAGCTCTGTTGGCCAGGACTTTGGCCAAGGAGAACGGCCGCGTGGTGGGAGGTGGGTCCAGAGCTATAAAGCCTGTGCGCCCGGAGCTGGGGAGGACACCTGGCCGAGCTGGAGTTGGGTAAGACAGGGACAGGATTGGGGGTCCACAGGGAGGGTTTAACAGGAAGTGGCAAGAGACGACATGGTGGAATCACGGAATTTAGAATCGTGGAGTTGCCCAGCCTGGCCCTTCTCCCCTGAGGGTTCTCCTCTCCGAAGCATGGGTGACAACTCCGTACTCTGGTTAGTCCTAGAGTCCCTTCCTGGCCTGTGCTGGGCAAGGATTTGTGAGTGAAGCTGTGGGAGAGAAGGACCCTGCTCAGGCCGAACCGGGGACCCAGGATTCAGGGCCAAGAGTGCTGGGTTTGGCTGTGGTGTGCATCAGCACAGGGTGGCCCTTCTTGCCACAGCTGGGCTTCTTGACTATAAGCATGAATGAGCAGATGTTAGAATGAAGATGCTGGAGCTGGGTGCGGTGGTGCAGGCTTGTAATCCAAGGCTCCGGGAGGCTGAGGCAGGACAATCGCCATGAGTTTGAGGTCAGCCTGGGCTACATAGTGAGACTCTGACTCAAAAAAAAAAAAAATTCTGATGTTGGTTGTGGTGGTGGGGATTGGAAAACTGTAATCTCAGCTTCTCAGGAGGCTGAGGCACGAGGATAGCATGTTTCAGCCCAGCCTGGGACTGAGCAGGACTCTTAAAATTTTTAAAAAATAGGACTGGAGGGCTGGGGATTTAGCTCAGTGGTTCTGGTGCCTGCTCTGAAAGCGCAGGGTCCCGAGTTTGATCCCTGGTACAAAAAAAAAAAAAAAAAAAAAATAGGGCTGAGTATAGTGGTGCATACTTGTAATCCCAGCACTCAGGAAGCTGAGGCAGGAGGATCATCATGAGTAAGGCCATCTTGGGCTACATAGTTCAAGGCCAGCCCATACTACATAGCAAGACCCTGGCTCAAAAAGCCAAAACAAAAAAATTAATAAAATAAAATGAGGCTCAGTGGTATTACGCCTCCCTCGAAAGCACAGGGTCCTGAGTTCAATCCCTGGTACCAAAAATAAATAAAATAAAATGAGCCAGGGATATAGCTCAGTGACAGAACACCCTGGGTTCAATCCTGTACATCGCCCCCCCTAAAAAATCGGGGTATAAACTGTCAAAATTAGGAATAGAATTTCAGAATGTTAGCATTGGAGGCCCAGGGAAGACGTCTCATTCCAGGAAGTGCCTTAGGGACTCAGGTCAGGCAGGAGGGGACATGGAGCACCTCTTAGCCCCTACCTGAGAGGGGTGGGATCCAGCAACACGAACCCCCACCCTGTCTCACCAACCCCTTCCGCGTTCCAGGTCTGCAACACCATGGACACCCGGTTCCTGCTGCCCCTTTGTCTCGTCCTGCTGCTGCTGGGATGTGGTGAGCAAGTCTCTGAGGAGGGGTCAGACCACAAGTGTCTTCCCAGCAAGGCCTTCTGACCTGGTCTCCACCACCTCTCTCCACACCTTCATCTCCACCCCACAGCCTCATTAGCTCCCTAACACTAACCTTCACTCCTGTTCTCCGACAGAAGTCCAGGGTACCCATCTGCCTCAGCAGGACGAGCCTACTAGCCCACATATGCTGACCCAGGTGCAGGAGACCCTCTTCAGCTACTGGGACAATGCCAAGGCAGCCGCCCAGGGCCTGTACGAGAAGACGTGCTTGCCTACTGTGGACAGGAAGATCAGGTAGGCCCATGTGTCTGAGACACCTGCTGTATCCTGGCCTCAGGAGTCCAGGCCCAGCCTCCTCCCTCAGACCCAGGGGCCCAGGCCTCTCTTCTGCCACCCTTCTCTCTCTTTTCTCTCCAGGGACATGTACAGCAAAAGCTCAGCGGCCATCAGGACTTACACAGGCATCTTTACTGACCAAATCTTGACAATACTTCAGGGAGACCAGTGACAGCCAGGTAGCAGTGCTGCAGGGGGGGGAGCCCAAGCTCCCCTGACTGCCCAGGATGGGGCTAAGCTCACCCATCCCAGCACTTCTCAGCTTTCTGCCTCCAACTCTGGCCTGAATCTTATCAATAAATGAATAATTAAGAAATTTTTAAAAATAAGCTGTCCTTTGTTCCCTTTGATGTAGCTGCTTTTCTGACGCCCCAGGAACCAACAACACGGAGGGACTGATTCAGTCCAACCAACATTTTAATGAGCACCTACTGTGTGTAGGTAGCCCTGACCAGAAGCCTGGTTCCTGGGAGCATAGAAGAGGTGAATATTGACAATAAATCATCAGAGGCACATGGAGTCACCTTTCCGCACTAAGGTCTGGCTTTCTCACGTGTAGGATGACAGATCACGGACACAGGTAAACTGCAGTGGACTTTGGTGGCAAGCAGACCCTGGGGTGACAGTTTTTCTGTTTTGCTTATTTTGCTTTTTTTTTTTTTTTTTTTTTTGTTACC
>NW_004624907.1:1770237-1836199 GCF_000247695.1 Heterocephalus glaber
CACTGAGCTAAATCCCTGGCCCCTGGTTTTATTTATCTTTACAATGCTGGAGATGGAACTCAGGGCCTGACACATGCTAGGCAAGTGCTCTACTACTGAGCTCTACCCTAGCTTTTGGGTTTGACACTTGAAGGTGCCACCTCTGGGAGTTTTCTGACACTGTCCTGTAATGGACGGAATGCTGGCATCCATAAGTCCCTGCCAAGCTTAGGAAGTCAGTGCCCAGGGCAGAAGGGTCCCACGAAGACAGATGGCTAAAGCCTGGGCTCTCTGACAATTCCAACCTTTCACCTCACACACTGCCCTACCAAGCCCCAGGGACACAGCAGGGAAGATAGATCTGTCCTCACCTGGCCTTCCAGTCGGGGCCTGGCAACAGTTGTGGTGACACTTGCTCTGTAGAAGGTATCGTAACTTCTTCTCTCCTCATGTGTGGTAGAAATAATGCTTCACTGGGAGGTCATAGAGAAACCCTGGCTTGCAGGGAGCGAGAAGACAGCTGGAGAGCATTTCAGACCATGCAGGCCATGAGCAGGAGCAAGTGGAAGAGACCCAGGCCCGGGGTGTGGCCACCCTCAATAGGTAGAGTTGTTGGGGCCCAGGAGGGACCCTGAGATGACCAAATGAGCACGCTGGGACTGATCGAAGGGAACGTTGTGCTGCTGGTGGGTGGGTGTGAGCAGGAAGGTACTGACTGGGCTGCAGGTTGGGGTAGGGTGGTTAGCAAGTAAAAGAGGGTATCTAGCAGTGGGGAACAGCAGGTAAAAAGCATAGGGCCATACATGCCTGGAATTCCAGCTACTGGAGGAGGCAAGAAGATCACAAGTTCATGGCCAGGCTGGACCACAGTGAGAGAACAAAACAAAAAACAACAAATAATAAACAGATGATAAGGGGATGTAGCTCAATTGTAGAGCTCATAGGTTCAATCCTCTGTGCTGAAAAAGAAAGAAAAAAAACCCAAGGACGCACAAATAAACGAGGAGACTCCATGGCCTGAGGACGACCATGCTGAGCCCATGGGTGCAGGGTCTGCGGGCCTGAGGCAGTAGAGGGTTCTCCTGGCCCCCAAGTGCCACGGCTGGGGCTGCTGTTTCTGGAGAACACCACCTGCATCTCTCTGATTCTCTTGGCATTAGCTCTAGCCAGTCTTTCAACACTCTTGGGGCAGCTTTCCCAGTCCTGAGGCTGGGGAGCTGTGACCCAGGAGAATACAGGGGCCCGGGAGGGGTTGTGGGCAATCCCCCAAAGTCCTCAGGGCCTGGGAATTACTGAGGTTGCCAGGCTCCAGGAGGGGGAGACCCTGCGGGAACAATCCCGGCTCTGTCCACTTGTTTTCCACGGACTCAGGCCAAACCAAACCACTGCCGAGGCCAGTTAGGCTTCCAACCAATCCGGGTGGCATTCTCAGACTCCTCCTCCCTTTCTCAGACCCCTACTCCACTCCCTGAGGACCCCAGTCCAGGCCCCCAGACTCCTCCTTCCGAAGAACTCAGCAGCTTGAACCCTAGAATGCTCCTCCCTTAGACTTGAGTCTGTGCCCTAATTCCTTCTCCTTAAAACCTAGAAGTTCGGTCCCCAGCCCTGTCCTCTTACAATCTGAGCTCCAAACTCCTGGTTGGTAGTGGGCGCCCCCTGGTGGAGGCCAGAGTGGTCCATCCTGTGCCCCGGTCGAAGGCCACAGTCTAGCGAGAGACACTCAGGCTGCAAGAGCGTAGGAGATCCGGAGGGTAGATTGGGACATTTTGTAACTAGAGGTGGGAATAGAGGAAGCTGAAGGCAAAGGTGACGCCACTGAAGGTTAAGCTTCAAAACCTCTCCTTGCCTGGCTTTCTGTGGTTCTCTACTTAAATTTGCACATGTAATTTTTTTTCTTTTTCTTTTTTTCTGGGGATGGAACCCAAGGTCTCCTAAGCAAGCCCTCTACCACTGAGCCACACTCCTAGTCCCTAACTTTGCCCCTCACCCTTCTGGCACAGTACTAAGGATTGAACCTAGGGCCTCTGCACTGAGCCATATCACTAGGCCTTTTTTATTTTGAGACAAGGTCTTACTAAGTCATTGCGTTTCCCAGGCTGGGCTTGAACTTGTGATCTTTCTACCTGAGTCTCCCAGAATGCTGGGATTACAGACCTCGACCTCCACATCCAGCTCCCTAATTCTGTACCTCTTCAAAAGAGGACTACAAAAATATATAAGGTTCAGATCCACCAAATCATCACAATCTCTGAGGGACTTAATCAGTATGATCACTTCATCCATGAATTTAAAGAGTGGGCCTATGGCTAGGTGTGGTGATGCACACCTGTGATCTCAGCACTGGGGAGGCTGAAGCAGGAGGACCCCTGTGAGTTTGAGGCCAGCCTGGGCTACACAGTGAGTTCAAGGCCAGCTTGAACTACAAAGTGAGACTCTGTCTCAAAAACAAAAACAAAATAAAGGAACAAAAGCCATGAGGTATTTCTGTTTTGTAATAAGAAAGGCAGTGATTATTACTCATTAGTAGCTTGTTGGTGTTGTTTGGTGGTGGTGGTGTTCTTTGGTGATGGAGGACTTGGAGACTCCCAGTGAGTGGATACTATGAAGTGTACGTTTGGCAATTCTTTCCTTGTTGTACACAAGAACTTGGGACTATTTTTTGGCCCACTCAATAGTAACAGGGGGTACTGAGCCTCGAAGAGCTGTCACTTGTTAAGAACCAGTCAGCAGTCAGTACCGCTTTGAATCTAGGTGAGATCTCCACCCAGCTCACTGGTAGCAAAGTCTCAAGTTTTTTGTCTTCTTTAGCCTCCAAGGCATCCTGTCTGGGGCCACCCTCAGAACGTGTACAGGTTTGGAGCGGCAGGAAGCTACACTGCTAATGAAAAACCCTGGAGTTCCTAAAAGCCCTCGAAGCACAGTCATGAAGGACCACTTGGGAAACATGGAAGCTCCCAAAGTTAGGCTGCCCCAAAGTATGGGGAGTTGGGCATGAGAACCCTGAATAGGAACCCTCAATGGACAAAGACTCCTGGGACTTGATGGAGGAAAGGTGGTGTGCAGAGTTACCTACGGGCGTTGGCCAAAGTTCCTTATCTGCGAATGTGGTGGCCAGAGAAGTCCCTTTAATGCAGGGAGGCATGGTTCGAGTGGGACCTTTTCACACGTTACGGTGGCTGGAAAAGCTCAAGAAACATGGAATGAAAAAGACTGAAAGAATTCGCAGGTCGAAGCGGGCAGGATGGCATGGAAGGCTCAAATAATTCGAAAAGGCTGTTACTTAGAGGAGAGTGAATGAATAGAACTTGTGGGAAACGCATATGTTAGTTCAGAAAATTCAGGGACTTCAGAGGACTTAGTATCTTTACCAGCGAAAACAAATTGTGGGGGCCGGGTGAATACGGTGGCCAGGTTGGTCCTTTTGTAGCCGGAAGTGGCTCTTCCGAAAGGCGTGGGTGAGGCATTTTAGCCAGATACGGTGGCCCAGTGGCTCGGTCCATTGTGAAATCTCGCGCGATCGCGCTGACGCTATCAGGGACGGGGCGGGGCTGGCGGCGGGGGCGGGGACCCGGAGCGGGAAGATGGCGGCGGCGCAGGAGGCGGACGGGGCCGGCAGCGCCGTGGTGGCGGCCGGAGGAGGCGGCTCCGGTCAGGTACGGAGGCCGAGAGGGGCCTGAGGGGGCACTTCCCCAGGAGGGGGCCCTCCCAGGGAATGTGTCTTGCCCCTCTTCGCGGACTCTGGTGCACTGGAGTCTCCTTGCCCAGAGGGACCTTGAATATCGGGCCCAGACGAGGCCGGGCCGTCCAGGAGCGCGGGCCGTCCGGGAGGCCAGACAGTGGCGGGAGCCGTCCCTGTTGCGAGCCTGGTCCCCTGCACGCTCGCGCCGAGGTCCACCAGGCTCAGTGCTCGAGTCAGGGAGACAGTGGCGTGGAGAGGCGCAGACTTGTACGCAGTGGATCTGGGTTCTTGACTCTGATTCCATGATCTAAAGCAATTCTTAGAGTGGTCTGGCGTTCAGGCTCGGCTCACATGTCTGAGATGTGGGCGCTGGTTAACCGCGAGCTTTCTAGCTCTGGGGAAATCAGGTAATCATCGTGGGTGAGGGCACGGACTGTGGAGACCGACGGACCCATTTTACAGACAGGAATCCGAGTAACAGCGAGACTGTGGTGCTTGCAGGAGGTCACCCAGGATAAGTTTGGCATCCATTCCATGTAGAAGCTGACCCAGGCTGGTCCGGACTGGGATGGGGTAATGAATGCTTTCGGCATAAACTGGTCCTTTGGGGAACTGGTCCTGATGCAGATGACTTTTGACCAGTTGCTACCTAAACTAAACTGAGACTGCAGAACACACCAGTTCAAGCAGGCACCATTCAGGCATCTGGGGAATCGATGGAGTGACAGCAAGGTGCTGTCGATCCACCCACTGGGATGTCGCTTACGTGGGAGGCAGCTCAGGGAGAGGAGTGCGGGTTGTTGGGAGGGGAGAATGAAGCTGACTCTGTGACCTTGGCCAAGTTCCTTTTCCTCTTCGGGCCTCCATGTCTCCAACGGTTAGTGAGTTGGACAGGAAGGCCAGTCCCGTCTGTGATGGGCCACAAAGATGACTCCAGCCATGCCCCTGCTGACAGGGGAGCGGGACAGGAGACTGCCATGTAAACAGTTATAATCTTGACGACTAGGATGGTGACAAAATTCTGAGTCAGGGACTCAGGGAGTCCAAAGAAGAGACAAATAATACCTGGGATGGACACCAGGGCGAAGTTAGGGTGATGGAGCCTAATACACCTGGACTGAATCTTTTCAGTGTTTCCAGCCCGGACTTGGCCTGAGGGGCAGCTCAGGAAAAGATTGTTGAGCTTGTTCTGGAATGAAGCTGAAGGCCTTCCCTTCCGGGGCTTCCCAGTCTTTCAAAAGGGAGGTCTTTGCTCCACTAAGTTCCTATTGGTATTAGGAGTGGAGTTGCCCAAGAGACCAGGGTTCAAGTTGCTCACGCTTCCGGGTCCGCCCCCCTCTTTTTGATCCAGGGTTCTCCATATGTAGCCCCCGCTGGCCTCAAACTCAGGACATTCCTGCCTCAACTTCTGAGTGCTGGGACTGGATCCCTTCTTGTCCTGACTCTGAAATTTTTTTTTTGGTACTGGGGATCGAACTTGGGTCCTTGCGCTTGCGCAGCTGGGGGCAAAACCACTGAGCTAAATCCCTGGCCCTGACTCTGAAATTTTTTAATGCTCATCCCTTTGTCTTCAGGTTAAAGTACAATTTTTATTTATTTATTTAATTAAGCAGATCAAGGCCTCACATGATCTGACTCTTCAGACTAGACTAGGATTTCTTTTTCTTTCTTCCACTTTTTTGTTTTGTGAGACAGGGTCTCATTATGTACTTCAGGCTGGCCTTGAACTTGTTGCTATCCTCCTGCCTCAGCCTTCTGAGTGCTGGGATCACAGGTGTGCCACCACGCCTGCTTTAGATAGCACTATTGACATTTTTGGGTTGGGTAGTTCTCTCTCTTAGGGGCTGGCCCGTGTACCTTAGGATGCATAGCACCATCCCTGACTTCTTTTCGGAAGATGTCAAAAGCATACATACCCCTCCCTGGTTGTGACAATCAAAAATGTCTCCAGATGTTGCCAAGTGCCCTGGGGTGGAATCACCCTTGCTTGAGCACCAGTGGACAGAGGAGGGTCAGCCATGCCGACTTCTCATTCCCAGTTGCACTTCAGCTCCCTTTCCTCAGTCCTCTGTACACGTTTCTTCTCTACTTGGCTGCTCTTCACTGGTCCTACAGATCAGAGACATCTCTTACCCCAGAAACCCTTCCCTGACCCTCATACTGGGGCCAGGGCCCAGCCTCCCGCCCTGGGTTTCCTGCACTGGACTGGGAGCCCCAGGAAGGCAGGATCAGGCCTGTCTTGATGATCACTGTGTTGCTGCCACTGCTCAGTTCAGTGCTGGGCACAGAGGAGGAGCTCAGAGTTTGTGGAATGGACGAGGTGGGTTCTCTTCTGCCCATGGCAGAGCCAGGCAGTGCCAGGCTGGGCTGCAGGCCAGCTTCCTTTGGGGATGTGCAGCCCTGTGGTCCCAGCTGCTTCCCCACATCCTCGGGTGCTGTTGCTGGGGGTCTCATGTGAGACCGGACAGACAGGTCAAGAGCAGGGGCTGTGTCTTGTCACCACCGTGTCCACAACTCCCACCATTCTCCCCTAGCCCAGGGGCTTGGCACAGTGGGAAACCCTTGCCCAGTCCCATGCCACAGACAGTCTGCTCCTTTTTTAGCCAGGAGCCCAGACACCGAGCCCAATGCCACCATTTCTGCCTTGATGTGGATTGAGTTGGTACTGCATGCTGGAGGCCCTGCCTTCTTGGAAGTCAGGTTCCATCTGGGCTTTGGGGTTGAGGGAGGCATGGGTGGGGACACACAGAGTGAGGTAAAGAAGAAGAATATACAGCCCCAGATGGGAGTGTTGTGAAGTGAAGTAGAGCTGGGGTTGGGATAGGAAGTGAGGGGTGGGTCTGTAGAGAGTCTGCAGGTTAAATAAGGTGGTCGGGGAAGGCTTCCCCTAGGAGGCAGATTTGACTGAAGACCTGAGGAGGGAAGGGAGGAGTCACAAAGGTAGCTGAGGGAAAAGCCTTTCCGGTGATGGGAACAGCCAGTGCAAAGGCTCTGAGGCAGAAAATGCCTGGTTTGATGAAGAAATGAGCTGGAGGGGAGAGGGAGCAGAACTTGGCCTTTGCTCTGCAGGCCAGGGGAGCCACCACAGGTTACTCTTGATGAAAATGACTTAGATTCCATCACATCATCTGTGGTCCATGTGGAGTGCAGCAGCTTTTGGTACATTTGTGTGATTCATTGCAACCAGGACCGCAGTTCAGTTTGACATGGCAGCTGTCCCTCAGTGTCCATGGGGGACTGGTCCCAGAACTCGCCTCCCATTAGCAAATCTTGGGTGCTCAAGTCCTTTATGTAAAACAGTGTAGTGCCAGGTACGATGGTGCAGGCCTATGATACCGGCACTCAGTGAGGGAGGGGGAGGGCTGAGGCAGGAGAATCTCCTCAAGCCCCAGGCCAGCCTGGGCTCCATAATGAGCTCAAGGCCAGCCTGAACTACATAGTGAGACCCTGTCTCAAAAAAAAAAAAAATCCCAAATGGTGTAGCATTTTCATATGAGCTGCACAGGATCCTTTCTGGATGACTCAGACCCAGTGTGGTGTCAATGCTATATCGTATTGTTTAGGGCATAATGAGAGGGAAAAGTCCGTGCATGTGCAGTACAGATGCAGTTGTCGCTTTCTCTGAATCTTTTCCATCCACAGTGCATTGAATCCTTGGATACAGAATCTGTAGATATAGGGGCGATGCTACTTCCATCTCCTCAGAAAATTCCCATGGTCCTTTTGTTTTTGTTTGTTTTTTTCATCTTTTTTGGGGTGGGTACTGGGGATTGAACTCGGGACCTTGTGCTTGCAAGGCAAGTGGTAGAACCACTGAGCTAAGTCCCCAGCTGTTTGTTTTTTTGAGGCAGGGTTCTTGCTACGTAGCCCAGGCTGGCCTGGAGCTAGCAGTAATCCTGCCTCAGCCTCCCAAATATTGGGATTACTGGTGTGCACCACCATGCTTGGCATACTTGTTGCTTTTACTGCTGAGCAGTGTTCCTTAGCCACATCAGTTTATTCATTCATTCAATTATTGAAGAACCTTGGGTCGTTTGTAGTTTAGGGCTGTTACAAATAATGCCGCCGTGAAGGTTTGTGTACGAGCTGTGTGCAGACATATGTCTTCCCATCTCTTGGATCACAGCCCAGTCTGGGTTTGCTGGTTTGTAGGGTAGGTTCAGGTTTAGCTTGTTAAGTAACTGCCCTGCAGCTGTACCATTTTGCATTCCTATTTCTCCCCATCCTGCCAGTGGTTTTCTTTTGTCCCCCAGTACATACTGAGGATTGAATGTAAAACCTTTGCAGGGGGTGGGGGGATATCCCCAGCAACCCCTGCCCCTTTAATTTTTTTTTATTTTGAGACAGGGTCTTGCTAAGTCACAAAGTTGCCCAGGCTGGGCTTGAACTTTCGATCCTCCTGCTTCAGCCTCCCAGAGTGTGGGATTTCAGGCTTGAGCCGCCACTCCCGGTACTGCCAGTGCTTTTGATTATCTGTCTTTGATTGTGCTCATCCTACCGGGGCTGAAGTGGCCTCTGGTTGTGGTTTTAGTGTGCCTGTCTGTACCAGGTTGTCCATTGCTGTGGGTAAGAGGCGAGACCTGGGAGGCAGCCAGCGTGTGTTCAAGTCCTGGCCCTGCCCCAACCTCTGTTCCTGTCCCTGAGTCAGTTCAGATGAGCTGCAGACCTGAGTGTGGCTCCCACACTCCCGGAGCCAGGCCAGGCCCAAGGTGGCCCTGTGTCCCTGTGGCCTCACTCACTTGTGCACCCTTCCCTGGGCTGCTAGGCTGAGGGTCCCACCCAGATGGCAAAGGGAGCTCCTCGGGGGACCTCCCTGACAGCCAACCCATAGTGGGCACCTGCCGCCCCTGCCCTGTTGCTGTCTTCTCCCTGCTGGTTTTTCCAGAGTACGTTTTCTGTTTACCCTTCTGTTTACTTTTGTTGTTTTCTGAGACAAGGTCTTGCTGTGTTGTCCAGGCTCCGTGATCCTCCTGCCTCAGCCTTCTGAGTCCTGGGATTACAAGTGTATGCCACTGTGCCCAGCTGTTGTTTTTTTATTAGTCTTTTTTTTTTTTCTTGGTTACCAGAAATTGAACTCAGAACTCTGCACTTGCCAGGCAGGCACTGTGTCGCTGAACTACATCCCCGGCCCCCAACTGTTGTTTTTTGAGGCTGGGGCTCACTGGGTAGCCCAGGCTGGCCTTGAACTTGCAATCCTCCTGCCTCAGCCTCCTGAGTGCAGGGATCACAGGTGTGTGCCCTGGTGCTCAGCTCCATTTACGACGTTTAATTGTCTTGTTTACCATTCCACAGGCTGGTTTCCCCATAGACCCCGAGCTCTGGGCAGGTGGGGTCCCAGGCTGTGTGGGTGTTGCTGCTCCTGCCCCTCAGCATGCACAAGGAGTGCAAGAAACATTTTTTCAGTGTGTGAAGGAAAGCTTTTCTGATTTGTATTTTCAGCGTGGTCCTCAGGTTGGGTCAGAGGGGTGAAGTGACATGCCCAAGGCATCACAGACAAGAATGGTGGAATTAGGGCCCCAGAGCCCCCACTTGACTGCTTTGCTGTTCTGTTCTTTGGGAAATGACAGGAAAGAGCTCTTGCTGGTGATGGGGACAAGGAGGTGACAAGTGATGCGTTTAACAAATGCCAGCCTCAGCTCCATAGCAGCCCTGTCTGGTAGCAGGGCCTTCGCTGCCTTCGCTGTTCCCCGGACGAGTGTGCTGTGAGCGAAGGGGACAGAGAAGACATTGCAGAGGAGTGGTCGCAGACCGTGGGGAAGTGGGCGTAGACCTGGTACCCCTGGCAGTCCCTGCGGGGAACCCCAAGGAGCTGTGTTCGCCGGCTCTGCATGCTGGCTCAGTACTGGTGTGGTGCTGCTGTGCCCGTGCCCGTGCCCCTGCCCGTGCCCATGCAGGTCCTGCTTGAAGGCTTACATGTGAGGGGCTCTTCCTTACCTGAGCCCAGAGGTTCTGCTTCTGAGCCTCTTTCTTCTGAGTGCAGGCTCCTCCCTGGCTTCCGAGCCCCTGCCATCCTTCCTGGGTGACCTAGACAAGTGTCATAAGTTCCCTGAGCCGTGTGTGTGTGTGTGTGTGTGTGTGTGTGTGCGCGCGTGCACACACACGTGAGCATGCAGTGTTCTGTCGAGTCATGTGACTCGAGAGGCCCACACTGTGGTTGTGCTTTTCTGGGTCTCTTGCCTGCTGGACCAGCAGCCCACACAGGCTGGCAGCTGCCACAAGACCCCCCCTGTGGCTGTCCCCCAATAGCTACTTCCTCCCTGCTAGCCCCAGGGAGCATTGGCAGTCTTCAGCCCCTTTGTCCCCTGCTGGACCTGCGCCCTCCTGCCTGCTGTGTCTTTGCTGGTGGCTCTCGACCCCTCAGCTGGGCTCCTGCAACCCAGCCCTGCCCGCTCTGGGCTGTGCCTGTCTGGAGATGGGTCTGACTTCCCACAGATTGCAGGGCAGAAGGCAGGACGGGGGCCCGGTGGGTTACCACTGTGTCCCTGCACAGAGGAACCGCTTGGTGGCCATTTCCTCCTGACAGAGGGGACCCGGCATACCTCTTGGGTGATTATGTCAGTTCAGTCTCTGACTGTGCGCGCACCTGTCTGTGCCACGGTGCACAGCGGGGCCGGACAGGGTCCTTTGTCTCAGGCCCACTACCCTGCCTCACCCTGGCCTCTGTCCCCCACAGGTGACCAGCAATGGCAGCATTGGGAGGGACCCGCCGGTGGAGACCCAGCCCCAGAACCCACCACCCCAGCCGGCACCCAATGCTTGGCAGGTCATCAAAGGTGTGCTGTTCAGGTGAGCAGGCGGCCTGGGTTTGTTCCCTGACAGTGCTCACGTGAGGAAAGCATGGAAGAACCAAAAAACTACCCAAGGGCCATGATCACTGCTCTACTGGTCAAGCTTTCTTTGTGTATGACTGAATTTCCTTTTTAATTTTTTTTTTTAACAGTATTAGGGGTTGAACCCAGTGCCTGACATGTGCTAGGAAAGTGCTCTACCACTCAGGTGAATCTCCAGGCCTTTCAAATTTTTTTTCTTCATTTAGAGACAGCATCTCGATAAGATGCTAAGTTCCCCAGGCTGGGTTAGAACCTGAGATTCTCCTGCCTCAGCCTCTTGAGTATCTGGGATTATGAGTGTGTGCCACCATACCCAGCTACTTGCTTTTTACTGTTCTAAATGATACTGAAATTAGTTTGCTGGGGCTTCTGTAACAGATTATGTGGGCGGGTGACTTAAACAACAGAAACAGAAACTGATGTCCTCCCTGTTCTGGAGACCAGCAGTCCCAGGCTGGGGCATTGCCAGGTTGGGTCCTTCTGAAGTCATTCTCCAGGCATGTAGCTGACCATCGCTTGGTCTTTCCTCTGGGTGTATCTGTGTCTTCGTTGCTCATAATGACAACCAGCTATAGTGGATTGGGACCTCATTTAACTTTAATTGGTTCTTTATTTAAAAAAAATTTTTGTGGGCTGGGGATTGAAATTAGGGCCTCACTCGGCTAATCACATGCTCAGCCACTGAGCCACACCCCTGTGCCCTTAATGACCTGTTCATTAAAGGCCCTGTCTCCAAAGCAGTCACTGACGCCCCTGTTCTATAAGCATAGGAGTTAGAGGAGAGAGACCTTTGATGTAGAACTTATATATAACATAACATTGGCCCTTTAAAAGGTTTTGGGGGGTTTTTTTTGTACTGGGGATTAAACCCAGGGCCATCCCTTTTTTATTTTTTATTTTTATTTTTTTTTCCCGGTACAGGGGATCGAATTTAGGACCTTGCGTGTGTAAGGCAGGCATGGCGCCACTGAGCTAAATTCCTGGCCCTTTATTTTTTATTTTGAGACAAGGTCTTACTGAGTTGCCTAGGCTGAGTTTGAATTTGCTATCCTCCTGTCTCAGCCCCCGCAGTGCTGGGATTACAGGTGTGCTCCACCATGCCTGGCTGTTTGTTTGTTTTTGATACAGTCTTGCTGTATTGTTCACCCTGGCCTTGAACTCATGATCCTCTTGCCTCAGCCTATGCAAGTGCTTTTTCTTTATTTTTTTGTTTTTGTTTTTGGTCCCAGGAATGGAGCTCAGGGCCTCATACGTGCTAGGCAAGTGCTCTACCACTGAGTTATAGGCCAGTCCTGCAGTGTTTCTGTTCTGTGGTTGGTTGAGTCCCCGGATGTGGGCCCTGTGGATGTGAGGGCAGAGACTGCTATTTGCCATCAGTCTGGAAAAGCACATGCCTTTGTACTTGGTCCTGAGGGGATTATGGAAGGGTGCTCAGAGACAGGAGTGTTTGTTTTGTTGGTTTTTTTTTGGTACCGGGATCAAACTTGGGTCCTTATGCTTGCGCAGCAGGCAAGGAAACCACTGAGCTAAATCCCTGACCCCAGGCGTGTTAATGGAGAGGAAAACGGGGACCCGCCTGCTTGTCCACAGCTCTCAACATGGTGGGGTGATCTCAGGTAGCAAGGAGAGTGTGGCTGCACCACATCTCAGCCCTGTCACCTCTACGCTGTGTCAGATGACCTCACTTCTCATGCCTCAGTTGTACTGCACAGGTAGGACATAAGCTCAGGGATCATCAGAACAACTCCATGAGAATCTGTCACTGCGTGTGACCTGCACAGACTCAGTCCATATTGGCCACAATTGCTTTTTTAGATTGGTTTTGTTGTTCAGTGTTTCAAAAAAAAAAAGTCTGAAAACATAAACAGCTAAAGAGTAGCCATGACCTCCAGTGAGGCCACCGATCCCATTCTGGTGTAGGACAGCAAGAGCACCTGCCTAGGACACCGAGAGGCTTTTCGGGAAAGAAACCTCCCAGCTGTGTGCAGCCCCAAAGCTGGGCGTGGTTCCTATCTATGTGCCCCACCTTATCAGCCACCACACCCTAAGCCCTGACCCTCTTCCCTTCCCCATGGCCACATAATGAGTTAGGACTCTGGTTTATGTCACTTTTTTTCATGCTTCGAGTGGCTCTGCATAATGATCGGTTTTGTCCTTCCCTTCATTTTACATAAGCAACAACCTGTTTCACACACTGTCCTGCACCATGGTGTTTTTCATTAAGCTCTATATGAGAATCTTTCTGCATCAGTACATGAGGCACTTCCTTCAGAGAGTTTTAATACAGTCTCAGTGGAGGCTCATTTCCTTCCTTAGAACTAGCTGGCGCCCAGATATCAGTTCGGGTGGATGCTCGAAGACCATCTTGTCTGGAGTCTTTTTTATTGTTTGTTTTTGTTTTTTGAGACAGGGTCTCCCTATATAGTCCAGGCTGGCCTTGAACTCACTGTGTAGGCCAGGCTGGACTTGAACTTGTTGTGCTTCTCCTGGCTCAGCCTCCTGAGTGCTGGGATTACAGGCGTGTACCACCATGCCTGGCTTGAAGTCCTTTTTTTGTTTGTTTGTTTGTTTGTTTTTTGTTTTGGTTTTTTTTGGTACCGGGGATTGAACTCGGGTCCTTGCGCTTACACAGCAGGCATGTCCTTTTTTTTTTTGAGACTGGGTCTTGCTAAGTTGCCCAGGCCGGCCTTGAACTCACTATATAGATCCTCCTGCCTCAGCCTCCTGAATGCTGGGATTGGAAGAATGCACCATAGAGTTTCTGTCTGTCTTTCTTTCATTCTTTCTTGTGATGCTGGGGACTGAATCCAGGGCTTGGACATGCTAGGCAAGTGCTCCACTGCTGAGACACATCCCCAGCCCCTTTGGAGTTGTTAAAGGAGATTTAGGTTTATTTTCAGGGACTTATGAAATCCCCAAAGCTTCAAGCTGATTGTGTGACAGTGGCTTTTGGTGGGGGGTGGTGTCCAGGGGTTTGAGCAGGGCCTCAGACTATGTAATGGTCCCTGGAGTGGAAGCAAGGCAGCAGCTGGGTGTAGAAAGGAGCAGGCTGGGAGGGAGAGTTCTTAGACATTTTTCGAAACTTATGAATGTGTTTGGGGGGATAGATTTCACATCAATTTTATCTCCTTATCAAGTAGATTGAAAATGTGAGGACGGTCCCTTCTCTTGCAGGCCTGGGGGCATGGAAGGCCCATGAGCCCTCCAAAAGGGTGCCTGAAACTGGGTGCACGGGACCCCACATGTTCTCCAGGGGCTTGGGCATCAGGAGCCCAGGAGGGCTGGTCTCTGCATGGTTTTACACAGGGACCGGGTGCCCACAGACTGCCCCCTTAGCAGGGCAGATCTCCAATCCCTGCTTCCACTTGCTTCCTTGGAGCACAGTCTCCAATGGGAGCCTCTCATGGAGGCAGCAGGGTCCCCAGAGGGCCTGGTCCCAGACCTTTGCCAGCCACGAGGTATACAGATTCCTGGGAGGCAGTAGATGGCTCAGCTGGGCCGCAGCCCCTGAGACCCCAGGCCCCAGGGTCCATGGGTCCTGCAGGCAGAGGCAAGTTCCTGCGCCTGATCCTACTCTACTGGGCTTGGGGCCCAGCTGGGTGGCACCCTGCACGCCGGCATCCACCGAAGTACTTTTCAATAGCAGAGCACTTACTTTCATCTTTGCAGTGCTAGAGCTCAAACCCAGGCCCTCGCTCACTAGGCAGGCACTCTGCCACTGAGCTGTGCCCCTGGGCCCCAGAGTTTTTCATGCCTTTTTTCTTTGTTTTTTTTTTGGGGGGGTACCAGGGATCGAACTCAGGACCTTTCACATGAGAGGCAGGCATAGTGCCACTGAGCTAAATCCCCAGCCCTTATGCCTTTTTTCTATGATGAATATGAAAATAACAGTAATAGTGAATACTTCTGAAGCACAGACTGCTATGTACTAGGCCATTCCAGTGTTACACTGTGTGTGTGTGTGTATGTGTGTGTAAAACTTTCAGTATTTATAAATGACCCTATGAGAGTAGTTACTGTTATTACTCCATTTCTTTTTTCTTTTTTTCCCTGGTACCGGGGAACAAACTCAGGACCTTGCGTTTGCCAGGCAGGCATGGTGCAGCTGAGCTATATGCCTGGCCCTACCACATTTCAACCTTTGAGGAAACAAAAGTCTAGAAAGATCAAAAGTCTCCCCTAAGGCTACAGGTTCAGGTTGGATATCCCTTATCTAGAATGTTTGGGAACAGAAGTGTTTACAATTCTGGATTTTGGAGGGTTTTGGAATATTTGCATATACATAATAGATCTTGGGGATGAGACCCAAGCTCAACAAATCCATTTATGTTCAAATCTATTTTATACACCCTATGGTAAAATTTTGGAGGGTTATTTTTTATTTTTTGGTACCAGGGATTGAACTGAGGACCTTGCACTTTTGAGGCAGACGGTGGAACCACTGAGCTAAATCCCCAGCCCTTGGGTTATTTTTTAGATAGGGTCTCACTGTGTAGTGGAAGCTGGCCTGGAACTTGTGATCTTCCTGCCTCAGCCTCCCAAAAAGTGCTGGGATTATAAGTGTGTGCTGCCACGCCTGGCTCTGAAAATAATTGTGTTTGTTTCTTTTTAATTACTTTTTTTTAGTCCTGCCAGGGAGCAATCCTGCAGCCTTGTACATGCTAGGCAAGCGATTTCCCGCTGCTGCACCCGCAGCCCCTGGGGAGTGCTTTCAGAGGGCCTGTGTTTTCACTGTGACCAGTCATGTGAGGTCAGGTGTGGAATTTTCCACTTTCGGCTTCATGTCAGTGCTCAGAAGTTTTCGCATCTTAGAGCATTTCAGATTAGGGATGCTTAATCTGTGTTATAGCTTAGTGGCTGGGCTCTTAACCTCTTGTGTGTCACTTTTCTTTTGTAACTACACAGCTGCATTCATCACCTACAATAACACAACAGCAGTTTCTTTCTCCTGTGCCAGTCTGAATGCAGGCAGATGAGGATTCCTGTGCCCCAGATTGCTTCCTGCTTTCTCTTCCACCCTTGCTAGATTTTGTGCCCCTTATCCTCATGACCTAAGATGGCTGCCAGAGATGGAGTTATCACATCCATATTCCAGGGAGATGAACAGTGGAAAAAAATCAAAAGACACTGTTTCCTTTTTTGTGCAGTTCCCAGACGCCCATGTAACACATTGATTTCACATTTCATTGGCCAGAAGTTCTCCACGTGGTGACAGCTGGCTGTACGGGGGATTGGAATTGTAGTCTTATTCTGTGTGGTACATTCAGACTCCTAAAATGTAGGAGTTTTTCTTACTGAAGGAGAAAGGGAAGGTGGATATGGGGAAACAGCTAGCAGTTTGGCACAATTTCTGGAGCAGGGAGTGTTTTGTTCGTTAAACTTCACATAAGGAGAATGTAAAGAAGTGAGAAAAATTATCCAAAGATGACCTGCATGCCTGGGATAGTAGCCCACGGCTGGAATCGCAGTGCAGAGGGAGGGGGAGGCCGAGGCCAGTGAGTTCGAGTACAGCCTGGCCAACCTGGAGAGATCCTGTATCAGAATAAGATTTTTTTTTTTGGTACCGGGGATCAAACTTGGGACCTTGCGCTTTCGAGGCAGGCGTTGGAACCACTGAGCTAAATTCCTGGCCCCAGAATAAGATTTTTAAAAAGATTAGGGATATACCTCAGTGGTGGAGTGCCCCTGATCCCTGATATTGTGAGGGGAAGGGAAAAAAAATACCTCATTAACTGTGTTGGTGGTGATGTTTTCCATAGTGATCAGTACATGCTGGTTTCATTATGCACAGGGCATTTTGTTTGTTACTGGTGTGTTCACACTGGGGTCTGAACTCAGGCCCTTGCATGTGCTAGGCCAGTGTTCTCCACCAGCTGTATCCCAGCCCTGTATTAATGAACTCCAGTAAGCCATGCATTTCCTCCTGCTGAGAGAGTGGGTCTAGCCCACTGGGACCAAAAATAAGGACTAACCTGCTTCCCACCTGGTTCTCCGATTTTCTATTGATTTGAAGTTTGAAAAGGTTGCTCTTCCTAAGGTTTCATGCCTCTGAAATGCAGGATTCCAGATTTGTAGGCAGGCTTCTTTAACTTGGGGACCCAGGGGACTAGGGCGTTAGGTTTTCTAGGCCTGAGCTTCTGGGAGCTCCTGGAGGACCCAGGGTGGGCGTCCTGGTGACCAGTTCAGTGCCAGGCCCCACGGCACCCAGCAGTGTTGGGCTCTGTCCCTGGAGAGGCACAGTTAGGGGGTGTCTCAGCTCCCCAGCCCAGGCCTGGAGTCCATGAGCTAGCAGGAGCCTAGGCGGAGGAGGCAGGCGCCTGGGGAGCCAGAGGCCGGGCCTCGCAGCTGCGCCCTCCCTCTGCAGGATCTTCATCATCTGGGCCATCAGCAGCTGGTTCCGCCGAGGGCCGGCCCCTCAGGACCAGACGGGCCCCGGAGGAGCCCCTCGCGTCGCCAGCCGCAACCTGTTCCCCAAAGACACTTTAATGGTAACCACTGAGTGGGAGATGTCGTGCAGGGCAAAGGAGGAGCCATAAGTGACCAGGGTGGGTGGGACAGAGAAGGTCCGCTGCCACTGCCAGCTCTGGGAACGTCACACCTGCAGCCTATGTGACCCACGTGACTGTGCAGAAACTCACTGGGTTTGGTGCTGGCTTGTGTGGGAGGAGGGACAGCAGAGGTCTCGCGGGTTGTTTAAAAACTCTGGCGGCAGGATCTTTGGGTGCTCTGTGTATGTTTGGGTTTACAGGGTACAGAGGGAGGAGGAGGGCGGGTGGGCTCCCCCCTTTCTCTTCTCTGAAGCCATGTTTCACAGAACTGTCAGGAGGTGACCCCTGCTCAGTTGTGCATGGTCAGAGGCCTTGGAGCTCTGGACAGAGATGAGCTGAGGAAGGAGGTGGCTCTGCAGAGCCTGATGCCCCTCTGGGTTGCTAGCTCCCTCCATGCCTTACTCCCAGCCTTGGAGCTCCCTCCCAGGAGGCCAGAAGCAGCAGAGGGAGGAGACTCAGGGGCCCCCCAAAGTCTGACCAGCAGGGTGGCCCGACCCCAAGTTACTGGGGTTCCAGGCTTAGAGCCAGACAGCTGCAGGGGCGGTGAGAGTTCATTCTCCCCACTGTCCCCCACCTGGTGGCAACCGTGCCCGTGAGCGTGGGACTGGCCCTGCTGCCACCTCCTGCCCTGCAGCGCTGAGCCCCGGCCTCCTCGCAGAACCTACATGTGTACATCTCGGAGCACGAGCACTTTACAGACTTCAACGCCACCTCCGCGCTCTTCTGGGAGCAGCATGACCTGGTATACGGCGACTGGACCAGCGGTGAGAACTCTGATGGCTGCTACGAGCACTTCGCCGAGCTCGACATCCCGCAGGTGGGCCCCGTGGTGCCCCGGTTGGCCTCCAGGCTCCGTGACTGCGAGCAAGGCCCTGAGGCCTCTGGGTGGGATGGCCTGGGTCCCCCCACTGCCTCCATGGTGACGTATCCTGATTTTATTCATTTATTTTTGGTACCGGGGATCCAACTCGGGACCTTGTGCTTGTGAGGCAGGCGCCGGAACCACTGAGCTAAATCCCCGGCCCCTCCTGATTTTATTTTTATTTATTTATTTACCATGTCCAGCTGTATCCTGGCTTTATTGTATTTTATTTTTTGTTACCGGGGATCGAACTTGGGACCTTGCGCTTGCCGAGGCAGGTGGTGGAACCACTGAGCTAACCCCCCAGCCCTGTATCCTGACTTTAAACTTGGGAATGGTTAGTAATGGTCCAGAGGGCCTGGTCCTCGAGTTTGGCAGGCAGCCCTTTTTCAGAATAGCATTGACGGTGATGAGTCCTTGCTCTTGGTGCAGGGTCAAGCCAGGCCGGCTGACGGAAACCTCCCTGCACTCCATAAAGGAAGAACATCTGCCTGCAGATAGATGGGGACAGGTGGGGAAACAGGTACAGAGCAGCATGGTGACTTTCCCGAGGTCACCCAGGGAGTGACTGAACTCCGGCTCTTGGGCTCTAGACTCTGGCAGCTGGGGTTCAAATCCTAGCTACTCCAGGACACCCTCCCTGACACGTGGGCCTGGTTAAGTGCTGTCTCTGGCTCCTTCCTACCCAGCCTTGTGCTCAGGCTGCGGAGAGGTCTTTCTCCCTGTGACGCTGACGCCTGGGAGGGTTAGGCCGAGGTCATCAGTCATTTCTGCATCCCCATCAGCCCCCACCAGGGGACCAGGTGCAGGATCGGTGAACGCTGAGCCATGAGAGGGATCTCCCGGAGCCCTCCCGGGGCTGAGCCCAAGTTCCTTCCTCCCCATACCCCAGGAGGGGTTGCAGGGGCATCTCTGCCCTGTCTGTCTGGGTGGCTGGGAGGGTGTGGACACAGCCACTCTGAGGCAGGTGACACCACCTGTTGAGATGCCAGCCCAGACCTCGCCCAAGGCCCAGGGAAGGCTGGAGACTGGCCCGGCCCATCAGGAGAGCTGGTCCCCAGGACTTTGGCCTCACCTCCTTGAAGCTTCAGGGTAGGGTCAGGGTGCAGTGAACGGCAGGATGTGGTGTGGCCCATGAACCCAAGCCCCGCTTGAAGGACAGAGGAGACTCATTTCTGGCCTTCACCTTCCTTCTGGTGTCCTTGGGCAGCTTGCTTCCCCGCCATGCCTCAGTTTCCCCATCTGTACCCAGTGAGAGTAGTCCCCTTCCTCCGGAGCTGGGAGACTTAAGGTGGCAACAGGGGAAAGGCTCAGGAAGGAGTGTGGGAGCTGGGGTCACAGAGCCTGTGGACTGGGTCCTGACCTGCTTCCTTGCCCTGTACCCCGTAACTCCATTGTGTGAGCCCCAGTTGACTCCTCATCTGCAACGTGGAGTCATGACATGACCCATGCACTGCACAGGCCCTACTCGGAGTGGCGCTGTGAATGCGCCAGGGTGGAGAGACCGTGTCTGTTGTGCCTGGCTCACATGGGCCAGCCCCCTCTTCCTATCTGCTGGGTGACACTAGCAATGGGACAGTGTGTCCCATTGCTGTGTCCCTTGGGCACCGTGATCTCCGGTTAGCGCTTAGTGACTCGCACCCCGCAGATGGGCCCCTGAGGCCAGAGAGGAAGCCCGAGCCCACATAGCGGGCAAGCTCTGAGCAAGACCAGAATCCAGTCCGAATCTGAGGCTGCCTGATTTGGCGCTGGGCTCTTCCCTGCCCACTGCAGTCCCACCCCAAGCACACTGTATGCAGCCGTAGAGTTGGGGCGGTGCCGCCCCTATGGCCCACCCCGTCCTCCCCCCTCCCCTAGGCTGCCTGCCCACCTGTCCATCTGTGCCTTGCAGAGTGTCCAGCAGAATGGCTCCATCTATATCCACGTCTACTTCACCAAGAGTGGCTTCCACCCAGACCCCCGGCAGAAGGCCTTGTACCGCCGGCTCGCCACTGTGCACATGTCCCGCAGTAAGTCACTCCCTGCGGCCAGGCCCCACTGTCCAGGGTGCTGGCATCCTGGGGTCCCTGGGCTGGAGTAGTGGACAGTGATTCCTAGGTCCACAAGGGCAGGCAGGAGCCTTGTGCTCTGGAGCGCCTGGGTCCAAGGGACAGGCTCAGGTGCCACCCCCCCTCTGCACTCCAAGACCCTCAGCTGGCCCCAGAGGAATGGCTGAAAAGAGCGAGCACATGGGGACTTCTGGGGGCCTGGCAGGCGTGAGCCTTACAGTGACCTGAGTGAGTGGGGATTGCATGCGCGGGGCCACCAGGAGGGCCCTTGATCAGGACGCTGTCTCTAACTGCATTTGTGTCCCTCCAGCCCCCAAGTGAAGGGTTACAAGCCTTGGGGGAGTCGTGTTTGCACCTGTGTTTTGTGGACTGGTGGCCATGGGTCCCTGTATACATGTCCTCCCCGGACAAAGGCAAGGTGATGGGGGGCCTTGTCACCAGGTGAGGTCTTGCCTCAAGGACTGTCTGTTCCCATTTTGTCCTGGCTGCCGGCCTAGATGGTGCCGGGTGCCCCCTGGGACTGTCCTGTATGGGTACACAAACCCCCAGGGACTGTAAGTGACCCCAAGAACCTGTGGGTCAGGGATGGATATCCGGAGCTGCTGACACAGCCTGGTACTGTTAGGATAGGTGTTTCTAAACCTCTTATTGTACCAAGACTGTACCCAGGAAGCTTGCCCCGCTCCCCGGGCTGCTGCTTTCCAGGTCCCTGGGCCGCTCCGCCACACCCTCACTGATGCATTGTCCTGCTGTTTCTAGGGAGATAGGGTCTGGCTATACAGTCCAGGCAGGCCTTGAACTTCCATGTTTCCCAGACTGGCCTCAAACTCCTGCCTCAGCCTCCTGAGTGCTGGGATCACAGGTGTGCGTTACCACTCTTGGCTGGGCTTTGGGTTTTTGTTTTTTGGTTTTTTTGGTACCAGGGATTGAACTCGGGTCCTTGCGCTTGCGCAGCAGGCGGCGAAACCACTGAGCTAAATCCCTGGCCCTGGCTTTGGGCTTTAGATATCACTTATTGACTTTCTACTCTGCAAGGGGAAATCCCAGTAGAGGAATGAAATTTTAATTAGTTTAATACTCAGTGTTTAAATGCTGCGTGTGTATGTGTCTGTGCGCGTGAGGATACCCATGGTGTTGGGGATCAGATCTGGGGCCTTATTCTCTCCCACTCAGTTATATTTCCAGCCCCTTAAATGCCTTTGAGGAAATGATTGGTATTCTGACCGGAAGCACATAGTGAATATGGTTATTTGGTTATATTTTATTTCCTTTTTTGTCTTTCTATTTACCTGGCTCCTTGTGACATTTCAATTTTTTTTTCCTTCTTTTTGGTACTAGGATTGAACCCAGGACCTTTGTACGGAGCTAGATTCCCAGCTCTTTTTTTCTCGGTAGATTGCCCAGGCTGGACTCGAACTTGCAGTCCTCTTGCCTCTGTCTCCCAGAGTGCTGGAATTACATGGATATGATATGTCACTGTGCCCAGCTTTTGTGACCATGAATCCATGGCTGCCATAGAAGCATCTTACTGTGTGAGTTTCAGCAGCCCTGGAGAATGGCTCCCTCCAAAAGGCCCCACTCAGGCCCGGGGATTTAGCTCAGTGGTTCTGCCGCCTGCCTCGAAAGCACAAGGACCTGAGTTCAATCCCCGGTACCAAAAAAACCAAAAAAACAAAACCCCCACTCTCCTAACTTGAATATTATGTCTTCCACCTGGCTACTATTTTGTTGAAAACTATGCCCAGCACCCCTTTGGACTTGTTAGACCCATGTGGCTGTGTCTGGGTGACACAGTGACAGATGTCACTACTTATATGGATTAGGTCTTCCCTACTTCTTTGATATGGAAATATCCTAAAGGATGGTCAGTTTTTGTTGTCGCCTACACTAGATGAGGTGAAAAGTCCGTGAGCCCATCTCAGTCCTCAAAACTAATCTGGAAAAGTCCCAGCCACATGCTGAGTAGGCATGCCATGAATGTGCCTGGTGGGAGGTGTTGCGGCTGATGTCACAGCTGAGGGATGTAACGTGCAGGGATGGTCCCCACCAACGTGTGGGGTCTGGGTGGGCATTGGGGTCTGGGGTAAGTTGCCTGAATGTGATCCAGGTGAGTGCCTGGCAGTTGGGTCCTGTGTCCCTTCGTCTGATGATCGCTTCGTCATCCTGCTGACCCCTGTTCGATGCCAGCATTTTCTGCCGTTTTGACTTTGGTGACTGATGTGTGTCACTGTGTGAAGAGGTCCAGTGTGACCGATATCAGTACAAAACAGACTGCAGCCAGTGGGCCTGAGAAGTTTCTCCCCCCAGATCATCCAAGTCTCCTTCCTCAGCCTCAGTGCAGGGACGTGGGGGGACTTAGAGTCACCTGCCTGAGCAGGGTGGAGAACAAGAGCATGATCAGTGGCGCACGCCTATGATCCAAGCTCTCTGAAAAGTTGAAGCGGAAGGATGAAGCCCATCCTAGGCAATTTAGCAAGACCTTATCTCAAATTTTTAAAAAGGGCTGGGGAGGGGCCAGGGATTTAGTTCAGTGGTTCTGCTGCCTGTCTTGAAAGGGCAAGGACAGAGTTCGATCCTCGGTACCCCTCCCCCCAAAAAAGGGCTGGGGATGTAGTTCAATGTGAAGACCCTGGGTTCAATCCCTAGTACCACAATTTTTTTTTTTAATCGAGACAGGGTCTCCCTATGTAGTTCAGGCTGGTCTTGAACTCATGATGATCCTCCTGCCTCAGCCTCTCGAGTGGTGAAATTACAGGCATGGGCTACTACACCCAGCCCCAGTTCCACAATTAAAAAAAAAAATTAAAAAACCAGAAATCACAATAACCTTCCTCCTCAAAGGCCAGGAATCAGGCCTAGAGTAGCACTGTCTCTGCAGATAGAAAGCAAACCAGAGAGGCCATTTACTGGGTCCCCTGGGAAAAGGATAGAGAGTAAAGCAAGCTGGGTGTAGTAGTGCATGCCTGTGATTCCAGTACTTGGAGGCTGAAGCAGGAGGATCCTGAGTTAGAGTCAGTCAGTTAAAAAAAAAAAAGTAAATTAGAAGGTTAAATGAGCCAGGCATGGTGGTGCACATCTGTAGTCCCAGCATTCAGGATGCTGAGGAGGAGAATCCCCACGAGTTCAAAGCCAGCCTGAAACACACAGTGAGACCCTGTCTACAAAAAAAACGGTTAAATGAAACAATCAAATTAACTTTAATAATTTTATGGCATTCAGCATATTATATTTCAATAAGGAATCTGCATAAAATAATAAACATACTTTCTTTTTTTCTTCTTTTGAGACTGCCTTGCTATGTCGTTCAGCGTGGCCTTGAACTCACTATGTAGTTCAGGCTGGCCTGGAACTTGGCAGTCCTCCTGACTCAGCCTCTGGAGTACTGAGATTAGAACACATGCACCACCACACCCAGCTTGGAATAGATTTTTTTTTTTTCTTTGGTACTGTGGATCAAATTCAGGACCTTGCGTTTGCCAGGCAGGCGCAGCACCACTGAGCTACATCCCTGGCCCTGGAATAGATATTCTTTACTTTGATATTTTTTCTGGCACCAAGTTTCATAGTCTGGTGTGCAGGTCACACTGACAACACATCTCCAGTTGGGCCAGCTACGTTTCAGTGCCCGGCGGGCAGCAGCCCCCCAGCTAGATGACATGGCTCTGCTGACCTCTGACACAGGGAGCTCTTTCCTCCCCACAGCAGCCACTCTGGATTGTGATGCCTCCTGTCTCCCCCTGAGCCAGGGCCCATCTCTCCTGGGCTTCCCCTGCCCAGCTCGCAGCCCCTCCTCCCTTCCTGAACCCCCCAACTGAGGGTGTCCCCCCCCCCGCCAGTCTTAGGGCCCAAACGAGTTCGTGTTAGTAAGAGCAGCAGGCTCTGGGGCATGAAGAAGTAAGGCTTCTGTCCCCAGTCTCCAGAGGAGGGCTGGAGGCCCAGAAAGTGACAGAACTCACCAGAGTCCCAGGTTTGTAGGAGACAGAGCCAGGAGCTGTTGGCCAGGTCCCTTGCCCATCTCCCTTCGCCTGACGCAGAGGCAGCAGGACAAGCAGTTTCCTTCCCTATAAGGAAGCAGAAAGGGCAGAGCCGGGCACACAGGTGGGCGATCCTGGGGGCACCCGGGACATGTGTGCTGTGCCTGTGGCCAGCCTGGCCTTGGCAGGAGAAGGAAGGGCAATCCTGGCTGGGAACTCTCGGCCCTGAGTTTTCTCACTCCCGTTTGGTCCGTGGTAGCTCCGGGCGTCTCTGGAACCTCCACAACCCCGTTTGGCTTCGTGTGCAGTGGTTGCCTCTGAGACTGTGTGGGCAGCTGTATTCAGGACAGGCTCTGAGCTATGGCTTTGGAACTGGCCAAGTGGACAGGGAGCATACAAATGACCAGGCCTGGTCTGTTTGTGTAGTGACAGACAGCTGTGGAGGAAATAAAAGCCGTTGGGAGAAGGCTAGAGCCACCCCCTTCAAGAGGGTGCCTGGGAGCCAGGGGGAAGAAGAGAAACCAGTGCCGCAAAGGCTGAGGGAAAGCCAGAAACGAGGACTGTGCGGGGGGACATGGTCTGTTCCTGGGGACACAGCTCCCGGAGGACAGAGGCCCTGTGGAGCAGTGGCATTGAGAGCAAGGAGTGTGGAGAGGGCCACTGGGAGCCAGTGCCACTTGGTTAGAAAGAATCGTTGGTTGCCCTGTGGAGAGGAGATTGTGGGGCACGAGTGGCTGCGGGGAGCCCTGAGTCAGTGACCACAGCTGTCCTGGAGGGAGGGGATGGCTGGCTCGAGTGGCTTGGGGGTGGGAGGAGCAGGCAGCTGAGAGGTGGGCAGAGGATGTCCCCTGCCGGGCTGCTGGTAGGAGCGCAGGGTCTGCAGAGGGTAGACTCCCAGGAGGCACTGTCCCTGTGTAGGAGGGGACAGGGCTGCTGAAACTCCAGGTAGGGGCTCGCCAGTGGGAGGCCAGGAGCAGCTGCTGATGGGTAGAGGCCCAGCATCTGGATCAGTGGGTACCCCACGTCTCGTGTCTCTCCCCGCACCCCACCCTCAGTGATCAACAAGTACAAGCGCCGAAGATTCCAGAAAACCAAGAACCTGCTGACGGGAGAGACAGAAGCTGACCCAAAGATGATCAAGGTGACACCAGCAGGGCATCCACAGCCTGGCTGCCAGGGTTTGGGGCTCATGCAGGCTTGGTCTGGCCTCTGTGCCGTCCTCAGCCTCCGTTCTGTCCCTGGGGGAAGGTTTAAAAGTCAGAGGGACTGGGAAGACTCCAGACGCGGCCATTGTAGCCAGCGCTCACTCACGACTGAGCCTCTGGTCAGGCTGGGGAGGTGGGTCTCACCGCCAGCCCTGTCCTAATGATGACACTGCCGGGAAGTGGGGGGCTGGATCCACACCCACAGCCAGCATGGAGTGGGCAGCGAGCCTGTGGCTCTCAGGCAGTCACAGGCTTTGTCATGCTGTGACTCTTGGTGGGCTGGGTGTGGGCTGTCACCCTGGAAGGCACAGTGTGGTCCCCCGCATGAGGCAGGGCCACCGTGTGAGGGGGCTGCCTTCAGCTCCCAGGGTGGGGACCCATGGGCGGGGCGTCTGTTGAGCCATATGTGGTGGCCACAGTGGCTGGCGTGCTGCCCCCACGTCACGCAGGGCTGAGGCCTACCAGGCTCCTCTGCCATATCTGAGCTGCTGCCCATCCCCATCTCCCCGCAGAGGGCTGAGGACTACGGGCCCGTGGAGGTGATCTCCCACTGGCACCCCAACATCACCATCAATATTGTGGACGACCACACGCCGTGGGTGAAGGGCAGCGTGCCGCCTCCCCTGGACCAGTGTAAGTCCCCGCCCACCTCAGTGTCTTCCTGTCACCGTCCTGGGCCCCAAGAGGCCTGTCTCCACCTGCACTGAGCCCCTGACCCTGTCCTGCCCCCTCTCTGCTCTCCCACAACTCCATGCCCCTGGTAATCCAGGCCTGGCCGCTGTGTGCCAGGATCACTGTGTGGTGGGTCCCCTTCAGCCCACAAGCTGCTCTCCAGAAATGTGCTCAGCTGCCCACTCAAAACTCTGCTTTCCTGGTGCTTTTGTAACATGGAAGTAACATGGAAGTTTCCTAACTGTGTTGTCACCCAGGTGGCTGTGACAGGAGTCGAGCCGTGGCCGCCTCCGTTGTTCAGCTCACTGCCCTTTCCACCTGGTCCCCCCACTGAGCTCCTCGCATGCAGCCCAGAAACACTTCCCCCTCCAATGTTGGTCAGAGGGCCCCATCGGGGCTGCAGCCACTGGCCAGGCTGAACAGGGTCCTGCCCTCCGTCGACAGACGTGAAGTTCGACGCTGTGAGCGGCGACTACTACCCCATCATCTACTTCAATGACTACTGGAACCTGCAGAAGGACTACTACCCCATCAACGAGAGCGTGGCCAGCCTGCCACTGCGCGTCTCCTTCTGCCCGCTCTCACTGTGGCGCTGGCAGCTCTATGCTGCCCAGAGCACCAAATCGCCATGGAACTTCCTGGGCGATGAGCTGTATGAACAGTCAGATGAGGAGCAGGACTCTGTGAAGGTGCGTGGGGCGGAGCGGCTGCGGAGGTGAAGGGGAAGTGGCCTGATGGCCGGCCGGGAACTCCTGCCTGATGCTCCCCTGTCCCCCGGTTCACAGCCCCCTGGCCCTCACACACTCCCCACAGTGGGTAGGAAATGGGCCCCCAGCCCTGCTGATCCTGAGTGCTTCTGTTGTCTCTGTCACAGCTTTCTGTGTGGCTGGCCTGCCCTCTAGGTCTGGACCTGCCCCTCCCTGTCTGCCTGACTTCTTGTCTCTGCTCTCACTTCGTAGTGACCTTGAGTACCTTCCCCTGTCCCCGTCTCTGGCCCAGTGTGTGACAGCGAGACTGCTTTGCTGGCCCAGAGCTGGAGTTGCTGTGCGTTCGAATTCCTCACTCCCCTGTCCCTGCACCTTTCTCCCTGTCTCCCTCCATCTCCATGCCTCCCTCTCCTCTTCCCTGGGTCTCTCCACATCACCGTCCTCTCTGCACTTGATCTTAGCCAAAAGGCTGAGAAACGATCATCACTGTCCTCTCTGTCCCTGTGTGCCCTTCCCTGACCCGCTGGCCTCTAGCTGGCGCACTTTCTCCCGTCTGGGTGGCCAGGGCGTGTGAGCAGGGATAGGAAGGGGCTGGCTCCCAGGCCGGGGAGGGCAGTGCTCACGTGTGCCCCTCCTGCTGCCCAGGTCGCCCTCCTGGAGACCAACCCCTACCTGCTGGCACTCACCATCATCGTATCCATCGTCCACAGTGTCTTTGAGTTCCTAGCCTTCAAGAATGGTAGGTGTGGGGCTGTAGGACTGTGAGACACTCGCCCGTGGGAACCTGGGCTGAGGGCGCCTGGCGGGGAGAGCTCCCCATACCCTTCCTCTGCTGGTGTCTCTCAGCCCCACTCTCCAGAGGCCTGGTGAGCTGGGGAGGAACAATGGCCCTAAACCTCCCAGCCTCAGAGCTCCCTCCCACCACACATACAGCTAAGGGAGGGGCTGGGCCTGGGGCTTGGACAGAGGCCCTGCTGGCACCACCAGGAAGCAGGGCCGGGAAACTCCAAGGCCAAAGGCAGGGAAACCCCAAGCTCCTCCTGTCACCTGCTGGGCAGGCTGCCTGTGGGGAAGGCTCCCTGGGCTGAGCAGGCAAGGCCCAAATGGAAAGGCTGGAGCCCTGTCCCCGAAGGCCCCTAGATTCTAAGGCCGGCCATGCTGATAGGCTGCATTTGAGGAGTGGCCACGTGCCAGGCCCTGTTTGGAGCCCTCATTAGCCCTTCAGTCCTCAGCCTCAGCAGCACTGCCTTGGGTACAGTGAGGTGGCAGAGGCGCCCAGAGATTAGGCCACTTGCCATGGTCATGGAGCTCTGAAGGGGGAGTGGTTCCAGGGCCTCATTCACCGTCTAGTCAGGAGGTTTCTGCAAGTGAGGAGTGAGGGGACCATCATGATGAGGACACTGCCATACTGAGAGCCACCTTCCAGCAGTCCCTCTGTGCCCTTGGCGATCTGTTAGCTGTTTAGCTGGTGTGATTGCCTGACTGTGCCAAGGCCAGCACCGATTTCCTGGACCCCTCTGCCGGCCCTGGGAATTGGCCTGGTTGCCTTCTGTCCAGATGAGAGATGAGGCACACTCATCCATGGTCAGAGCAGGGGGTGTGAGTTTTGCTTCCCCCCGAACCCCGCCTCCAGACTGTCCTGGGTCAAGAGTAAGGGGTCAGTGTGATGAGTGGGTGGGCTGTGAGTGGACCCCGGGATTGGGTCAGGTGAGCCAGGCTTGTGACTGCCACCTGGCCTGTGTGCCGTGGCCCGGTGTCACCTCCAAGCCAGGCCTGATGGGTCAGGTCAGTCCCCCATGGCTGCAGTTGGCAGGTGCTCTGCCTGGTCAGGCTTGGAGATGCCCAGGGGAGAGCAGGGGTGGGAGGGGCAGCGCTGCATAGGGCCCCCAGGGTTGTCTGAATGGAGACAGAGCCTGGGGCTTGTCTGCACCCTAAGGGTATTCACAGGTCTGTTCCTTCTTGGTGATGGGGAGGGGGCTGGAGGAGGGGATCCCAAACAGGTGCCCCAGCGTTTCCCATCAGGGCGAAGGGGACAGGATGGCACCATGACATGGCACAGACCCACCGTGTGGCAAGGTTCTGCCATGTCAGGCTGTGCAGCTCAGGGAGGCAGCTCCACTGATGAGCTCTCGTCACCCTGGGGCGCTGGGTGCGGCTGTGCACCTGGGGGCCACAGAGGTCTTGCCTTTGGGGTGCTTGGATGGGTGCCCTGGGAATAAGAGCCTTGGCAGGAGAGAGGAGTGGGCCCCCCACCACCACCATGGGTAGCTCCTCACACTCCGGGTCCCGTTCTGTGCAGACATCCAATTCTGGAACAGCCGGCAGTCCCTGGAGGGGCTGTCTGTGCGCTCCGTCTTCTTCGGCGTCTTCCAGTCTTTCGTGGTTCTGCTCTACATCCTGGACAACGAGACCAACTTCGTGGTCCAGGTCAGCGTCTTCATTGGGGTCCTCATTGACCTCTGGAAGATCACCAAGGTCATGGACGTCCGGGTGAGTCCGGGCCGCCATGGTGTCGCAGGGGCGGGTGGAGAGGTAAGGGGGGATTGTGTGGCCCAGGCTAACCCTGGAGCTGGTCCCTGGGGGTTTCCTGACGCCTGCCTCCTCCCAGGACCTAGGGGATTTTTCACACCAGGGGATTTTCTGGGTCACACATAGAGCAGGGGAACTGGGAACAGTGGGGAAGGGCAGCAGCGGGTTCTGGCATAGGGGGTGGCGGCAGCCAGTGCACAGCTGACCGCAGCCTCTTCCTTTGGGGACAGCTGGACCGGGAGCACAGACTGGTGGGAATCTTCCCCTGCCCGACCTTCAAAGACAAGTCCACATATATCGAGTCCTCCACCAAAGTGTATGATGACGTGAGTGTCCCCACAGCCCACCAGAGGGGGTCCCCAAGCACCCACATGCTCCTGAGGGAAGAGGGCTGGGCTGTCTGCCTAACTGCTGTAGGCCCCCATGTCACACCCTGTCTCCTGCATGCTGTACCTACTTCCTGGCCAAGTCCAGAGTTCCCAGGGCCACTTGGAAATTCCCTTGGCCCAGCCTACCATACCAGGTGGGGGGGGTAGGGGTGGGGAGCAAAGGTGGCAGGTGGGCCTGGAGCCAGTCCCAGCCCCGTGTGACCCACAGATGGCCTTCCGGTACCTGTCGTGGATCCTCTTCCCGCTCCTGGGCTGCTACGCTGTCTACAGCCTCCTGTACCTGGAGCACAAGGGCTGGTACTCCTGGGTGCTCAGCATGCTCTACGGCTTCCTGCTGACCTTTGGTGAGCATGTGCGAGGGGCCGGATGACAACAGCCCTAGTTCAGGCATGGCTCCAGGGAGGGGATGAACAGCACGGTTCCAGTTTTGTCCCCAGAGGAGCATTTTCTCTCGTGGGGAACCCAGAGAGCATAGAGCAGCCAGGCTTCAGGGCAAGGGATGAGTCCGTGAAGGGCAGAGCTGGGGTGCACGTGAGAGCGGGGGAAGGAGATCTCTCTGAGGAGGCGATGTTCAAACTGACACAGGAAGGTGCCAGGGAGGGAGCCATGCAAAGATCTGACAGATGACAGAGGGCGGGACAAATGCCAGTGCCCAGAGGTAGCTTGTGCCTGAGTTGTTGGGGTAGCGAGGGTGCCAGTATCCCCAGAGCAGAGCAAGCTGCGGGTCGGTGGGACACGCAGTCGGAGGGCACAGGGACCTCCCTGTACTCATGGGGCCTTTGCCCTCACTGCCGTGCAGGCTTTATCACCATGACCCCCCAGCTGTTCATCAACTACAAGCTCAAGTCCGTGGCCCACCTGCCGTGGCGCATGCTTACTTACAAGGCCCTCAACACCTTCATCGACGACCTGTTCGCCTTTGTCATCAAGATGCCTGTCATGTACCGAATTGGCTGCCTGCGGGATGGTGAGGCCCGGTGGGCGGTTGGGTGGATTGGCGGGCAGGGCCTGCGACTGCCTCCACATCTGGCCAAGGGCGGGCGGCCTCCCTCACACCTCCTGTCCCCACAGACGTCGTGTTCTTCATCTACCTCTACCAACGGTGGATCTACCGCGTTGACCCCACCCGTGTGAACGAGTTTGGCATGAGTGGAGAGGACGTCACGGCAGCCACCCCTGTGCCCCAGGCCCCCACGACAGCAGGGGTGCTCACATCTGCGCCTGCCACCACAGCCAGCAAGGAGGCCACCCAATCCGAGCCCCAGGAAGCCCCTCCAAAGCCAGCAGAGGACAAGAAAGAGGATTAACCACCGTGGTCCTCCTTGTCTCTTCCGGCTCCTGGTGACCACACCCTGCCTCCCTGGCCCACTTACCTCCCTTCCCCTGTGGCCCTTTCCCTGGACAGATCAGGCCGGGCGGTGGGAGATGCCCTCGGCCAGGGCCCGGCATGTGACGTGGGGGCCAGGGAAGGCCAGGCTGGCTGTTAGTGGAGGTGCCTTCTGTCCGCCTGTCCCTGTGTGTCTCCAGCCATTCGCCCTGGCCCCCAGCACCACTGGGAATCATGGTGACGTGGACTCGGCGCTGTGGGGGGCCGGGCAGGGGAGGGGCCGGGGCCGGGGCCGCCTTCGGTCATCCATCATCTTGTCCCTTGCCCCCGACCCCTCCTCCCAGACCGCCACCCTTTAACACAGTCTGGATTTAATAAATTCATAGGGGTGTTTAACTTAAACTCAACCGACCGTCCTCCGCCTGCCTTCCTTGCCTGGAGCAGCTTCAAAGGGGGCAGGTGGCTCTGCTGTGGGAGGGAGACCCACAGGTACAAGTCATGGGATGCTGGGACAGTGGCCTCTGTTCTCACTCCCTCCTGCCTACTGTCCTCAGGGGGCTCCCCAAATAGTCCCCATTCCACAGACCCTGGGGTGCCAGGAGCCTTGCATGTGTCCCATGCCACCAACAGCCCAGGAGCGTGGGTTGCACAGGCCCAGTTCATGAGTGCAGCGGCTACCACCCGAGGCTTGTGTTTCACCTCTGGCTTCCTCCGTGAGCACTGGCACCTGAATGGGTGCCTTCGCTCCAGCATCTGGGGATGGGCGAACCCCAAAGGCACTGTAGTGCCCCAAAGGAATAGGGTTGTCACTGGCACCAAGGACCCAGCCAGGCTGTCAGCAGGTGGCCCTTGTGGTTCCCTGGCCCCTCCCAGCAGCAAGGACTGTGCACCTACTCTGCAGGTGAGGTGATGGCGGCCTAGGGGCTGGGAACCCCACATCCCAGATTCATTTTCGGGGTGGTCTTATGTGCCCTGCAGATGCCCCACTCTTGTCAGCTCCAAGTGCCACCCACCCTGCAGAGCCAGGTTGGGAGAGAGGTCCCTGGGGGATGCGGGTGCTTACGGAGCCCAGGTGTATGACACCCTCACTCTGCCTGCTCTGTGTCACCTCACTTCATGGCTCCCCACTGCCCTTGGAGAAGCCCCAGGCTCGGCAGCATGGCTGTGCAGGGCCCCTAGGAACCCAGGTGGGGTGCACAGGCAGGCTCTAGATGGGTGCAGGCGCTCAGGCCACCCTGACTCACAGCCCCCATTGGCCCTGGCTCCTCCTCCCACAGCCCCACCCCCAGGCCTCTGGCAAGGCCCCATAGCTACACTCCTGAGTTGCCCCTTGGCTTCCCCCAGAGCAGCTGGGGCAGGCTCCCCACCTCTGCGGCCTCACCCAGCCTCCTCCCTGGGCTCCTGGCACTCCCACGCCATCCAGCAGCTGAACACCTCTCTCTTTTTTTTTTTTTGTGGCACTGAGGATTGAACCCAGGGCCTTTTGCACTGAGTAACAACCTAAAAGCAGCCCTTTTTTATTTTTACAGACAGGGTCTCATAAGTCACTAAGTTGCCCAGGCTGGGCTCAAACTTTTGGTTCTCCTGCCTCAGCCTTCCAGAGTGCAGGGAGTACAGGTGTGTACCACCACACCTGGCTAGGACAATCTCTGAAGCACAAAGCTGCCAGCCATTGTGGTGCATGCCTGTAATCCCAGGACTCAGGAAGCTGAGGCAAGAGGTTTTCCATGAGTTCAAGGCCAGTCTGAGCTCCATAAGGAGACCCTGTCTTAAAAAAGAAAAAAGTTTGAGGCCAGCCTGGGCAACTTAATGAAAGCTCATCTCAAAATTTAAAAAAAAAAGGTACTGAGGATGTAGCGTAGTAGTAGAGTGCCCACCTACCCTGCACAATGCCTTGGGTTTCATCTCCAGCACCCCTTCTGCCCCAAACCTGACACTGGCGATCCCCTGCCCAGAGCCTTCTGTGACTCCCTGTTGTCCTCCGGAGAAGAGTGTAGGCTCCTGACTGGAGAGAACGTCTACCTCTTAGCCCTCCAGCCTTGGCACCCCACTGTGGCTGCACACAGCCCCCCAGGCATGCTCCCAGGGCATGCACCCTGATCTCCAGGTCCTTGGGCTCTCAGGGCAGCCCTGCCACCCTGGGTCATCACAGTAAGGCAGTTCAGTCTTCCTCCACTGGCCTTAGACCTGTGAGGATACAGCCAACGCTGCCCTGGTGACTGTCATGTTCTCAGCCCCTCTGGTGCATGTGAGCCGTGGTGACATTCACAGAGCCACAGACATGTCCGGAAACGGCGTTTTGAGGGGTGCACATGGGACACAGCAGGGAGAGACGACACACAGCCTGAAAATGCTCTCTCAGCAAGGGTACCTGGGCTAGGGCTTCTGTGTTCACAGCTGGGACCAAGACCGGCCCAGGCTGGCCCTGGTGAGCTCATGGCCCGGCAGGAGTCAGGAGGATATCTGACTGACGTGTCCTTCAGTTATTCACTCAACAAACTTTATTATTTATTTGTGGTACTGGGGATGGATCCTAGGGCCCTGTGCCTGCAAGTGCTCTACCACTGAGTTCCATCCCCAGCCCAACCTTTATGAGACTGGAAGCAGCAGAGGGCAATCAGGTGGGCTCCCGATCTATCAGAGTCACTCTTTGTCACTCCTGACCATGAGCCAAGCTCTAGTCTGAGCACTGTATGTGGTCTGCTGTATCCATTAAACTTCACATTACTGTGTCCCTATCACCTTGGAGGCCACCATTCTGGCCTTCCATGCCTCCCCAGCAGTAGTCACTGCTACTTCAGGTCCCTTGCTATTCCTACCTCAGGGCCTTTACACTCGCTGTGGCTTGAACATGTGTCCTCAGATACCCACATGGACCCCTCTCCTTTAGGTCTCTGCTCAAATGTCCTCTCCTCCAACCCTCAAACTCCAAATTCAATTCATATTTCCTGTTTTATTCTTCTGTAATCCCATCACCACCACACATCTTTGCTCATCTATGTTCCAGCTGTCTCACTTGGATTTAGGATCCTTGGTGGCAAGGGCTTTTGTCACAGACCTATGGACATGAGCAGAAACGTGGGCTTTGAGGGATGTACAGCTTTTGATTGTTTGGTATTGGGGATCGAACTCAGGTCCTTGCGCTTTCAAGGCAGGCAGCGGAACCACTGAGCTAAATCCCTGGCCCTGTGTACAGCTTTTGAATAGTGCAGGACACTGTTACACTGTAATAATTCTGTAAATTGAATGTTTACAACAATCCCCTGAGGTATGGTTGTTTATCCCCGCCTAGCAGATGAGAAAACTGAGGCCTAGAGAAATGGAGGAATTTGTCCAAGGTCGCAAAGTAATGTGACAATTATTTAGGACTTAAAGTGGTTAGGACAGTGCCTGGCACATGGAAGAGCTATACTGTATACAAGTGTCACCTATTACCTTATTTAATCTTCATGACCATCCTATTTTCAGATCCACCTTACAGCTGGAAAACAAATTCAGAGAGATGAAGTCAGTTGCCTGAGGTCACACAGCTGTTGAAAAGGCCGAGGCTTTGAACCCAGACAGTGATTCTAGACCCTCAAATCACAACCTCTGGCAAGACTCCTTTTTGGTTTTGTTTTGAGACAGGGTCTCTCTGTAGTTCAGACTGGCCTCAAACTCACTATGGAGCTCAACCTGGCTTCAAACTCACGGGGATCCTCCTGCCTCAGCTTCCCCAGTGCTGGGATTGCAGGCCTGCGCACCACACCTTCAGCAAGACTCTTGCATTATGCAGAACACAGCCTGAAGGCCAAATACAACATGCCACCTGTTTTTGTGTGACGTTTTACATTTTTAAGTGACTGTAAAGATCTAAAGAAGAATGTCGGGCCAGGGCTGGTAGCTCAGTGACACCGTGCCTGCCTGACAAGTGCAAGGTCCTGAGTTTGATCCGTGGTACAAGAAAAAAAAAATACCAAAAAGAAAAATTTGAAATTCAGTTAAAGCTAAATGCAGTGGTAAAAAAGAGCAGTGATTTTCTAATAAAAAAAAAAATGCCAGGCATGGTGGCACACACTTGTAATCCCAACAATAGGGAGGCTGAGGCACAAGGATCAAGGCCAGCCTGAGCTATATAGTGAGTTCCAGGCCAGCTTGGACTACAAAGAGACCTTGTCTAAAAAATATATATATACACAGTGATCCTTTTGTGGTTCATAAACATGATGGTGAGTTTTCACCCCATGCTCTAAGTCTTGCCTCCCTCCACCCAGCCTTGTTACATCAGACATCAGCACATTACCCATCTGGCAAGAAGAAAAAAGAATATAGTTTCACATGAAAAATGAAATTCCAATTTCAATATCCAGAGAATAATATTTTATTTGAGCGTAGTCACACCCTGTACTATTTTTGTCTGTTTTTGTGGGATAGCAGAGTGAAGATCCCCTGGTCCTCAAAGCCTGAAGCCTAACATATATGCTATCTGACCCTGTGTAAGAAAAAGTTTTCTTTTTATGTTTTTTTGTTTGTTTGACAGAGGATCTCACTAAGTACTCCAGACTGGCCTTGAACTCATGGTGATCTTCCTGTCTCAGCCTCCTGAATGTAGGGTATACAGGTGTGCACTACCACAGTTTGCTCTTTATTTTGCTCTCTGCTAGTAGTTGTCCAGCTTGAGTCATCACAAGATGCCCTCAGACTGGAGACCACGTTGGGAGAATCGCTGCTGTGAGCACGCAGCCAGCGGAGTCCTGAGCCCGGGTGAGTGTGGTGCCCAGTATGTGTATGTTGAATGGATCAATGAGGCCACGTGGACCACGAAGAGGTGCGACTCCAAATTTTATACAGGCAAACAGGGAGGATGCCAAAGTCTAGGATCCTTGGCCTCTCAAGTTAGTCTTGGATGTCATTCTCAGGAACACAGGAGGCTTAGGAATGTGATCGAGCCAACGGCTGCCCCTCTGAGCCTCATCCACCTCCCCAAGAGTCCCAGTCCTAACACTTGTTCTTCAGGTGAGCCACCTGTCCCTGGCTTGGGCACACTGCTGCATACACACGACGGGGCCACACTATCAGCCACACTATCAGGCTCAGTTACTGAGCTTTGGGCTGGAAGCGCTCTGGGCTACGAGGTACAAAATAATAAATACAGCGTCCATCCACTCACTCCAAAACATCCACGGGCACCCACTCTACTGTTCTGAGCGCTGGGGACTCAACTGACCAAACAGGAATCTACATTCTGACAGTATAGTTTTGAGCGTTGGTTAAATATCTTCATCCCTTATTTACAGCGGAAGAGACCGAGGCGAGGAGCGACCTTGAGGGTTTGGTGAAGATCCCTGTCATCAATGGCAACAGCAGGGGCCTGGAAACTTCCCTCTCTGAAGCTTCCCTTCAGCCTGAGAGACAGCAGGTTCACGTCCTACTGGGAGAGCGAGCAGGTGGGGCCTCAGTTTCCTGGCTTGCTCAATGGGTCGGGCAGGAGCGGCCCTAAGCAGCCCTCAGCTGTCTCGGCCCCAATACTGGGCAGAGATGCGCGCCGGCCCCTGCACAGAGCCCAGCCTCCCCTTCCCGGCCGGCCCGCCCCCAAAATCACGTGATGCGCGGGGTTTTCCCATTCCCCTGGCGTGACGTCACGAAGGGGTGCAGGCCAATGGGCGCTCAGGCCGGTGGCGCCGGGGAATTCCGCCGCCCCGCCCCCTCCTGCCGCCCGCCCGGCCCGGCCCGGCGCCCCCCGCAGCCCCGGGCGCCGCGCGTCGTGCCCGGCCTGCGGCCCCGGCCTTGCGCCGCTCGCCCGACCCGCGGACGTCCACTAGCCTGTGCCGCCCGGCTGCCTGGCGTGCCCGCGTGCGTGCTTCTGTCTGGGCCGGCCTCCGGGCCGTCTGCCTCCACTGGCCGGGCCATGCCGAGTCGCCGCGTCGCCAGACCGCCCGCTGCGACGGAGCTGGGGGCCTTGGGTAAGCGGAGTTGGCGTTCAGGCGGGGAGTCTGGGACGGGGCTGGGGATGTGGGAGTTCTGGGGATCCCGGAGTAGTCTGGGGGCTCCTACAGGAGCCCAGGCATTTCTCGGGGAACGTGTGAGCGTTGCGGGTGTACTGGAGGGGCGGGAGGAGGCAGAGGATGGGGAAGGGTCCGGCCTGTGGCACAGGCGAGGCGTCCAGCTGTGGAGTGAGGAGGGGGCGGGGCCTGACCCTGAGGCAGAGAAGGGGGCGGGGCCCGGCTGCCAGAGGGTGAAGAGGCGGGGCCTGACTCGGAGAAGGAGGAGTGGGAGCGGCTCCAGAGGAAGAGAGGGTCGGGGCCAAGCTTGGAGGAGAAGAGGCGGGGCCTGGCTCACAGAAGGGGCGGGGCACGTGCCTGAGGCTGAAAGGAGGCGGGGCTGAATACGAAGAAGCGGAGCCAGACTCAGAGGTGTGAGGGGGCGGGGCCTGGGGTGAGGGGGCGGGGCTCAGAGGGGCAGAGAGAAGGGGAAGGGCCCTTTCTGAAAACTGAAGGGCGGGACCTGACTCGGAGAATGGGGAAGGTGGGGCTCGCCTGGAGAGGGACAAGGGGCGGGCTTGACGGCGGGAACATGAGGGAGTCGGGCGTGGCGCTGGGAGAAGGGGTGGGGGCTTTCCTAACTGAGGTTGTGAAGGGGTCCAAGATGAAGGGTAGGGTGAATGGCAGGAACCAGAGTTAGGGAAGGAGATGTGGCGGTCCCGCCGGTGGAAAGGGGGAGGGGCCTGACCCAGGGGGCAGGGCTAGAAGAGCACCCAGGTGGGGACCCCCTGAGACCCGAGTTCCTCTCGCAGGGCCTGCTGCTGCTGACCTCTCCTCGCTCCCGCTGGCTACTGTGTCCAGGACCGCAGGTGAGCAGCAGTGAGGGATGGGGTGGGGAGCCCCTGTGGAGACGCCATTGGGCAGACCTCTGTCTGGGGGATTTGCCGGGGTCCCTTTCAGTTTTCCTGTGATGGCTGTGTCCCTTCCTGCCTGCTGAGACGGCCCCCTAGGTGTCCCTACTTCCTGAACAGTTAGCTTGACAAGTAAAAGTAACCAGATGCTGGCATCTAAGAGGACTCCCGAGGCGCAGTCGAGTAAGGTTATGACTGCCATCTTGGCCTTTACCGCTGCCGCCGCCACTCATCCCCCCTCCAGTGTCTGCAAGTCGCTTCCCCAATCGGTGCCTCCGTTGTCCTAGTCTGTCAGGTGTGCATAATATCGGTGACCACTTTACGGGAATGGTTGGGAGGATTCAATGAGTTGATACAAGTTAACTTGCAAAGCAGGGTCTGGCATCCAGTAGAGACTCTTAAGAGTTAACTGCTAGTGGTGTAATCTAATGGTAATAATAACTAGCATTAGCATATAACATTAAACAGTATCTTTTTGTTTGTTTTTTGAGACAAGGTCTCATTCTGTAGTCCAAGCTGGCCTAGAACTCCCTGCGTAGCCCAGGCTGGCATTGATTGGACTCATGAGCCTCCTGCCTCAGCCTCCCTAATGCTAGGAACACAGGTGGTCACCACCACGTGGTAATGAAGCTTATATCATTGGTTCTTTAAAAACCAAAGACAGGGCCAGGGATTTAGCTCAGCGGTTCCGCCACCTGCCTCGAAAGTGGAAGGACCCGAGTTTGATCCCCGGTACCAAAAATAAATAAATAAATAAAAACCAAAAACAGGGCTGGGGATGTAGCTCAATGGTGCCAGCACCTGCCTGGCAAGCAGAAGGTCCTGAGTGCAATCACCGGTAAGGAAAAAACAAACAAAAGAAAGTGGTACAGAGGATTTATGAAAGCAAACTGTCAGGCCCTACTTCTGGAGTTTCTGATTCAGTACCTGAATCAGGTGGGCCCTGAGAATTTGTACTTTTAAAAAGCTCCCAAGAGATGCTGAGAATGCCTGGTCTGTAAAGAGCTCTGAGCAAACAATGACATCTTTTCTCTCATCAGTTTGTTGGGATTTGGAAGGCAAGGTGAGAGTCCTACTGTGAGTGGCCCCAGATAGCTGAGTCCAGGGTCCTCTCTGGAAGGAGAATCTGGATAGATCCCCAGAAATTCTGCCAAGTGTGGTGGTACATGCTTAGAATCCCAACACTCATGACAAGGTCTCGCTATATAGCCCAGGCTGGCCTTGAACTCGGGAGACAACTGAGGCAGGAGGATTGAAAGTTCAAGCCCACCCTGGGCAGCTTAGCAACTTAGTGAGCCCCTGTCTCAAAATAAAATAATTTTAAAAAGGTTTGGTTGCTCATCACAAAGGCTCTGGGTTCAGTCTGGGGGTTGGGGTGCTGGGTTGGCCATTGAGGAGGCACTGCAGCTTCCACAACAGGTCTGAAGGTTTGCATGGTGGTTACGAGATGGTTAATGGCAGCAGGGATAGATGTGACCCACACACTGGTTCCAGGCAGAAGCAAGGCTAAGACTATGTGCCTGACACCAAGAGACCAAGGTATTTGGTTTCGAGTGGGAGTAATTCTGACATCATCTATTTACTAAATATTTATTGAGCACCTGTTGTATACCTGGCCCTCTGCTGAGCAGAGCTGGGGCCGTAACAGTGGCAGAGGTAGGCCCAGTCCTTCCCTGGTCAGGTTCCCTACTTAGATGGGGAGGCAGATATGTTTTTGGGGTTTTTTCTTGGTCCCACAGATTGAACTCAGGACCTTGTGTTTTTGAGGCAAGTGGCAGTACCACTGAGCTAAATCCCCGGCCCTGGAGGCAGATATTTAAACAATAAATGTGGGATTATAAAACCTAATAGGGGCTATGAAGAAATCTTGGGGCTAGTGATGTTTAATAGTAGGGTGGAGCCAGACATGGTGGTACACACCTGCTATCCCAGCACACTGAGAGACTGAGGCAGAAAGATCACAAGTTTGAGCACAGCCTGGGCAACTTAGTGAGTAACTGAATCCCAAGCTCTGAAACTGTGCCTTCTTCCAACTTCCCCATTTTGTAGACTGACAAACCAAGCCCTGGAAAAGGAGAGAGATGACTCAATTCCATGAAACAGTGTTTCCCAACACCTTGTCCCACAGCAGCCAGCGTTTATGGGGTGCCTAACACCTGACAGTTCTAAGTCTTCCACACACCAGTTTTGAAAATTACTTAAGCCCAATGAGGTAGGCATTGTTATTGTGCCTCTTTCCTTCTTCTTCTTCTTTTTTTTTTTTTCTGGTACCGAGGATCGAACTCAGGACCTTGTGCTTGTGAGGCAGGTGGCAGAACCACTGAGCTAAATCCCCCGCCCTCTTCTCTTTTTTTTGAGACAGGGTCTCACTGTGTAGCCTAGGCTAGCTTTGAACTCATGGAGATCCTTCTGCCTCAGCCTTATGAGTGCTGGGATTACAAGCATGCACCACCATGCCTGGCCTATAACTAAGGGCCTGCTGGGATTTTTTTTTTTTTTTTTTGGAAACAGGGTGTCACTATGTAGTTCAGGCTGGCCTTGAACTCACTGCAATCCTCTTGCCTCAGCCTCCTAAGTGCTGAGATTACAGGCGTGCACTACCACACCAGGTTTGTTGTCCCCATTTCATAGATGAGGAAACCAGGCACAAGAAGATTTAGTAATGAGCTCAAGACATTCAGCTAGCAAGTAGCATTGGAATGGAAGCCATTGGTCCCGAGGCCCAGCACTGCTGCCCAGGACTTGGCCTCCCTCCATAGCCGTGGAGTCTCTTGGGGGCCCTCGTTTAACTTGTCCTTGGGTCCCCAGGTCCATCCAGCACAGGTGTCTAGGAAGGATTTTCCAAGTCCCCTCCTTTCCCCTGGTCTCAGTATCCCTGCATCATAGCGGGGACTGTGGCAGGCTCTGAGTTCAGTGTCACATGTGATGGGGCTGAGAGACTGGCAGAGTTACCCAGGGGCAAAGTTCTGGCTATGGGAGCCACTCCCTGGTGCATGAAGGGCAGATCTGGCTGATCTTGGGGAGGTCCTCACTGTGCAGCCGCCCTGGGTGGGGCTCAGCTGGGTTGTGCTTCTCTGCTGTGTGACTGCGGCCTGGCCGTGTCCCTCTGGGAGTCCCCTTGTCCTGCCTGTGCAATGACGGGAGGTTGGTTTCGGCTTCTCCACAGCCCCTCGAAGGGCCCAGTTTTACGGGGGAGGGGACAGAGGGCTTCCCTGAGGACATGGCTGTCACTCCTTCTGGGATCTGAGATGGGCACCTGGGGACTAGGCCGGGAGGCACACACAGCTCTGGGTTCAGAAGAGCAGCACCCTCAGGTGACAGCAGCCAGTGACCTTTTCCTGGTGACAAGACCCTTTGCTTTTCCACGATACCCACCATGTGCTTCATGACCCTTGGTCTAAATGTTTTGGTGGAGCACTCCCTGATGCTGGGTCCCCAAGGTCAGGGGCTGAAGGGACATGGTGGTAGGAGCGGACACCCCAGCACATCATCCAGGGTTCCCAGGATGGAGGAAGCTAGAAGGGCTGCCAGGGGGATGGGGTTGGGGAATCTGTCTTGAGCGTGACAAGTCCTGACCCCCTCTGACCTCTCCTTTTTCTTCTCTTTCTTCCACAGATGAATTGGGTGAGTATCCGGGGCAGGTTGTGGGGAGGCCCAGGTGCTCCAGAGGGTGCTGGGTATGGGGCCAGGGCACCATGTGACTCCCCAGACTGCACTCCCAAGGCCCCAAGGAAATACTTACTGGGTGTGTGTTGGTGGCCTCAGTGTTACTGTGACTGTGACGAGCACCATTCATTCAGTGGGTGTTGGGGAGCCCTCCTGGGGACCAGCGCTGTGCCAGGAGCTGAGATTTGGGGGTGGGGGGAAGAAGCAGAGAATGGCTGAACCTGATGCCCCAAGAGAGGCTATGACTATGAAGAAATGAACGAGGGGGAGGTGGCCGGGGAGACACCACACATCGCCGCTTTCCAAAGAGCCTACATTAAGATCGGAAGGATGAGAAAGCGCCAGCTGGGGGTGAAGGGGGAAAAGTGGGGATCAGGCAGTGGGAGGAGCAACTCTGGGGGTGCAGGTGACAAGGGGCTGGAGCTGTGTTTTGGAGGTGAATGGAGTTTGGAGAAGTCTTATGTGGGGAGGGCACTGGCTTTGACCCGAAGGGAGGTGGGAGCCACAGGAGGCTTCTGAGCAGCTGAGGGACAGCAGGGACCAAACAAAACTCGGCTGCTGTGTGGACAGGTGCAGGCACAAGGCAGGAATGGGGAGCAGTGAGCTGGTGACGGAAGTGGTCCAGGTGGGAGATGGGGGCAGCAGTGGGCGTGAGGAGGACAGAGGGAGAGTAAATCTATTTTGTTTTTGTTATTTGAGTTAGGTTCTCGCTATGCAGTCCAGGCTGACGTTGAATTCGGAGAGATCCTCCTATCTCAGCCCTGCCATGCTGGGCCAATTTTTAAAATAGAACAAAGAGCCAGGGATTTGGCTCAGTGGTTCCACCGCCTGCCTCGAAAGCGCAAGGTCCCAAGTTTGATCCTCCATACCAGAAAAAGAACAAAGAGGTAGACAGATTTAGCAGGTACAGGCTCATGAGCAGTGAAGAGGGTCCTTCCAGATGTGCCACGCACCTGGAATCCACGCTCCCCGGGACAGGTGGTGGGGCTCTCAGGGTTTCCCAGAGAAAGAACCTGGGCAGCTGGAGCACCGGGTCGCAGAGCAGCTGTAGGACAAGGGCGCGTGCGGCAGGCAAGAGAGCTACTGATGTAGCGATCAGGTGACCCCTGACTTCTGGATTCAGCATGGGGCTGGGGGAGCTGCACTGTGCAGGTCACAGGGCAGGGCTCTGTCACCTTCAGAGCTGTGGTCCCTGCGCCCCAGCTGTAGAGTGGGGCTGGACAGTAGTGGCGCACACCTGTGATCCCAGCACACTGGGAGGCTGAGGGAGGAGCATCGCAAGTTCGAGCCCAGCCTGGACAATTTCTCATTTTCGGGAGGCCCTCTCTCAAAGAATGAAAAAGGGGCCGGGGCCGTGGCTCAGTGTGAAGGGCCTGGCCCCCAGGGGGCAGGGGGCAGTCCAGAAGAAGGGTTGGGATGGACAGAGAGGTGGGGACTCCGCCTCCATTAAGCGGGTGGGTGCGGCCTTCTCTCTCCCACAGAGATCATTGACGAGTACATCAAAGAGAACGGCTTCGGCCTGGAGGGGGCGCCGCTGGGCCTGGGCGAGGGGCCACGCCTGGTGTCGCGCGGGCCTGCCTCGGCCTCAGCCTCAGCCTCGCTGAGCACGGTCACCCTGGGCCCCGCCCCCGCCGCAAGGCCTCCTACCGCACCTCCGCCCTGGGGCTGCGCGCTGAGCCGGCTGGGGGCGCCCGGGCCAGGCACCAGGCCGCACCTGGTCATCATCGAGCAGCCCAAGCAGCGTGGCATGCGCTTCCGCTACGAGTGCGAGGGCCGCTCGGCCGGCAGCATCCTGGGCGAGAGCAGCACGGAGGCCAGCAAGACGCTGCCTGCCATCGAGGTGAGCCGAGCAGCGTTCGCGGGGTTATCACGCTGCCCTTGCTGTGGCGGGTTAGGAGTAGGATCACTTGGCTCCAGTCTGGACGAGCATTCACAGAAAGGCCTCTTTCGTGGCGATATGGACCCATTTATCCAAACTGGGAGGCCCAGCAGTGGCACACACCTGCAATCCTAGCACACAGGAGGCTGAGACAGGAGGATCTCCATGAGTGGAATTTTAGGTAGCCTCTTAGTTCACAAAAGAGGCCTGGCGAATCAGAGTACTTGGGTTTATATCCTGCTGTCATTTGCTAGTGGTGCCCCTGGGCAGGTGGCTGGGTCTCCCTGTGCCTGTTCCTCTTCCAAATGGATCATAGTAATAACCCCCCCACACACACTGGTGTCAGGGAGGGAGTGAGCGACGTGCGCTAAGGGCCTCTTCTGCTGTGAGCACTCAGCAGAGGAGCCACTGGGGTGGTCAGCCTTCTCATTGTGGCTACCACACCGCCAGGCCTGGCCGTTCCGTCCAGGGGTCTGTGCAGTAGCTGTGCCTGAAGCTGGTCGAGCAGAGTCCAGGTTGCCTGGTGGTGTGGCCGAGCTGGGAATGAGGGCTCACCACCAGGGAACTATGGGTGTCTACACAGCAGGAGCCTGTGCGTGTGTGCACACAGGTGCAGTAGGTGCAAGCTGCGGCCTAGAGGTGAGGATGCTCCATGGGTAGCGCTGTGGAAGGGACTTTCAGATAAGCCCGGGACACTGAAGTGGAGAGCCCCGAGTAGGCATTATGCTTGGTGCTTTCCTTTTCCTTCCTTCCTTTTTTGCAGTGCTGGGGATGGAGCCCATACATGCTGGGCTTCATGCATGCTGGTCCCACGCTCTGTGACAGAGCCATACCCCCAGCTCTTGTTTTAATGTACTGAATCATTTCACATCATATTGTTGTATATCTAGGCTGGCCTTGAACTCACATGTAGCCCAAGCTGACCTCGAACCTGCAGTGATCCTCCTGCCTCAGCCTCCTCTATGCTGAGATAATAGGCATGTGATGCTATGCCCCCCTGAGATAGAAATTTAACATTCATACAGTGTTAGCTAATATGAGTCCATATGCTAATTACCCGCCCCAATGTCCTCGAAGGCTGTTGCTTCTGTTCTTATTTAACACCCAGTCCTGCATCCTAAGATCATGTGGAGTGTTTTGTTTTGTGTTTTTCCAGTACTGGGGATCGAACTCAGGACCTTGTGCTTGCAAAGCAGGCACAGTGACACTGAGCTAAATCCCCAGCCCATGTTTTTTTTTTGAGTCAGGGTCTCACTGTATATTCTAGGCTGGCCTTTACCTCACAGCGATCCTCCTGCCTCAGCCTCCCGAGTGCTGGGATTACAGGCATGCACCACCACGCCCAGCTAGGTGCAGGTTTAGTTGTCTGGTCTCAGCAGTCTCTGAGCCAGGTCGGTCCTTCAGTCTGTCTTCCGGTTCTGACCTAGACGTTGTGGAGAATGGGGCGGAGGCTGTGCAGATGTCCCACACTCCGGGTCTGTCTGCAGATCAGAGCGGGGGTACATTTGGGGGACAGACGTTCCAGTGAGCAGGCCACGTTCTCAGCGAGTCTCGTCACAGGAGAAGGATGCTACTTTGTCCCAACTGTGGGGATGCTGAGGTCTCCTCGAGGTCTCTCTGTGCTAGAGACGCAGCTCTCTGTTTGAAGTTAGTCATTTCCTCAGTTTTCTTATTGCTGTTAGCCTGGCAGTTATTCTTGGGCAGGGTTGGCTTCCATTTCATAGTTAGGACTATAAATTCCCAACAAGAGGGAACGGCTTGTCTCCAAGTGTGCATTTGTGGTGTTTATCTCCCTCATTCCTTGGAGAGAGCCGAGGCTCAGAGAGGTTGAGTTCCTTGCTCAGGGCTACACAGCACATTTCTTCTGTCACCACTTACTGTGCCTGAAGTTCAAGTGGTGATTGAGGCTGGAGAAGGTGCTCAGTAGGTGGCCGTGATGGAGCCTAGGCTTGGTGCCCGCCTTGTCTAGAGTCCCATGTGACAGCTCAGAGCTGAGACTCTGTCAGTTCTGAGGCTGCCGACTCTGAGCCTGGAGAGTCCCTTAAATGTGTGGTTTTAACCTGGTCTGACTCAGATTTATAGCATCGCCTACCTCACAGTCGCCCTTCAAATCCATAATGCCACACTTGCCAGGCGTGGTGGTGCACACACCTGTAATCCCAGGAAGCTGAGGCAGGTGGATTGCTGTGAGTTCAAAGCCAACCTCAACTTCACAGTGGGACCCTGTCTCAAAAACCAAATACAGCTGGGGATTTAGCTCAGTGGTTTTGCTGCCTGCTGTGCAAACGCAAGGACCCAAGTTCTATCCCCGATACCAAAAAAACCCCCCCAAATACAGAAAATAACAAACATACTGGCATGCTGTAATAGGAAAAATAAAAGAGCCGGAAGTGGTCGCACACACCTGTAAATTTAGCACTCCAGAAGGCTGAGGCAGGAGGGTTGCAAATTTAAACCCAGCCTGGGGCAGTTTAGCAATTTGCTAGACCTCAGTGTCTCAAAATACAAAAATGGCTGGGGTATAGCTGAGTACTGAAAAAAAAAAAGCATAAAAGAATATTACTGCAGCATCAGTGAGCATATTTATTCCCGTGTGTCAGTGAGCGAGCACAGCCCCTGGGAAATCCCCAAAGGCAGCAGTTGTCCGGGATCCTCTGGAGACTCCTTACTAATGAGACCCAGCCTTGTGTCCCCGGTAACCTAAATGGTACCCCTAGGGCCACCTTGATGAGGGTTTCCCGGAGTGTCAAGCAGCTCTTGGTCTGCACAGAATCCGGTGTTTCTGTCAGCTGACATGGCTGTGGCACCCTTGAATTCAGTGTACCGTGGCAGGGAAAGGCTGTGTAAAACAAGAGGGTGTGGTGGTGCACGCCTGGAAGCTCCCCTCTCAGAGGCTGAGGCAGGAGGAGCGCAAGTTCCAGCCTACCCTGAGCAAGATCTTGCCTCACAATAAGAAAATCAAATGGTCTGGGAATGTAGCTCAGGACAAAGGTCCTGGGTTCAATTTCCAGTATAAAAAAATTTTTTTTAAAAAAGGTAGAACAGTTCCAGGCTGTGATCATTTTAAACAACTTTGTTCCTGACGCAGGTTCCTGGCAGCACGTTTAGAAGCCATGGAGGACATGGTAGGGCAGTGTGGGACTGTCCCCGCCTGACAGAGTGGCTCCTGAGGTCCTGTTGACTTCGTGCTGTGGGTCCCCAGGCCGGAGTCAGCCAGTCACCCTCATTGTCCCATCAGGCCGCTAGAGGGCAGCATGCCCTCACTGTGGTGCATTGGTGACCATACTTTTGGTTCATAGATTTGGATTTTTTTTGACACAGGGTTTTGCCAAGTAGTTCAGACTGGTTTTGAACTCACTATGTAGCCTAGACCAGTCTCAAACTCATAGCGATCCTTCTGCCTCAGCCTCCCCAGTGCTAGGATTATAGGCATGTGCCACCATGTCCCGCTAGTCCATAGATTGGGCTCTAGAAGTTCAGAGGTGGCTTCAGAGGGACTTTGATACTAGCAGGGGCCAGCTGGTGACCCCGAGTTGCTAACTGGCCAGCTGAGTCCGGCACTGACCATAGGGACTGGCTGCTGTCAGCTGTCACCTATGGCTGCTCAGCAAGAGTTGCAGCCCCGGTAGCCATAAAGTACATGCTTGTGACACATAATAAATACAGTCACTGTGAGGAATGGGTACAGACACATAGCACGTCTTATTCCTTGTTCTGTGTTTTTGAGACAGGGTCTCACTATGTAGTCCAGGCTGGGCTTGAGCTCCTGGCTATCCTGCCTCAGCCTCCTTGTTCCTTTTTATTTTTTATTTTATTTTATTTTTTGGTACAGGGGATCGAACTCAGGTCCTTGCACGTGCGCAGCAGACGGCGAAACCACTGAGCTAAATCCCCGGCCCCCCTTGTTCCTTTTTAATTCCTCTTCTTTTTCCTTCCCTCATGTCTCCCCTCATCCCCAGAACTTTCCCCATCCCCACAAAGGCTGTTTCTCTTTTATTTTGCTCTTTATTTTTATTTTCAAAGAGGAAAGGTTTATTTTGGCTCATGGTTATAAAGGTTCTTTAAATTATTTATACTTTGGAGCTGGATGTAATGGTACATGCCTGTTTGGAAGCCTGAGGGAGGAAGATCGCTGTGAGTTAAGAGGCCAGTCTGGGCTACACAGTGAGTTGAAGGCCAGCCTGAACTATAGAGTGAGACCCTGACTCCAAAAAAAAATTATGCTCTGATATTTGATATTTAAGCTTGTGTCTCTAATTCATTTCACTTAATATTATGGTCTCAGAGTGCATCCATTTTCCTGCAAATGACTCAAGTGTGTTCCTCTTTGTGGCACAGTAGTACTCCATTGTACATATGTACCAATTTTCTCTATCCATTCATCTGTTGATGGATACGTAGGCCACATCCAAGATGTAGCTATCATAACGTATTTTTTTTTTTTTGGTACTGGGGATCGAACTGGGGTCCTTCCACTTGTGCAGCAGGCAGCAAAACCACTGAGCTAAATCCCTGGCCCCATAATGTACTTTTTAAAAAAAAGAATCTGAATCTGGGTGTGGTGGTGCACACTGTAATCCGAGCACTTGGGAGGCTGAGGCAGGAGGATCACAGTGAGTTCGAGGCCAGCCTGGGCTACATAGTGAGTTTGAGATCAGACTGAACTACATAGTGAGACCTTGTCTAAAAAAATAAAAAATTAAAGAAGAAAATCTGAAAATTTCTGGGGATTTTTGAGATTTTTAGTTTTTTCTTTTTTGAGATGGGTCAGAGGCCTCAAACTCCTGGGTTCAAATGATCCACCTGAGTAGCAGGGACTACAGCAGGCATGCACACGGCTGCCTTTTCTCTCTTTGTTTAGATTTTGGTTTTTTGGGGTTTTTTGGTACCAGGGATTGAACTCGGGACCTTGCACTTATGAGGCAGGCAGTGGCACAACTGAGCTAAATCCCCAGTCCTATGTTGTTGTTGTTGTTGTTGTTTTGAGACAGGGTCTTGCTGTGCAGCCCAGACTGGCCTTGAACTCATGGTGATCCTCCTGCCTCAGCCTCCCAAGTGCTGGGACTACAGGCGTGCGCTGTCATACCAGGCTCCGTTTCTTCCCAGGAAATTAGTAAATTATCTGAGTGTGATATTGGGAGACTCCGTGTATCTAATTTTCTTAGTTTGACCACAGAAAACACAGTAGTAGAAAACTTTTGAGCCAGGTGTAGTGGCGCACTCCTGTAATCCCAGCATTCTGGGAGGCTGAGGCAGGAGGATGGCAAGTTAGTGCCCAGCCTGAGTAACTCAGCACTTAGCAGTACACTGTCTCTGAATGATAAAATTTTTTTTTTTTTTTTTTTGGTACCGAGATTGAACTCCGGTCCTTGCACTTGCGAGGCAGGCAGTGTAACCACTGAGCTAAATCCCTGGCCCTCTGAATGATAAATTTTAAAAGCCAGGGCTGTAGCTCAGCTGTGAAGGCCTTGGGTTTAGCCCGTGGAACCGCAGCAGGCGCACAGTACCATCTGTGGGGCCTCAGCAGGCCCTGAGTGGGTGCCGGAAGCCAGCCCCCCTCCCCGGCCCTGCCTGGGCGCGGCGGCGGGTCCCCCAGGGAGGGGAGAGCTGTGTCCCCACCAGCGCCTGTCTTCCTGCAGCTCCGGGACTGTGGCGGGCTGCGGGAGGTGGAGGTGACCGCGTGCCTGGTGTGGAAGGACTGGCCCCACCGCGTGCACCCTCACAGCCTCGTGGGGAAGGACTGCGCCGACGGCGTCTGCAGGGTGCGGCTGCGGCCCCACGTCAGCCCCCGGCACAGGTACCCACCCCGCCCCGCCCGAGGGAGAGAGAAGTCAGCCGGGGAGTCTCCCGAGAGCCTCTGGGGAGCCTGCTGGATGGGGAAACTGAGGCCCGGGGCCCGCCCTGTCCACGGTCACATTCTGTCTGTGCCCATTCTGTAGAGGGGGACACAGAGGTTCACAGAGGTTACGGAGCACCGATGGTGAGAGGCAGAGCTGGAATTTGACTCCACGCTGGATGTAACTGCAGCCCGTTCCTGCTCTCGCTCTGCAATTTATATTTTTTTGGTACCGGGGATTGAACTCAGGACCTTGTGCTTGAGAGGGAGGCAGCGGAACCACTGAGCTAAATCCCTGGGCCTCCTACATATTTTTAATAAAATTTAAAGATTCAGGGCCGGGGATTTAGCTCAGTGGTTCCGCTGCCTGCCTCGCAAGTGCAAGGACCCAAGTTCAATCCCCGGTACCAAAATAAATAAATAAATAAATGAAATTTAAAGATTCAGCTGGGTGTGGTGGTGCACCCCTGTAATCTTAGCTCTTGGGAGGCTGAGGCAGGAGGATAGCCTGAAGTTCAAGGGCAGCGTGGAGTACACAGTTCAAGGTCAGCCAGAACTACATAGGGAGATCCTGTCTCAGTAAGGCAAAAAAAGAAAAATAAAAAAAGATTCAAAATGGAAATCTTTGGTTCTCCAGCTACCAGGGCTTTTTCCTGGAAACAGCCAAAGATGTGCCTTGAGCCAGGCATGGTGGTGCATACCTGTACTCTCAGCATTCTGGAGGCTGAGGCAGGAAGATCACAAGTTCCAGGCAACCTGGACTGCATATTGAGACCCTGGCTCAAAAAACAAAAAGCATCTGCTCTGCAGTGCACGTGACTGTTTACCTGCACCCACCTGTACATGGGTCTTTTTTGCTCCCCTCATAAATAGTAGTCAACATTTGTACCTTGTTTTATTTTGGTTTTTTGTGGGTGTGGGGATGAACCTGAAGCCTCGTGGATACCAGGCAAGTTTTCTACTACTGAGCCATGTCCCCAGCCCCTGCTCTTTGTGTTTGCATCACAGTCATCTTGGACATCATTCCCTATCAGTATATGTACTGTTACCCTATCCTTTTACTTGGCTGCATAATATTCCAAATGCATGGATATACACAGGTAAGCCTTCTGCTAACGGGCACCTGTGATGGTTCCAATTGCTTGCTGTTCTGTGACAAATAGTGTTGCTGTAGCAGCTTTACATGTATGTCATTTCTTCTCTAGGATCAGTTCTTAAAAATGAAACTACTGGGTGTAACTGATGTATTTATACTTTTAGTGATGTATTAATTGGTGAAAATGTAAGCTCACGAGAGCAGGGATTTTCTGTCTTCTCTTCTGTGTGGTATCCCACAGCCTAGCCCCATGGTGGGCAGATAGAGGATGCTCAGGAATTATTTGCGGCCCTGTGTCATGCAGTTGATGGTCCCCAGCCACAGGAAGATGCCTCGTTCCCCGCTGTCTCACTGGCGCAGGCTGTCCTGAAATGTTTCCATCTTGCTGTTGTTTTGTTTTTGCAGTATTGGAGATCAGTCTAAGCAGTGTTCTACTCTTGAGCTACATCCCCAACCCTTCTGTTTATTTTGAGACAGAGTCTTGATAAGTTGTCTAGGCTGGTCTCAAATTTGCAGTGATCTTCCTGCCTCAGCCTCCCAAATAGCTGGGATTACAGGTGTGTGTCCTTGCACCTGGCTCCATCTTTGCATTTTTGATGAATGCAAGAACAAAAATCTCATTGGTGTTTACTTTTGTTTGTTTGCTTTTTTTGGTAACAGGGATCGAACTCTGGACCTTGCGCTTGCAAGGCAGGGGGCAGAGCTAAATCTCAGGCCCCTTGTTTGTTTGTTTTTGAGACAGGGTTTCACTATGGAGCCCAAGCTGGCCTCAAACTTGCAGGGATCCTCCTGTCTCAGCCTCCCCAGTGCAGGGAATACAGCATGCACTACCATGCCTGGCCTTATTGATGTTTAATTTCCAATTTTTCCGAATGAATGAGGCTGGCTCATGTTTTCGAGTGGGAAGCATATGGCAGGTTCCCAGGTCTCCTCACACCTAGCGGGATGTGGTGGTTGCACGTCTGTGATCCCAGCACTGAGGAGGCTGAGGCATGAGGATCAAAGTTTGAGCCTAGCCTGGGCAATTTAGTGACTTAGTGAGATGCTGTCTCTCAATAAGATATTTTTTAAAAGTGGCTGCTTGGGTAGCTCAGTGCGGTGGCCCTGAGCTCAACTCACAGTACTGGAAAGAAAAGGGAGAAGGCAGGGGAGTAGAAGAGCAAAGAATAGAGGAGGGTCCTTGAAAATCCTGCTGGTGGCCTCTGCTGCACCTCAGGCCTGTGCCTCTCTGCCCTCAGCTTTAACAACCTGGGCATCCAGTGTGTGCGGAAGAAGGAGATCGAGGCCGCCATCGAGCGCAAGATCCAGCTGGGCATCGACCCCTACAACGGTGAGCCTGGCGCCCGCCGTCCTCACGCCCTCCCCACCATCCCTGCCTGTCCCCGTTCTACACCCGAGCCTGCCCTGTTCCCCACAGCCGGCTCCCTGAAGAACCATCAGGAAGTAGACATGAACGTCGTGAAGATCTGCTTCCAGGCCTCCTACCGGGACCAGCAGGGACACATGTGCAGGATGGACCCTGTGCTCTCTGAGCCTGTCTATGACAAGAGTGAGTGGAGGGAACCCTGTCCGCTAATGGTGTCCTGGCCACAGTATCAGAAGCACCCCTGGACCCCTGGCATGAATAAACAAAGAATTCTTTCTTTTTATTTTTCTCACTTACTAAATCTGTGCACATGAATTCAGCTGCTCAGCAGTATCAAAGCACTGGTTCTGTGATTTTTCTTGGCTTTTCCCTCATAGTCGCAAGATGACTGCCACAGCTCCAGACATCATGTCTGTGTTCAAGGCCTGAGATGGGCAGTGCTGCCTTGTTGTGCAGGCAGTTCACTTCCCATTTCTGGGGATCAGCATTTACCATGTAATGAAAATGGGACCTCCCAGTGTCTCTTAAGTGTTATAGAAATTTACAACCTATACACTTATACCAGGAAGCTCCAGGTAAAAGGCATAATGAACAATAATTCCTTTTCTTTTACAGGGGAAAGAATTAAAAATATATCTTCCCCAGAATCCCCCTGGTAGACAACTACTTATGTCTCACTGGCCAAACTTGGCTCCCTGGCTGCCTCTAGACGGGGAACTCTGGGAATGCTAGTATTTAGACTTCCACCTCCACAGAGTGGTACAGGCATGGTAGGGCCGAGGGATAGCTGGTCAGTTTCAGCAACCTACAGCAACTGCCTCCAAAATGTGGAAGAATGGAAGTTAAATGAGAGATTTTTATGGATCCAAGCGAGAGGACTGACATAGCTGAAGGAATAAAAAAGCAGCAACATTTATTTTATTTTCCATTAACTAAAAAGAGTCAAGAAGTACCACAGTGCTTCTGGTCTGGCTGCATCCAGGGCGTTGAGGATATTGTTAGAGACCTGTGACATTCTGTCAGCAGCGTTTCTTCCATGTTAAGAGTTGTTCTCGGCAGGGGAGTTGTAGGTATCTGTCTTACCCACTTGGCATCTCTGGGTCCCAAGGACAGCTCCTTTTAGCTTCCCTTGTTTTTGTTTTTTCTTCCTCATAGTCTCAGGGCTGTCTCTCATTGGTCTGAGTTTGGTCATGTGTTCCTCTTTGACCAACCAGCTGTGGCGAGAGAGAGAGGTCGATGCTCTGATTGGCCAGATTGGGGCACATAATCACTGCTGAGGGGTAGCTTGTCCCGCCCAGGACCACTGATGCCTGGCTGTTAACAGAAGGACCAGGGCTGCTGGGCAGGAAAAATAAGTAGCCATTGTAAGATTTCAGGCCCTGAAGCCTGCTCCAGGGACCTTCAGACCTCCTCAGAACCCCCAGCCCCACCAGCTCTCTGAGTGTGAGTCCCCTTGGGACAGACACTCCATGGACTTCAGCACCGAGGACGCACTGCCTCCTGTCCCTGCCATGGCCACCAGGGTTTGATGACTGAATCCTTGTTTTTGCTCATATGCCTCTTTCTTTCTTCCCCAGAGTCCACAAACACATCAGAACTTCGGATTTGCCGAATCAATAAGGAAAGCGGGCCATGCACAGGTGGCGAGGAACTCTACTTGTTATGTGACAAAGTGCAGAAAGGTGAGGGGCCCAAAGGTGCGGGCTACCGGCAATTGGAAGGCAGACGTGGTAGTGGTGCACATCTGTAATTCCAGCACTCAGGAGGCTGAGGCAGGAGGATTTGAGTTTGAGGCCAGCCTGGGGTCCGTAGCGACACCCTGACTCAATAGAAAACAAAAAAACACAAACAAAAACAAAAAACCCCAACAAGCAGGCAATTGGTTCCCGGGCCTACTTTCCCCTGAGCAAGGAGAGCCTGTCTGGGCTGGCCCTGGGGATAACATACAGATAGTTCCGACCTAGGGTGACTCAGGTTCCAACTTTTCAGCTCTACGATGGTGCTGTGAGACTAATATGCATTCAGTAGAAACCTCTTGCTAAGTCAGGAAGTTGCCTCGGCTGAGCTGGAACTTGTGGTCCTCCTGTCTCAGCCTCCCAAGGTACCAGGATTGTATAGGCATGTGACACCATGCCTGGCTAGAAACTGAATTCTGAATGTTGATCTCCTGGGCTGTGCATATTTGGTGCTATACTATGGTGAAGCTGGGCAGTTGCAGCGAGCCATAGCACCCAGTCACCATGAAATAGGAAACCATGAGGAGAAACAGCCCGCGCTTCCCAGTGTGCTGCGTTGCTAAGCAGTGATGTCGGTAGGTTAGCTGTGGTGAATGCATTTTTGACTTAATGATATTTCAGTTAGGGTGAGCTTAGTGGGATGTAACCCGATCATGAGTCAAGGAGTGTCTTTATATACAAACGTGGAAAATAGTCAGGTGTTGTGGTGCACATACACCTGTAATCTCAGCACTTTGGGAGGCTGAGACAGGAGGATCACAGGTTCAAGCCCAGCCTGGACAATTTAGCGATTTCGCAAGACCCTGCCTCAAAAATAAAAACATGACAAAGTGGCTGGACCCTGGGTTCAATCCCCAGGACTGCAAAAAAAAGAAGAATAAAAAGAAAACATTTAGTGCCTGGCTCGCAATAGGCCTGCAGTGGAAGTTGGTGGCCATGCTGATCCACTTCTTCAGGGATGTTAGGGTTGATTCTGGGGGGAGGCTGAGCGAGTTGGGGCTCTTTGGTCCTGACATCCTGTCCCCTGTCCTACAGAGGACATATCCGTGGTGTTCAGCACGGCCTCCTGGGAAGGGCGGGCCGACTTCTCCCAGGCCGACGTGCACCGGCAGATCGCCATTGTCTTCAAGACGCCACCCTACGAGGACCTGGAGATCATGGAGCCTGTGACCGTCAACGTCTTCCTGCAGCGGCTCACAGATGGGGTCTGCAGCGAGCCGCTGCCCTTCACGTACCTGCCTCGGGACCACGGTACCCTTGGCACCCCCAGGGGAAGGCAGGCCTGGAGCTCCCTAGAATGGGGCTCCCATTGGGCTCCGCTGCTTCCTGGCCCAGCGACCTAGGCCTCCTGTGCAGAGCGGACATCGCACCTGCTTGAGGTGTCGGCTACTCAGTGTGTCTGCTCCTGCCTGGCCCGGCGAGGGGTGGTGCTGGGAATCCAGAGGTGACCAAGACAGCTCCAGCCCTGCCCTCAGGAGGCTCACTGTGATGACCAGAGCAGGCAGGACTGGAATGGAGATGGTCAAGGGACTCGATAGCCCAAAGCGGGCAGCCTTGAGGTCAGGGAAGGCTTCCTAGACGGGGAGCTGCTGAACTGAGGATGAGAGGATGACTAAGCCAGTCCTCCAGGGCAGTGGTGTGAGTTGAGGAAGTGTTTTAAGCAGCTGGCAAGTGCAAAGGTCCTGAGGTAGGATCGGGCCTGAGGTGTTCTGGGAACAACAAAGAGGCCAGAGTGGCTGGAAGGGATATGGATGTTTATTTGCATTGGTTTTTCAAGAGCCAGCTCAGCCACTTCTTAAATAATCTCTATGATTGGTTATCAGTTCATTACGATTATTGATGAATCATTTCTTGTATGCTCTTGGCATTCCTGAACAGACACCTACGGCGTGGACAAGAAGCGGAAACGGGGGATGCCTGATGTCCTTGGGGAGCTGAACAGTTCTGGTGTGTCCCCTCTGCCACTTTAGCACCCATCCCCAGGGCCCTGGGAGAGGGTGGCCAACCCCCCTCGCCCCATGAAGTGTCCTCATCTCTGTCCTCCCTTCCCTTAGACCCCCATGGCATTGAGAGCAAACGGCGGAAGAAGAAGCCAGTCTTCCTGGACCACTTCCTGCCCAGCCATAGCTCAGGTGGGTCCTGGCTCCCTGTAAGCCCCTGCCCTTGCTTTTCTAGCAGCTTCCCAAAGGCCAGTGATTCACCACTCAGCCAGTACCATGGAGTGGAGAGAAAAGGGCTCTGGAGACTGAATAGAGATGCTAGTCTCTGCCGGGCTGTTCATTTGCTGTGTGATCTTTGCCAAGTTGCTCCACCTCTCTCATCCTCCTCTGAAAACTCTTACCACCACTTCACTGGGTCTTAACAATTTAAAGTATACTCTGGTTTCTCTTTAGATCATATAAATCACCTTTTACTAAAAAACCCAAACAAAAAAAATCAAAGGGACAATTTAACATAGCCAGGAGCCATGTTGCCTTGAGGTCCCGGTCTTGTCTGATCTTGGAAGCTAACAGGGTCAGGCCTGGTCAGTACTTGGTTAGGAGACCTCCTGGCCATACTGGGTGCTGTAGGCTTAAGAAACGTTTTGAAAGCATTCCTCTCACAGACACTGCGTGATGGGCACAGAAGTAGGTGCTTACACGTAGTCTGCAGTCACCCTGCCAGCCCGCACCTCACAGGTGGAAAGGCTGAGGCCCAGGGAGGCGAGGTCCCTTGTCCCAGGTCACAGTGCAGCGGGGGTTGGGGTGGGCAGAGGTGAGCAGGGAGAAGTGGCTCGGCTGGTGGCTGGAGCCTCCTCCGTCCAGAGCTGGTCCTGTCCGTCACCTGCTGTGGCACTGCCGTGGTCTCCACTCACAGGCCAGTTCCACTGTCCCAGCCAGGCCTGGTGGCGCGCTCTGGAAGGAATCTGTACCTGTACGTGACATACCTTTGTTCTTATTTTTCTCCCTTCCTCTGCCCTCCCTTCCACCCCTCCACCCTTCCCTAGTTACAAAGACTGTTTCCTTTTTTTCCCTTCTTTTCATATTTTTTTCTTTCCCTTCTTTCTTTTCCCCTACTCCTCCCCCCTACTTCCCCTTTGCCCCTTTTCTTCCTATTTCACATTATCTATTATACATTTTGGTCCTCATTTATATTTTCAGTTTCTCACACCAGAGAAAATGTTTGGTATTTACACATGTGTATCCTATTTATTTCACTTAAGACTATGGCCTCTATGTGCATCCATTTAGTTAGAAATGTTTCTAGTTTCTCCAGGGATCGAACTCAGGACTTTGCACTTGCCAGGCAGGCGCAGCGCCACTGAGCTGTCTTGGCCCTAGTTTCTCATTCTTTATGGCTGAGTAGGACTCCATTTTATAAATCTTTAGTCACCAGTTGATGGGCACTTGGGCTGTTTTCAAGTTTTAGCTATTACAAACTGTGCTGCTATAAACATGGGTGCACATATATCGCTATGGTATGATTCTTTTAATTATATTTTTTGGTACCAGGGATCAAACTCTGGTCCTTGTGCTTGTGAGGCAGGCAGCAGAACCACTGAGCTAAATCCCTAGCCCAATTCTTTTAATTCTTTTGGGAAGATACCCAGCAGGGGAATAGCTGGGTCACATGGGACCTCTAGTCCTAGGTCTTTGAGGTAGCTCCATACTGATTTCCACAGTGGTTGCACCAGTCTGCACCCCCACCAACAGTGGAGAAGGGTTAGAAGAACCCTAAGTTTGAGCCCAGGCTGGGCAACTTAGACCTTATTTCAAAATAAAAATCAGAAAGTGTTGGGATGCTGCTCAGTGCGAAGGCCCTGGGTTCAATCCCTAGAACTGTACTGCCAAAAAAAGCTATTCCAACACCAGCTGGCCCAGGGCACTTGCCAGCGTGTGATACCACCTGTGGTTCTGTCCTCCTGCAGCTGGTAACCCAGGCTCAGGCTCCCCGCCCCTAGCAACCACCAATCCTAGCCCACTCCACCTCCAATCCTCACAGCTCCCCATCACTCTCTTCCGGCAGTTTCTCTAAGTCCTAACCCCACTTCCTCCCTTCTTGGGTCAAACTCATGGTGGCAATACAGTGCGATGCTTGCGCATGGCTTCTGGAATCAGAGTGGGTTTCAATTCTGAGTCAATTCTGAGTCAGCAGCTGTGTGACCTCTGTGAGCCTCAGTTTCTTCATCTGTCAGGTGGAGACCCTATGTCTTAGGTCCTTACTGGTATTTAGTAAGATTGTGTCACACAGTGATTTATTACAGAGGCTGGCACACAGTTCATGCCCCAAGATTGTTAAGATTGCCATAAGTGGGCCCAGGATTTAGCTCAGTGGTTCCACTGCCTGCCTTGCAAGCACAAGGACCGGAGTTCGATCCCCAGTAGTCCCCCGCCCCCTCAAAAAAAACATTTCCATAAGTCAGGAATGCCACCTGCATTTGTTATGATCTTATTTAATTGCATTGACAGCAAAACCCACAGTAACAGGATGGACTTTTATTTTTCCTCACATAAATTCGATCCAGAGCTAAGCATTCCAGGGATGACCTGGTGGCTGCATGATCATAACATACCAAAGCTCCTGCCAATTGCAATTTGCAGTTTCCACTTCTTGGTCCAGGTTGGCTGCTGTAGCTCCAGCTATCATGTCTATATTCCAGTTAGCAGAACTTAGTCACGTGATCACATCAAGCTGCAAGGGAGGCCCAGTACCCCTGTGTTTCTTTTTGAGACAAATATAATCAGCATTTCCTAATGAGGTTTGTCTTGTTTGAAAAAAGAAGAGTTGAGGGTATAGCTTAGTGGCTACCATGTCCAAGGCAGTGAAATCAATACCCAGCATAGGGTGTGTGTGGTTCTCTTGATTTTTTTTTGGTACCGGGGATCGAACTCGGGTCCTTGCGCTTGCGCAACAGGCAACGAAACCACTGAGCTAAATCCCCGGCCCATGGTTCTCTTGATTTTTGTTTGTTTTTGAGACAGAGTCTCATTTTGTAGGGTAGGCTGGCCTCAAACTCAAAAAGATCCTCTTGCCTCAGCCTGCTGAGTGCTGGAGCTACAGGCCTGCGCCACCATGCCTGGCCTGGCTCTCATATAATGACACTTATTTTACCTTCTAGTTTTGGGATTGGGACTTTTCTATGATAGGGATATTTCATTTTATGCATTCGGTGTACTTGGGGGTGGCCCTCCTCTTCTTTCTCCTTCTGGGAAAAAACTGCACAGCCCTACAGGAGTGTGAATTCAATCCTGGTTCCACAGTTGGACAGCTGTGTGACTAACCGGTTATTTTGCCGCCGCCCCCCCCCCCCCCCCCCGCCCCCGCAGTGCCAGGGGTTGATCCAAGGCCTCATGCCTGCTAAACAAGCGCTGTCCCACTGAGCAACATCCCCAGCCAGCCTGCCTTTCTTTCTTTCTGCGGTACTGGGATTGAACCCAGGGCTTTTGCTGAAATTTGCTATTCTCCTGCCACAGCCTCCCCAGTAGTAGCTTGGATTACTGGTGTGGATCTCCAAGCCGAGCTCAGTTTGCCGATTACATTAGCATTGTGATGGTCACTCCCACAGCCCGGGGTGGGGCGCCTGCGGTGGTCCCAAAGCGAGCCTCACCTTCCTCCCGCCAGGCGCGTTCCTGCAGCAGTCAGCCCTGCTGGCCGACACTGACTTCTTTCCCGGCCCTGGCACCGTGTCCCTGCCCGGCCTCGAGCCCCCGGGCGCGCCCGAGCTCCTGGACGACGGCTTCGTCTACGACCCCGCGGCGCCCACGCTCTTCACCATGCTGGACCTGCTGCCCCCGCCGCCTCCGCTCGCCAGCGCCGTGGGTGCGGGCCCGGTGATCGGGGAGCCCCCTGGCCCCGAGCCGCTGACGCTGGACTCGTACGCAGCCCCGGGCCCCGTGGACGGCGGCACAGCCAGTCTCGTGGGCAGCAACATGTTCCCCAACCAGTACCGCGAGGCGGCCTTCGGGGGCGGCCTGCTGTCCCCGGGGCCCGAGGCCACGTAGCCCCAGAACACTGGCGGAGTTGAGGATGGCGGGCCGGAGCACCCATCCTCCGGGGTGCCGTGGTCAGCTCCGACCCCGCACCCGATCGGACATCTGCAGGCTTGGGGAGAAGCGTGGGGCCATGGCTTCCCCTGGAGCCTACTTTTCAGATGACAAAAGGGAGTCGGGGGAGGAAAATAAGCGCCTTCTCGGGCGACTGTGAGAAGATTATAGTATTGTACAACCTGCGAGTTGTCTGCAGTCTTCCCAATAAAGATGAATTTTTAAGCCTTGGGGTGTCGTTTCTCCGCGTGGGAAACACCGCAGCCGAGGGTCCAACCTCTCTTCAGCCTTTCCCGCCTCCTCCCCCCTCCCCTCCCCAGTCCTCACCAGTCTAGGGCCCGGCCCCTGTAGGCGGAAGCGCATTCCGTGATACTTGGCTCCTCCCCTTCGCGGTGTTCCCTATTTCCGCTTCCGGTGCGGGCCGCGCGCGAGCGCAGCAGTGAGAGGCGGAGACCAGCCGGTGAGTGCAGGTGTCGGGTCTCGACCTCCTGGTTTTCGGGTGACATTAGCTCGGCTTCACCCATGTCGGGGCCCTCTGGGTGCTCCTGAGGCCCGCTGCTGCGCCCTGGCCGCCAAGGCCCGCCCTCACCCCTTTCGTCCCGCTGGCCCGAGGCCTCGCCCCTGCCCCGCTGTGGGCCCGGTTTGCCTTGTGGGGTTAGGCGCTCCCTGTTCCGCGAGCGCTGTCCGAACCCTCGGGCTCGGTCCCTGTCATCAGATGTGGCCCCTCAGACTCGGCACCCCCGGCCAGGAGCCGGGCCCGCTCTGTCTTCCTCCTCCTTTTTCCTGGGTACCTTCCCCGCTGCAGATCCAGTCTTCACACACCAGCCGCGCTTGATTTCTCCCGACAGCCTCCTCCACAGTTCTCCCCTCCCTCAAGCGGCCTCATTTTCCATCCACGCCCTTCACCTGTCCTCGGCGCCCACCTCCACACCGCTACACGGTTCCTATAAAGTTTGCCCTTCCTTTCCCGGCCTCCATCCCTATCTCCTATCTCCGTAGATGTCCTTTGCAGCTCTCTCCCTTCCTCGAGCCTCCAGTCTCGCTGCTGAGGGTCTTTCGTCCTCGTTCCAGCACATGGCATCTAGGACACTCCTCCCTCGCCCCAGAGTCACTTACGAATCTTTGGAATGCCCGAAAACTGCTGGACCAGAGTTGTCAGGGATACACCTGAGCAGCTGGCCCACAGTTCTGCAGCCTCTCTTCCCCTCCCCGAAGCTGAGAGACAGGGTATTTAGGGTCAGTGCTGTCCCCACCTTCTTAGGTGACTGTGACTGTGCCCATGCCCATATGGCTTTTACAGCCCATCTGACACCCCTGGTTCATCCCCCAGGTTGAGGCCCCAGGCTTGGCCTCATCACAATGTGGCACGAAGCTAGGAAGCATGAGCGGAAGCTTCGAGGCATGATGGTGGACTATAAGAAGAGGGCAGAGCGTCGGCGGGAGTACTATGAGAAGATCGTGAGTGACCATTCTTTCCCAGGGCTGGGAGAGCCTCAGAGGGTGGGGCCCTGGTCAGTCAGCCAGGTAGAAGCTGTGCTGGGAAATATGCCAGGGTCAGAGCTCTGCTTCCTCCCGAGAATCATCCGTAATTGTTTTCTGAGCATAATCATTGGTAATGACCTGTGGGGTCCTGTTGCAGTGTACTGTTTGGTGAGTCCCTTGAGTGCAGATCTGGTGTTAGCAGGAAAGAGGGGAGACCCTGTAACCCTCTGAGCAGTCTGGACAAGGACCAGCCTCCTCCAGAGCACCGTGCTGTCTTTTGCTATGTTCCCTGGCCCAGCAGAGCTCAGCCACCCTTAAGGTTTGCTTGGGCCCTAGTAGCAGTGCCATCAGTAGTGGTTAAGTGACACTGGCCACTTTCCTTTTCTGTTTGATACTTTGGTTGCTTTTGGAGGAAAAAAAAATCAAGATTCCAAGCTGTGGCCTAAAAGGCCCTTTTGGCTTGAAAGACCCTTGTGGCCTGAAAGACCCTTGTGGCCTGGCTTCTGCCAGCCTCTCAGCTACTTTCTTGGACAGCTCCCCTGGCCCTTTTCCATCTCTGGCACAACAGTGCTTTGGCCTTTGATGCATGCCCTGACCTGTTTAACTTCCACTTGTCCTTGGGAACCCCAGGTTGAAATAGCACCCCTGTGTTTATCAGGCTTAGTTCTGGTAGGTGATGTTAGTGTAGATATTGGCATTTACTGTGGTGTCACTGCCTGGCCTCCTCCCTGCTCTCCTGGGTGTCTTGTTCCTCCCAGCCCATCCTTTTCAGGGGGCTGGAGAGGGCTTTCTGAAGCACAGAGCTGGCCTGTTCCTCTCTCCTTGCTCAGAACTCCTCTGTGGCTCTTTGGTGTCTTTGCGGTGAAGCCTGTGCTCCTCACCATAGCCTACAAGGACTGTTTTCCATGCTAGGCAAACACTCAGCCACTCAGCTACCGCCCCAGCCCTCAGTCTGGCATTTGCCCCTCCTCCAGACTCATACCACTCCACTCTGTCTAGGTCCCTTGCTCAAGACATCGTTGGTCTTGCTATTCCTCCATTGACTCCAGCATTCTTCAGCTACAAGGCCTTTGTAGGACCTTTTCCTGTGCCTGGTTAGCCCCTTCTCATTGTCATATCTTAGCCAGCAGGGAAGTCTTGGCCCCCAGACTGTTAAGTATCCCCTGTAATGCCACCGTAGTGCTTCCTTTGTGAAGTGTAACACATTTGAGATGTAGATATACAAAACAGGCTTATAGATACGCACACACACCCAGTCCTGTGAGATTGGGGGCTACAGGTGTTTAGGTCACATTTGTGTCCCAGGTGTGAGTCCAAGAAATACTTTTTAAAAAACAGATGAGGACAGCAAAATGTCAATGGCAATCACCTCCCTTCTCTGGCACCAGCCTGTGTGAGAAGGCTTAGACGCATGGATGTTTTTGAATCCCACAGTCACCTGTGAGACAGGCTGCCCTTGCCCCACTCTGCGGAGGAGGAAGCTTCTCGAGCTCCTCTCTTGCCTCTGTCACCCAGGAAGGCGCCGCAGGGAAGAGGGAGCACCCACCTCTGGTGGCATCAGGCTAACTATAATGTGACCTTGAGGACAGTGCCTGGGTCATAGTTGAGGGGATGCACTTCTCGCAGGCATGAATAGCCGCCATTTATCAAGGCACAGGATGTTCCAGGCCCAGTTCCCGCCACCTTGGCATCTTCTTCCTTGTCCTTTGAGCGGGCCTGACAGGTGACTCCTGCTGCTCCTGTGCGGAAGGTGCCGCTGAGGATAATGGCTCATTTAGTCACAGATGTGCTCAGCGCCCAGAGCATGTCTGCTTCCTCCAATCCTCACCCCAGACCAGGAGGCTGCTCATAGAGTCTCCATTTACAGGGGAGCAAGGGCTCAGGAGTCATGGCCTGCACAGCTCTGCACTCTGCAGGTGTGCCGAAGCCTGGCCTCCTGCTGTCCACCTGGACCTCACTTTGCAGAAGTACAGGCGAGGAGAGGTGAAGTAGCTTGTCCGAGGAGTAAGATGCCCTACTGGTTAGGGCCTTATATCTATATATATATAGAGTCTTCTGGGTTCAAATTCTGACAACTTCCATATTGTGTGACTTGGACCAGAGACTGTCTCCCTGAGCCTTGCTTGCCCCTCTGCACATGAAGTGACATGTGACATTTGAGTGTAACACATACCTAAAATGTGAGAAGCTTTCACAAGATAAACTTTATTTCTGACTCACAGAAAAGCCCAGAGGCAGCCAGTTCTGCTTAGCAACTGAGCCACTCCCGTGTTTTGCTAGGTACAGCTTCTCTAACCAGACCTGTCTCAAGGTCTAAGAGGGTCCAGCAACCAGGTCTTCACTGAGCCCAGCAGAGAGGAAGAAGGGAGGGAAAGGGGCAAGGGTGGCCGTGCTAGCTGTTAGGAAAGTTTTGAATGTTTTCTCAGGAGCCTTTGCTCATATCCCACTGTCCCATGAGCTGTTCATGTCCAGCTCAGAGGCGTAAACTTCATTCTGGTTGGGTGTAAGTGTGGTGAGTTCTGTCACTGCTGCAGCAGGGAGAATGGAGCTTGGTGGCACTTGGTGGAGGAGGGGAGCAGTGCGCTTGTAGGCCTGTCAGAAGGCTGGGCACGCAGACCCGAGTGTACACCCACCTGCAACACCACGTGCCCCAGAAGTAAATATCAGCTCTTGCTGTGGATATTCTTAGCGCTGGAAGGAGCTGGAATTTGGGTCAGGGCCGACGGATGGCATGAAGGAAGGCAGGCAGGAGTCGGTGGCTTGGAGGCCTCGTTAGCAGGGAGTCTCCCAGCATATTTTCCCCTCAGGACGGGCTGACGACCAGCCCCTCTCACTGGAAGACAGGGAGACCTTTGAAACGGGTCTGTGGCGCTCCGTGGTGCCGGCTGGTACAGGCAGCCAGTGTCCCTAACAGATGTGATCTGCATGCAGATGGGAGCTGCCAGGCTGCGGGAGATGGCCAGTCACTGGCCTGGCTGCTTTGAGGGGCGATGAGGCTGCTCACCAGGCCCCTCGTCTTGTTCCCGGCCCGAGGCGGGGTGTGTGTGTCTGTGTGAGTGTGTGCTCCCGACTGGTCCTTGGCGTCTCTCTTCTTCAGTCCCTAGCTGATTCTGCTTCTGTCGTTGCTCCTGTCCTTGTCCACTTTCTTCTCTAGTCAGTGGTTTGGGGAATAAGCAGGTCTCTCCTCCAGGAAGGTGCTGCCGACCCCTCAGCTGGGTCAGGAGTCCCCTGGCTCCTGCATCCCAGTGCTCTCACTCTGTGTTGTCCCCCTCTGGACCTGTGAGGCTGGGGCCCTGGCTGTCACTGTGCCCCAGAGCTGGGCACAAATGAAAGCCTTCCTGAACTCCTCTGACTGCATCTGCTGCTAGAGGCAGGAGATGGTTAAGAATGGATTAAGGGAGGGCTGGGAATTTAGCTCAGTGGCACCATGCCTGTGTGCCTGCCTCGTAAGTGTAAGGTCCTGGGTTGGATCCTCACTACCAAAAAACAAAAACAAAAAACCCAAAAAAGAATGGATTAAGGGGCCAGGGATTTAGCTCAGTGGATCCGGCGACTGGCTCAAAAGCACGAGGTCCCGAGTTCGGAGTTCCACCCCCGGTACCAAAAATAAAAAATTGGGGCCGGGGATTTAGTTCAGTGGTTCTGCCCAGGAGCAGTGCGCATACCTGTAATCCCAGTGACTCAAGAGGCAGAGGCAAGAGGGTCCAAACTTCTGGACCAGCCTAGGCAATTGGCTATTTCCTGAGACCTTGTCTCAAAATTTAAAAAGGGGCTGGGATGGGGGATGGGATGTAGCTCAGTGGTAAGAGTGCTTCCCCACTGTGCACAGGGCCGTGCGTTCAATCCTTAGTACTTGGGAAAAAAAGGAGACTGGGGATCTTTTTTCATTTTAGATGCTGGGGATTGTTTTGCTTGTTTATTTGTTTGAGACAGGGGCCTGCTATATAGTTCAGAATGGCCTTGAACTTACTATGTGGCCCAGGCTGGCCTCGAACTTTTGACGATCCTCCTGCCTCAGCTTCTGGAGTGCTGGGATCACAGGTGTGCGCCACCATGCCTGACTAGGTGCTAGGGTTTGAACCCAAGGAGCACTCAACTGCATCCCCAAGCCTTTTTATTATTTCTATTTTGAGATAGGGTCTCACTAAATTGCCCAGGCTGGCCTTGAACTTGCTACCCTAGTCTCAAAACACAAAGGAAAAAGCTGGGCATGGTGGCACACGCCTGTAATCCCAGCACGAAGGAGACTGAGATAGGAGGATCACTGGGAGTTTGAAGCCAGCCTGGCTACATAGTGAGTTCAAGGCCGGTCTGGATCAAATAGCAAGACAAAAAAGGGGTAGTTTTTATATGCTTTTTTAAAGCACGAAAACAAAATTACTCTGTAAGATTTGAAAAAAATGAGTGAATGAAAAAGCAATCTGTTTGTTTGTTTGTTTTTTGGTACTGGGGATCGAACTTGGGTCCTTGTGCTTGCTCAGCGGACGGCGAAACCACTGAGCTAAATCCCCGGCCCAGTTTGTTTGTTTTTTGAGAGGCGTCTTGCCAGGTAACCTCAGCTTTCCTCACATCTCCATGCCTTAGCCTCCTGAGAACCAGGATTACAGAAGGTGTGCTACTGCCTGGGCAATTTTTTTTTTGGTACGGGGGATCGAACTCGGATCCTTGCGCTTGCGAAGCAGGCAGCGGAACCACTTCGGTAAATCCCCGGCCCTTTTTTTCTCATTGTTGAGGAGAGTGTCACATTTTGTGGTTCAGGCTGGCCTTGAAGTCACTATGTAGCTCAAGCTGACCTTGAATTTGTGGTGATCCTCCTGCTTCAGCCTTCTGAGTGCTAGGATTACATGAGTGCACTACCACACCCAGCCATGTTTTGTTTTTTTTTCAGACAGGACCCTTGTGTAGTCCAGGCTAGCTTCACACTTATGATCCTCCTGTCTCACCCTCCGGAAAGCTGAGATTACAGGCAGGTGCCACTGTACCCGCCCTAAAAGGAGTCAGTTTTGGAGTGAGGCGCATCTGGGTGTCAGTCCTGGTTCTGTTTGTGGCTGGTGTGATCTCAGGCGAGTGGGCCTCCCTGCTGTGAGCTGGCTTCCTGCTTTGGAACCTGGGAGGAGAAAAGCAAGTCTCTCCAGGGTCTGGAAGCTCTTTGGGTGTGATACCCTGGCTTTCGGTTTCCCAGCAGAGCTGGGCCTGGACTCTAGCTTTTACTCCCAGCCCAGTACTTCTGGGAGGCCAAGCCTGGGGGGCGGGGGGGG
>NW_004624907.1:1836299-1934756 GCF_000247695.1 Heterocephalus glaber
GGGGCGGCGGGGGTGGCGCTTCTGCTCCCTGGGTGGATTTCCAGCTGCAGGTGGTGTCCTGGCTGTGGGGCTGGAGTGTTTGGCCAGGGGCAGCTGGGGAGGTGGGGAGCTCTTGGCCTAGGATGCTGGGCTGAGGGGGGCTGGAGGTGCTGTGTGTGGCCTGAGAGAAGGAATTGAGTGTAGGGTGGGTGTCAGAGTCCCTGTGGTCCGGGATGTATACGTCCCCATCTGCCCAGGTTCTTTGGGTCTGACAGGTGTGAGTATGGATGTCAGGCTGGTGCTGGGCATGTTGCTGGTTTCTGCTGGGCCCCAGTTCCCCTGTCAGTTCCTGTGTTCCATGAGGAGTGGGCCAGGGCAGAGGGTGCAGAGATGGAGGGAGTGAAGAGTGTCAGGAAGCACTGAAATTAGGAGGGGCCAGCCACGCTCTTAGACTTCCAGCTGAGGGCAGGGCGGACAGAGTGGGCAGGAGCCCAGTGCCTGGTGTTCGGGTGCTGGGGGGGCAGAGGGGCTCAGCAGAGCCCAGGGGGGAGGTATGGTGCCTGGGGGGCCAGGCGAGGGCTGGATCTGGGGTGCTATGTGGGGTCCTGAGTGGGTCTCACAGCAGCCCCTCCTGTGGCTCTCCTGGGCTACTCTGCTGTGGCCCATGGCAGAGCAGCTTAGTGGTGGCAGCCACAGATTTTACCTCGAATGCTCTTTCGATGACAGCCTCCTCGGCCAGGGCTCAGGTTTGATGGCCACAGACCTGGGACATTCTAGGTTCTCTCCCATCTTGGCACCCTTATTTTAGCGCTTTAAGAAAATATTTTTAAAATTTCTTTTGGCACTGGGGATTAAACCCAGGGAGGGCCTTTGCAGTGAACTACATTCCCAGCACTTTTTTATTTTGGGACTGGGTCTTGCTATGTTGCCTGGGTTAGGTTTCAACTTGTGATCCTTGTGCCTCAGTCTCCCAGAGCTGACATTACAGGTGTGATCTGTAATGTCAGCCTTTCTTTTTTTGTTAACACTTTTATTGAGATGTAATTCCCACACTACACCATTCACTCACGTAACATGTACAGTTCAGTGCATTTTAGTATGGGTTGTGCAAACATCACAAATTCTAGAAAATTTTCATTATCCCCCTGCACCCATAAAAAGCCTGTACTCATGAGCAGTCACTCCCCACTCTCCCCAGCTCCTCAGCTCCAGGCTGGTCTAAATCTCCTGTGTCTCCCTGCAGTTGTCTATTCTGGACACTTGTTATAAATGAATTTACAGTGCTGGCCTTTCATTACTTAATGTGATTTTTTTTTTTTTTTGGTACCAGGGATCGAACTCGGGTCCTCATGCTTGCAGGGCAGGCAGCGGAACCACTGAGCTAGATCCCCGGCCCCTTAATGTGATTTTTTTGAGGCCCATCCAGATTGCAGCAAGTGTCATTTCTTCATTCCTTTTTTTTTTTTTTTTTTTGGTACCAGGGATCAAACTCGGGTCCTTGTGCTTGCAGGGCAGGCAGAGGAACCACTGAGCTAAATCCCTGGCCCTCTTCATTCCTTTTTGTGGCTGAGTAATATTCCCTCGTGTAGATGTGCCTAATTTTTGCTGTTTTCCATTTATGAGCATTTGGATTGTTTCCATTTTCCATGATTACAAACAATGCTGTCGTAGGGGCCTGGGATTTAGCTCAGTGGTTCTGCTACCTGCCTGGCAAGTGCGAGGTCCTGAGTTCGATCCCTGGTACTGAAAAAAAAAAACCCAAAAACAAAAAACACCCCCCCAAAACAAAAATGAACAATGTTGTCGTGAACATTCATGTACAAATACTAGTTTGAGCACCTGTTTTCACTTCGTTTGGGTATGTATTTAGGAGGGGAATTACTGGGTCATCTGGTAATTCTTTTCCCTCCTGCCGTTCCTTCAAAACTGGGTATAGAACTCAGAGTCTGTACCACAGAGCTACAGTCTCAGCCTTGTTTTTTTTTGTTGTTGTTGTTGTTGTTATTGTTTTTAATTTTGGGACAAAGTGTTGCTAAGTTGCCCAGGCTGACCTTGAACTTTTGATCCTCCATCTCAGCCTCCAGAGAAGTAGAGATTATAGACATGTGTTACTATACCTGCATTTGTTTAACTTTTTTTTTTTTTTTTGGTACTGGGGATCCAACTCGAGTCCTTGTGTTCACAGAGCAGGTGGCAGAACCACTGAGCTAAATCCTCGGCCCTGTTTTAACTTTTTGAGGGACTAAATTTCCTCATATTTGTGTCAATACTTGTCTGTCCTTTTCATTCTAGCCCCCTTAGAGCACGTGAGGTGGTACCTTGTGGCTCTGGTTGATATTTCCCTGGTGGTTAGGGTATTGGGCGCCTTTCCCTGTGCTTCTGAGTCTTGGTGTCCCACTAGCTGGTGCTCACACCTGCCTCTGAAGGGATGCCCCTGGGTGAGGTGGGAAGGTTGGGGGTCACAGGCTGGGCCAGTGCTGGGGAGTAAACAGAGCTCCTGTCTCAGGAGGCTAGGTGACCTGCTACTTACACTCCCATTACTGAGCAGCTTGGTCCACCTCGATCAGGGGTGTGGCCCCCGTATCGGGGGTCAGCTGGCCACTAAGCTTGTTCTGGGGGAGGGGTGTGAGCTCCCTTGAGTGGTGACCTCTTTCCCATTCGATATGCAGAAGAAGGACCCAGCCCAGTTCCTGCAGGTACATGGCCGAGCCTGCAAGGTGCATCTGGATTCTGCTGTCGCTCTGGCTGCTGAGAGCCCTGTTAACATGTGAGACTCCTGTTGGGCATCAGAAGGGGACAGGGATAGTGTGAGTCTGCAGCAGAGGCTGGGGGCTAGACCCAACTCTGGAGACGCAGGCTGCTCACGGGCACTTACAGAGGCTGTGCAGACTGGGGAGGGTTGGGACAGAGCTCTAGGCTGGACTGAGGAGAATGTGGGGCTGGCCAGAGGCCCTGCGGAAGCAAAAGGGTGGCGTTTTGGGTGATTGGTGCTCGTGAGTAGCCCCAAGAAATGGGGCCTGCTCTGCCCCTAGGTGGTCACATGGGGTGACCCGTCCCAGTCCTGGAGCCTGAGTGCCGATTCAGGGATTGCAGCTCTACGAGCAGGATGAGGATGAGGATGAAGGCCACACCGTGGGTGGGCATCAGAGGAGCTGAGGGCCAGGCTCCCCAGCTGAGTGGTTGGGAACAGGTGCTCTGTCCGGGGCAAAGCCCAAGTGCCATGGTTTTCTGCTCCCACCCTCTGTATTCCAGGATGCCCTGGCAGGGGGACACCAGCAACATGATCGACCGCTTTGATGTGCGTGCCCACCTGGACCACATCCCCGACTACACGCCACCACTGCTCACCACCATGTAAGCTGTACCCAGGGTGGGGTGGGCTGCCCAAGGACCCAAGGCATCTGCCTGTCACCGTGCTGGGGAGGAGGGGTGCAGGCAGGGAGCCAAGGCTCTGAGGGTCACAGGCTCCTCCCTGAGCCTGAGCCGGGTGCCTCGTTCCTTCCTGCTGGCTTGGTGTGGGAGCCACCCCTCCCTCTGATCTCAAGGGCTTGACTTTCCCAAAGCTCCCCGGAACAGGAGTCAGATGAGCGGAAATGCAACTACGAGCGCTATCGAGGCTTGGTGCAGAACGACTTTGCTGGCAGTGAGTGATCAGGGCAGGGAGTGGGGAATGGGGGGTCCCTGGACACTGGAAGACCCGGACAGGTTTGGCAAGAGAAGTTCTATCCAGGTACTTCACACAAATGGCCGTGGGTTCCAGTCCCAGCACTGTCATGGAGTTGTCTGTCTGTGTCTCTCCCCTCTGGGGCCTTCATGTCTGGAACTGGCACAGGGTGTGTCTGATTTAGAAATGCCTCTCAAGGTCACCACCCCATCGTTCTGATTCTGTAGTCTTTTCCTTTAAAAGGGGGGAGAAGGGAGAACAGCAATCACATATGAATTTTCCCTTCCTGCATGGAAGAGATGGTTGGTTGGGAAAGGTAATTTCTCTTGTTTGAAATGAATGTTTAAGCCAGGCATGGTGCTGCATGCTTGTAAGCCCAGCATTCGGGAGGCTGAGGCAGGAAGGTCGCTGGGAGACTGAAGCCAGCCTGAATTACAAAGTGAGACCGTATCTCAAAAAAATAAAAGAAAAAAGGAATGAATGTTTAGACAGTGCCAGACAGTTTGCTAAGGGTTCATACACATCCAGGCTCCGAGCCCAGCCTTATCACTGTCACCCTTTCACAAATGGAAGAGCAGAAGCTGGAGAGAAAGAAGCCTTCTGCTCTGGGCTTGCCTGGTGAGGGGAGGGCCGGCTGACTTGGGCTTTTTTGTCCCCATTACCTCCTTATGCCTGCACAGCCACCTTGCAGGGCCAGGGCAGTGCCCCACGTTACAGACAGGACGTGGGGGCTCAGGGGTGTCCCTCACATTGGTGACTGCTCCTGCCTGGCATGGGGCACCCCTGGCAGTTAAGGAGAGGATGGCACCCTCTGCTGGGCTTGTCCACACTGAGCCCTAACTGCTGGGTCTTGGCGTCCTCTGAAGAGGTGGGCGGTGATGATTATGTCCCCTGAGGTATTGCGAGGGTTCAGAGAGGAGGTATATAAAGACTCAGCAGGGCCAGGGATTTAGCTCAGTGGTTTTGTCGCCTGCTATGCAAGCGGAAGGATCGGAGTTCAATCCCCGGTACCAAAAAAAAAAAATGATTTGGGGGCTGGGGATTTAACTCAGTGGTTTTGCCACCTGCCTTGAAAGCCAAGGATCCGAGTTTGATCCCTGGTACCAAAAAAAGACTCAGCATTCTGGGGGGGCTATGGTAAGGGAGGGAAGGAGAGAGAGAAAGAAAAACAAACACTAGGGATTGAACCCAGGGACTTTGCACTGAGCTACATCCCCAACCCTTAAAAAAAATTTTTTTTCCAGTGCCAGGGATTGAATTCAGGACCTTGCACTTGCCAGGCAGGTGCGGTGCGACTGAGCTACATCCCTGGCCCTAAAATATTTTATTTTGAGATAGTAGTGACTAGGCTGGACTCGAACTTAGGGTCCTCCTGCCTCAGCCTCCCAGAGTGCTGGGACTACAGGCGTGTACCACTGTGCCTAACTGGTACTACTGTTTTTTGCCATCACTCAAGGTCTCATGGAGCAGCTAGGGTCAGGGGCCCAGTGGGGGACAGGGAGCAGCCACATGTCACATGAGCCACCGGTGTAATGACAGCCAAGGCAGGGTCATGACAGAGGTGTGTGCTGCCCCAAGGACAGGAGCCAGGGCTGGCTCAGGCTGGGTCAGTGAAGGGTAGAGAGTGCAGAGTATGCAGAGCCCAGGGTTGGGGGCACTGTAGAGGCTTGGAGAAGGCCCCCATGGGTAGGCCAAGGGCAGCTGGGGGGTTCTCCTAGGCTGTGCTGTGTCACCCCCAGCCATTGCTGTCACAGAGAGGAAAGCTGAAGCTCACCAAGGGAGGGAGGGGACTTACCCAGGGTCCCACAGTGGGTCAGGGCAGGTATCTCATGGCAGGGGGGGATCAGGGAGGGCTTCAGTTCATTACTGACTCCCCGAGGTGGGTGTTGTGACAATGAGATCCCAGATCAGCCCAAACCCCTGCGCCAGAGAGGTGGGCAGGGGAGTGGCTGCAGGAGCAAGCACATTGTGTGGAAGGGTCTGGGCAGAGGATTCTGTAATAGCAATAATGGTAGCAGCACCCAAGGCCCAGGGGTTGAAGTCTTTTGACCAAGGCCACCTGGCAGGTAAGGAGTGTAGGACAGCCAGGGCTTTGTCCCCCCAGGCAGCAGTTGTGATCATCTGGAACCCAGGACTCCTCTCCCACATACCCTTGGGTTGTCCCTGCCCTCCTGCCTCTGCATTCCCTGGGTCCTACTACCCTGACCTGTGTGCCTCTCGCTTGCCGCAGTCTCGGAAGAGCAGTGCCTATACCAGATCTACATCGATGAGTTGTACGGAGGCCTTCAGAGACCCAGTGAGGACGAGAAGAAGAAGTGAGTTGGGGTCCAGGTGTGCTGCGGTGGGAGGGCGAGAGGGCTGTGAGCACCACCAGGCCCAGCCGCCTGCACCCTGTCCAGAGCGGAGGACCGTGCCTGGCACCCATGGGCGCTCAGGGTACTGTCCAGGGAGGTAGCTGCGGGAAGGGCAGTGCTCTGCTTGCTAAAGGCTCTCCTTGCATTTTCATCTGTGGAGTTGGGGAGGCACCCTCTTGGCAGTGAGACCTGAGGGCGCTGTCCCCTCCGAGCCCTGTACACTGGGAGCCAGGAGAGATGCAGGACACTGAGCTGTAACACACTCGTCCTGGCATCTCTTCCCCTCCACCCTCGAGCCCCCTGGGCTCTGGCCCTGCCCCAGGTGGTGGTGGCAGCCGCGCCGTCTCTGCACCACGGTTGGAGCCCTTGCCTGGCCTAGGTGCCACCCTCAGTCGCTCTTTCCTCCTGCTCCCCAGGCCTTCCTAAGCACAAGCTGCCCTTTCCTCCCAAAGAGGCTGGGGCCTGGCTTCAGGCCGAGGGTGGCATTGGGCCGGTGAAGGGAATGTGGCTGAATGAGTCCAGTGGCCCCCCTGTGAGTTCAGTCAGTAACGAGCCACCAAGCGCAGGGGTGTGCTAAGGGGACCCCCTGGAATGGGCAGGAGCCGGGGGTGGGCAGGAGCAGCGGGGCCTAGGCTGCCCCTGAGTGCATGGACTCAAGAGGCCAGGAGTGGGGCTGCCGGTGGCCTTCCCTGCTGGGCACTGTTGGCTCACGGCTCCCCCGACCCAGGCTGGCGGAGAAGAAGGCTTCCATCGGCTACACCTATGAGGACAGCACAGTGGCCGAGGTAGAGAAGGTGGCAGAGAAGCCAGAGGAGGAGGAGTCAGCGGCAGAGGAGGAGAGCAATTCGGATGAAGATGAGGTCATCCCCGACATCGGTGGGGTCCCCTCTCTGCCCTCCCCTCTCGCAGTCCCTGGGCATCGTCTTTGTGTCTCGTCCTTCTCCCTCTGGGGCGCCCCGTGCTACGACCCCTCCTTTCCCTCCCTGGTCCAGGGCACCCAGCCTCCTGTTGCCTCCTGCCTCACTTGGCCTCTGTTCCAGACCGTCCGTCACTCTCGCTTCCCATTTCTAGGCACTGTTGTGACACCTTCCCCACCCTGGTGGTGGTTCTGTCCTCTTGGACTAGGGTCAGCCCCACCCTGCCTGTCCCTCTGCATCTGCCACCAGTCCCCAGCCAGCCTGGCGCTTCCCACCTAGAGACCCACTGAGCAGACCGCTGGCTCACACCCCGCCAGTGCCTGTTCATCCATCCTTGGCAGGGCCGTCATCTCACCCATCTTCTCTGCCAGCTCCTAAACGCCTGCCGCCCACCTCCATCTGTACCAGTCTGTCCATCACATCCACTCCTCCCCCTCTGAGCACACTGCCCCCACCCAGGCCCACTTCCAGCCCCCGCCGCCTGACTGTGGTGCTCACCCCAGCCAAGCCCAGGGCAAATGGGGGAAGCCAGCCCAGCCATCCTGACCAGCCCCTCTCCCAGGGCTGCTCGGTCTAGGGTGCCCTGCCCCTCCCCGGTGTGGCCCCTGCCCCCCCCCCCATACTTGTCATTGGCTCCTGATGGCCTTTCTCTTGGTGCAGATGTGGAGGTGGATGTGGATGAGCTGAACCAGGAGCAGGTGGCAGATCTCAACAAACAGGCCACAACCTACGGCATGGCCGATGGTGACTTCGTCAGGTGAGGCCACCCTGGCTTCTGTCTACACTCCTGGTCCTTACAGCCATTCTGCTCTTGACCCCAGTGGGTGGGCACGTGGGGCCCCACTTTGTGCAGAAACTGAGGCCGAGCCTGGCGTGGTGGTGTATAACCTACAATTGTAGTACTTGGGAGGCTGAGGCAGGAGGATTACTGAGATCAAAACCAGTCTGGGCTGCATAGTAAGTTCCAGGCCAGCCTGAACTACATAGCGAGACCCTTTCTCAAAAAAAAAAAAAAAGGGCCAGGATTTAGCTCAGTGGTTCTGCTGCCTGCCTTGCAAGCTCAAGGTCCCGAGTTCGATCCCCGGTACCAAAAAGAGAAGAAGAAAGGAAGAAAAAGGAGACTGAGGCTGCACCAAGCGAATTACCCAGCCTACCCTGTGCACTGTGACCTGAGCAACTTGAATCCAGAAGCTCCCCAGGGCCTGGGCCAGGCAGACAGTGCCCCCTAGTGGAACAGCATTATTCACTGGCCATTCGTTTAGGCTCAGCTCCTTGGCCTCTGCCCCCATCACCCCCTGCTGAGCCCTCTCAGGAGCAGCCAGCATCCTCAGCACAGCCACAGGCCTGACCCACCTGTCCGCTCCCCTCCTGACCTCAGGTCCTTCGGCTCTGTCAACCCCTTTCCCAGCCTTGGTGGCCTTCTCCTCAGATGGCCCAGGCCCTCGCTCTGCTGCTCACTGCCTGATCACAGCCTGCTTCCCAGGTTTTTCTCAGATGTCACACTCTCCGTGGCTCCCTCCTAAAGTGTGCGGCTCCTGCCTCTGCCAGACCCTAGCACTTCCTGTCCGCCTTCCATGGTTGACATTTCTCTGGACCGCACTGTATTACTGTGGTCACCATCCCGCTCTCTCCTAGTGAGTCAGCCCCCTCGGCCGGGGACTCCAATGCTGAGTTCTTAGTACCTAAGCCAGCACCTGACCCGCAGAAGGTGCTCAGTGTTGCACTGAAAGAAAGATGCATGAGGTGCCCCACTGTTTGATGCCTTTGCCAGAGCCCTGTGACTTGTGCCTTCTTCCATGGTGTGTCTCACCCCTCTCTGCAGGATGCTTCGGAAAGACAAGGAGGAGGCAGAGGCCATCAAACATGCCAAGGCCCTGGAGGAAGAGAAAGCCATGTACTCGGTGAGGGCTGGGTGGGGTGAAAGGGGCAGGGGCATCCCCACAGGATCACACCCCTCATCAGCCTCCACCCTCCACCCAGGGCCGGCGCTCCCGGCGCCAGCGGAGAGAGTTCCGGGAGAAGCGGCTGAGGGGCCGCAAGATCAGCCCACCCAGGTAGCACACCACCATGGGTGTTGGGCTCTGTGGAGGGGCTGGTGCTCAGGGCCTGGAGGGCTCTTCTAGGGTGGGGTTGTGGCTGGAGGAAAAGGTCCTAGCTGGGCACTAATAGGTGGCAGCAGAGGTTCAGCGGTAGAAATCAGGGCTGTGTGGACACTTCCCCCGGCTGCTTCCTCACACACTGCACTGGGGCCTGCCACACTCCCAGGAGCCACAGGAGCTATGCAGAGCTGAGGCCAGGGAGGCTGGAAGACAAGGCCTGGCCCTGCTGAGGTCCTGTTGCCGTGTTTCTGAGTGGTTGGGACATTGGGGGCTGCTGGGCCCATGTTTTGGACAGATCTGATGCAGGGATAAATGGAGGAATCACGGCAAGGCTCATACCTGGATGCAGTCCCCTCGCTGGGTCAGCTTCCGGGCTTAGGCCTCAGTTGGGAGCCAGGCCCAGGTCCTCGCAGGCTCCAATCACAGGCCCTCACGTGTCCTACCCCATCTTCCCCACAGCTATGCCCGCCGAGACAGCCCCACCTATGACCCCTACAAGAGGTAAGTTCCAGGCCCAGGGAGAGGCAGCCCCAAGCTCCCTGGCAAGCAGCAGGGTGGTGAGGGTGCAGGCAGCCCACCCTCTTAGGCCTTCCCCACCCACAGACTGCGTGATACCATCTGTAGCAGTTATGGGTGGGCATCATTTTTGTGTTTTCCCAAGTTGTTTTCAGTATGAGCTTGCTTTATTTTTTCTAATTTAGGCACAATCCAGCCTTCTGGTAAAATAACCAAATATGTCAGAAAGGTGTGACTTGGAAGTCAAAAGTCTCTACTCAGGCCTAGTAGGCCAGGCAGGTCTGTAATCCCAGCACTGTGAGGCAGAGGCAGGAGGATTGATTGCAAGCTCAAGACCAGCCCAGGCAATTTAATAAAATCCTGTTTCAGAATTTAAAAAGGACTAGCCAGGCTTGGTAGTGCATGCTTGTAATCCCAGCACTTGGAAGGCTGAGGCAGGAGGATTGCTGTGAGTTTGAGGACAGCCTGAGCTACATAGTGAGAGGCTGTCTCACAAACAAACAAACAAAAAATTAAAAAGCACTGCATAGGGAGTGGGATTTAGTTCAGTAGCCTGCCTCACAAGCGGAAGGACCTGAGTTTGATCCCCAGTACCAAAAAAAACCAAAAAACAAAAATCACTGGAGATATAGCTGATTTTGAGGGCTGTCTGGGTTCAACTTTCAGTATCACTCACAAAAAAGTCTCTTTAATCTCAGCTCAGAAATAATCAGAAATTTCTGGGAGTGGTGGCACACACCTGTAGTCCCAGCACTCAGCAGGCTAAGTCAGGGGGAATCTCATGTTTGAGGCCAGCCTGAGCTACATAGTGAATTCAAGACCAGCCTGGGGTACATAGCGAGACCCTGTCCCAAAACAAAAGAAATCAGAAATCCCAGACAGTGGCCCTGGTGAGCACATGTGGATGGCTCCTCGTCCGTTTTTAATCGCCACATAAATTAGTCCAGAGGTTGCTCCTTCCTTTCCTGCTTACTTTGCAAGGCCAAGGTGGGGCGTCACGTTCCCAGGGAGGGAGGGCCGGTCTCTGCTCCTGCCCAGCTCTGCCCGGCGCTTTGTGGTCTCCTGGGTCAGGCTGCAGTCCTGGGCCCTGAGCCGCCTCTTCCGGTCACCCACAGGTCGCCTTCGGAGTCCAGCTCTGAGTCACGCTCCCGCTCTCGCTCGCCAAGCCCGGGTCGCGAGGAGAAGATCACCTTCATCACCAGTTTTGGGGGCAGTGATGAGGAGGCAGCTGCGGCAGCTGCAGCCGCTGCATCAGGGGCCACCACAGGGAAGCCCCCCGCACCCTCCCAGCCTGGCGGCCCCGCACCGGGACGCAATGCCAGCGCCCGGTCGGTAACGCTCACGCTGCCCGCCCTACGTCCTGGCCGCCGTGGGGGGGACCAAGGGCGGAGGGGGGCCACGGCCCAGGCCCAGGCTGACCGGCCCTCCGTGCCCTGCCTGCAGCCGCCGGTCCTCTTCCTCCTCCTCCTCCTCCTCCTCTGCCTCTGCCTCGAGGACCTCCAGCTCCCGCTCCAGCTCCCGCTCCCGCCGAGGCGGGGGCTACTACCGCTCCAGCCGCCATGCCCGCTCCCGCTCCTGGTCACGTTCCCGCTCCCGCTCCCGGCGCTACTCGCGGTCACGCAGCCGAGGCCGGCGGCACTCAGGGGGGGGCTCCCGGGACGGACACCGCTACTCACGCTCACCCACCCGGCGCGGAGGTTATGGGCCCCGCCGCAGAAGCAGGTGCGTGTGGGCAAGCGTGAGAGGAGACCTGGTGCTTGGCCTTACTCGGGAAACTCTTGGTTTGAAGGGGAGGCGCAGGTTGGTGCCCACTGGGTTCAGGGAGTGCCAAGCACGGCTCAGTAGGCCAAGGCCCAACCACCACAGCTATCAGGAATTGGAGGCGGAAAGAGGCAGCACCTCCTGTCACCCGACACCTCTCGCTGCTGTCAGGAGCTCCCGGCCAGCTGTGGAGGAGAAGTCTCCGGGCTGCCAGGGTGACCTGGAGCTTGCAGTGGGGGCCTGGGAAACCCTCGGGAGACATTCCTACCTGTGGGTGGGCTGAGAGACAGAAGTGGGAAGATTGAGATTCCCCTCGTGAGGGGGCAAGGTTTGCAGGGAACGCCGAGGGCTACTGGGGAAGTAAAGTCACTGGGCACTGGAGCACCTTTGGGTCCCCTTGCCTTGTGGGACCCAACTGCTTTTAGGCAAGGGTTTGGGGTGAAAGGTGCAATGCAGAGCAGCTGCCTGGTGGGGGCTAGGCCCTCCAAGGAGTCCTCTGGACCTGGCGTGTCATTGGTGGGATGGATGGTCACAGTGCTCAGCTCTCGGAGTCCGTGAGGGTGGGACAAGTAACTGCTGTGGAGGAAGGCCTGGCCCTGGGCAGGGCGGGTCCTCTTACTGTCATCTGTGTTCTGGTGTGGGTTGCGGTTTTAGCTGGCAGGTGGAGGGCCAGGTGCCCCAGTGCAGTGGCAGCATATTCCCCAGGTGGGTGTGACTACCCAGCATCCGAACTGTTGCTCCCTAGCCTTCCATTTTCTCAAGGGAAGTTGAAAGTCTGGAGTAAGGTGGGGTCCTGCTATGTAACCCCTGGGTGGCTTTGAACTTGCTGTGTGGCTCAGGCTGGTCTCCAACTCAGGATCCTCCTGCCTCAGCCTCCCAGTCGCTGGGATTATAGGTGTGTACCACTATGCCAGTTGAGAGTCTGTTTTAAAGTGCACCTCTTACCTTGTCAGTATTGACAACAGAATAGTTTTATGAAAACCCAAGATGGCTTGGGCAGTCAGTGTACAGCCCAGAATGGGCTTCCAACTTGTTCCCTGTAGCCTGACCAAAGTGGGGATAAGGGAAAGTCTGAGGGGGGGCCGCCTGGCCAGGCTGTGCTTGGGGGCCCCCAGTGTCCTGAGTGGGGAGACAATGGGGCTGCATGTGCACCACACGTGGATCTGGTGAGGGCAGGGTGGTCCCTCCAGCGTGGAGAACCTGGGCGGTGGCAAGGTGAGGGTGAGGGCACCTGGAATACTTCTGTGTGCCTGGGGCTGGGCATGGCGTGGGAAGGGGCAGCTGGCCGGCCAGCCAAGTCCTGCCGCCAGAGGTGGCCTCCCGGGAAGGTGGCATCCGCTGTGCAGTGAGGAGGGCAGGGAGGTGGGCGTCAGAGCATGCTGCTGGTCCCCGGGACCTCACTGCCCCTTCTGCCCTGCCGCACCTCAGGAGCCGCTCCCGCTCGGGGGAACGATACCGACGTGGCGGCCGGGGCCCCAGGCACCACAGCAGCAGCCGCAGCCGCAGCAGCTGGTCCCTCAGCCCATCCCGAAGCCGCAGCCTCACCCATAGCTGCAGCCCCAGCCAGAGCCGGAGCCGCAGCCGCAGCCACAGTCACAGTCGCAGTCGCAGTCGCAGTCGAAGCCACAGCCGCAGTCAGAGTCACTCACCATCGCCCCCAAGGGAGAAGCTGGCCCGGCCGGCAGCGTCCCCTGCTGTGGGCGAGAAGCTGAAAAAGTGAGCAGGAGCCGGGGCTTTGGGTTCAGGTCGTTCGGATTGGATCAAGGGTTGTCAGGCTCAGGGAGGGAGGGGATCCTGGACTCTTCAGAGGCGCTGTGTCCTGGAGTGGCTGCAGTCTGGCCTCGTCTTAGGCGGGAGGTCAGGCCCTGCTTCAGAGGCAGGGCGCTGTGGATGGAGCTGCCTGAGGGGCCTGAGAGGGACAAGATTACTCCCTGGGGCATCCCTGGGGCATCCGAGGGCAGTGCAGAGACTGGGGTCAGAGGTGACAACTGCCTTTTCCTCCCACCCAGGACCGAACCTGCCGCTGGTAAAGAGACAGGAGCTGCCAAAGTCAGTAAGAATTTGGAACTCGCCCGTCTAATTCCCGCAGCAGCAGTGCCCAAGAGCTGGGCCTGGTGGGCCTGCAGGGGGGCCCGGGTGGGCTGGGATCCAGCCCCAGGGATTGATACTGCAGGGGAGAGGAGGGGCTGCCCCGAGAGCGTGTCCTCCCTGCCTCCTGCGCGCCGGACTGCGGCTGTCCCAAGCCTCTCAGAGCCTCACATCCTCCTCCCCTTCCTGCAAGTCCCAGGCTCTTGGCTGAGGTGTGCCAGGGGAGCTCCGGGACACCCACCTCCTCCTGTCTCTTCCCCCTCCCCAGCCCAAGCTGACACCACAAGAGAGGCTAAAGCTGAGAATGCAGAAGGCGCTGAACAGGCAGTGTATGTCCCACCCCTGTCCCCAGGCCCTCCTGAGGCCTGGGGGTCCCTGGGGGCCACACTGGGGAGGAGGGTTGTGCCCTGCTACCAGTCTGGCTGGCTACTCAGCCTGTAGGGTGGGAAGCGGCATTCAAGGCCACCCTCAGCCATGTGCCTTCCCTCCACAGTCAAGGCGGATAAGAAGGCAGCTCAGGAGAAGATGATACAGCAAGAGCATGAGCGGCAGGTCAGGGAGGGAGGGCACGGGGGTGGGGGGGAGATGGGATGGGACTATCCCGCAGCTTCTGGCTGGGCCACACCTCATGGCTGCCTCTGCTGCAGGAGCGGGAAGATGAGCTTCGAGCCATGGCCCGCAAGATCCGGATGAAGTAAGGCTCCCTGCTGCTCTCTTGTCTGTCGGAGTCCCATCCTCCCCCGTGGCTGGCTAGAGCCCGACCTGGCCCCCAGGCAGCTGGGGTCCCCCAGCCAAGCTTGTGCTGGGCTGTCCTCTTGGCAGCCCCCACTCAGGAGCATTCCCTGACCGTCCTGTCCAGAGAAGCACCCCCAAATTCTGCCCCGCACCCTGCTGCCTTCTTTCTCTGTCTAGTCCTGGCCTCCCACCACCGGTATGAGCTTTGTGGTTGTTGGCTCCCTTAACTGTGTGTCTCCACTAAAACATTAGGTCTGGGGCCGGGGATTTAGCTCATTGGTTCTGTTGCCTGCCTCACAAGGACCCGAGTTTGATCCCCGGTATGAAAAAAACAAAACAAAACAGAAAACATTAGGTCTGGCAGCTGTGTCCTCGAGACCTGTGGCTTGAGAGAAATGTTTGTTGAGTGAATTTAAGCCAGTCCTGGGGACAGGGCCTTTTTTCTTCTTGTCCCCTCTGCCTTCTTCCTTTCTCCCATTGCATGTGGAGTGGTGGTCAAGGGCTCGGAGCCCAGGTCACACAGACTTGGGGTTCAGTCCCACTGATCATGTGGCCCTTGGGAAGTGGGACAGTCCTCAGTGCTCCTCACTGGGCACTGGGGCTGCCGGCAGCGCTGGGGGCTGTGGCTCTGCGGGCCAGGAAGGGGTCAGGCGGGCAGGTCGTGTGTCTGAATGGGTTCTCGTTCCCCTGCTCTGCTGTGTGCCCCTGGACAGGTGCGTTACCCTATCTGGGCGGGGGCTCCTTCCTGTGTGCCCCAGAGGTGATTGCACTGGCGCCGCCTCTGCAGGATTGGCTGTTAAGCTCAGCGGGCACCTGGTGTGTGGGAAGAAGGCCTGGTGCCCAGGCTGCCCTGTCCCTGCTTTTGTCATTGATCACACGCCCGCCGTGTTGTGAGGCTTCAGAGGATGCTCGTGCTGCCATCTGAGGGCGGAGAGAGTGGCTCGAGACTTGTTTGGCATCTGACCCTGGCTCTGCCACCTGCCACTGTGGTCCTTTGTCCTGAGCCTCAGTTTGCCTGCCTCCTTGCGGGGATGGAACCCATCCTGCTCATGTGATTGTTGGGAGAATCCGCCAGCACTCAAGGCCAGGTGCAGGGACGGCAGCCAATGAAAGCTACCATTGGGGTTGCCAATCCTGGCTGCCTAGCGCGTGCAGGTCCCCAAGATGTGACAGGAAGTGTTAGAACCATCCAGCTGTCCCTCAGGTTCATCCTCGAGGCTTTGCTGGCAGGGCACACTGGACTCCAGTCCCAGCTCTGCCAGCCGGTGCCTGGGGTGGGGGCAACGTATGTGCCCCTTGATCTCTGCTCTGCTGGACTCATGTCTGAGCACGTTCTGGTTCCCGCAGGTGCTCACCCCTCCCCTGGTTGCCTCCCCTTTCCCCCTGCAGGGAGCGGGAACGCAGAGAGAAGGAGCGAGAGGAGTGGGAACGCCAGTACAGCCGCCAGAGCCGCTCACCCTCGCCCCGTTACAGTGAGTGTTCTGGCTGCTGTGGGGCTCCGTGGGCCATGGAGAGAGGCGGAGCACATGGAGGCAGGAGGAGCATGGAGTCCAGGGCTTTGAAGCCGCCCGGGCAAGAGTGGGACCCTGGGCAGGGGGGAAAGGGCACCATACAGGTTCACCAAAAACCGTACATTTTCAGCCTTAGCTTTGCATAAGTTAAGGCTTTTGAGGTACACACAAACACACAAGTACTGATTGTTTCAGTCCCGAGGAAGCTACGGGAGTGAGAATTGCTCATCCCCAGCACACTGTCAGGCTGGTGAGGGAGACAGCAGACTCCGGAAGTATTGGTGTCACCTCAGGGAGCCCACTCAGGTCAGGAGCAGCCCGGGCCCTGGGAGTGGCTTTCCTTCACCTGCCCTCCTTTCCTTTCTAGGTCGAGAATACAGCTCCTCCCGAAGGTGAGCAGCCAGTCTGGCTCCAGGGACCCTCTCCCTGCTGACTGCCTTTCTCTTGGGTGGGAGGTCCTGGCCCCACTCCCTCCATCCTCCACAGCCCTCCCCCCATCTGGAGTCCCGGAAGCCCAGAAGCCCAGAAGCCCAGTGGCTGGGGGCGTGTGTTTTGGTACTCATGGCGACCTTCTCTCTGCAGGCGCTCGAGGTCCCGGTCCCGAAGCCCCCATTACCGACATTAGGCAGGAGTGGGGCAGGGACAGGGGCAGGGTCCAAGGCTCAAGCTGCAATGCTGGTTTCTCTAGCGAAATAAAGAAGATGTTATTTAATGCTCTTTACCTGGCCTCTGTCCTTTTGTGCCTGGTGTGGCCCTCAGACCTCTGCCCACCAGCTATGGGGGACTTGGGCTTACAGGACAGTTGTCAGTGTCGCTGCAGCCACCTCAGCCAGAACCACCATGGGTCGCACACCCCGCTGAAGCCTGGTGAAGCCTGCTTAGCAGGGAGGGGGCCTGATCCAGTGGGAAAGGGCCCAGACCTGCCCATACATGTGGACAGGGTGGGCCGGGACTGTGCCCAGGGGCCTCCGGCGACAGGTCCAGGCTGCTCCCCACCCTCGCCTGGCCCTTGCCCTGGCCTCACCCACAACGGGAACCGGGAACTCGGCTTTCTGTGCCAGCCCTGCTGAGCCCCAGGCAATGGGGCTGGCCTTTCCCTTCACCCGCCACTCCAAACCGGTCTGTCCAGCGTCCACCTAAGGTGAAGCCTCCTGCCCCGTTGACACCCCAAGAAAGTTAGAGTCCAGGCACGTGGGTAAATAGGGGAGGACATTTATTTGCACAAGGATGAGGATGAGATCAACACAACCACTGACTACAGTGTGAGGGACAGACAGTCTCCTTGTGCTCAGGCCACCTCGCCCAGCTCGGGGTGCTTCTGCCGTAGGTGTTTGTCCAGGGTGGCTCGCAGGCCGAAGGGCACACAGCAGTGTGGGCACTTAAAACGGGTGCTGCCGGGCTCCAGGCCGTGCATGCGGCGGTGGCGGTTGAGCTTGCTGCTCTGGGTGCAGGCGTAGGGACACTGGTCACAGGCGTAGGGCCGCTCGCCTGTGTGCGAGCGCCGGTGCACGGTCAGGTTGCTGCTGTTGGCAAAGTGCTTCCCGCAGAACTCACAGCTGCCCCCAGGCCCACGGCTCTTGCCTGCAGCCTTGGGCGTCTTTTTGGGCGAGGTCTTCTGGTTCTTTGAAGGGTCAGTTCTCTGTCCTTTGCTGACTACTCCCCAGCCACCCCACCCTGGGCCTGCCTGAGCCCCACTGCCAGGAGCCCCTGGCTCCTGGATGCCCGCTGTGGCTGCAGCTCCAGCACCCTCACTACTTCTGCTGCATGGAAGGGTGCTGGCTGGGGCGGCAGCATGGGCAGCTGGCTCTGGGGGTGCTGTGGAGACCTGCTCCTGGCTGGCATCGGCCATGCAGGGGCTCTGGGGTGGCAGCTGCCGGTGGGTCTTCTTGTGGCGGTTGAGCTTGCTGCTCTGGGCGCAGGCGTAGGGACACTGGTCGCAGGCATAGGGCCGCTCGCCCGTGTGAGAGCGCATGTGCACCTTGAGGTTGCTGAAGGAACTGAGAGTCTTCTTGCACACCAGGCAGATGGGGCTCCGCCGGCTGGGGCCACTGAGGTGGGAGCTCTTGGCCTCAACTGGTGGTCCCACAGCCGCCATGGCAGACACGGCAGACACGGCTGCAGCCACCTCAGCCAGGCCCAGCAGCGGGGCCTCGGGGGCCTCTGACTCGGTCTGGTAGATGGACAGCCCATGGTCCCACTGGGCGTGACGCAGCAGCTTCCAGGCCCCTGTGAACTGTCTGCCGCAGTGGAGGCAGCTCAACATCGCCAGCTCCTTGGGTTCTAGGGCCAAGAGAGAGGTGCAGGGGGTTAGTGCTAGGAGAGGGGGGCTTCTGGTCCCAGGCCCTTTGTGGGGATAGGCTGTGCTCCAGAAGTGGTAGACAAAACACCATGCTTCCTGAAGCAAGGAAAATCAGCTGAGTACAAGGATTCTGTATTTGAAAATTGAAGATAAAAAACAAAATGCTATGTTAAGAGTGAGGGACAAGGGGCCGGGGATTTAGCTCTGGTTCCAGCGCCTGCCTCACAAGCGCAAGGTCCCGAGTTCGATCCCTGGTACCAAAAAACAAGAGTGAGGGACAAGCCAGGCATGGTGCACACCTGTGATCCAAGCACTTGGGAGGCTGAAGCAGGAGGATTACCATGAGTTCAAGGCCAGCCAGGGCTCCACAGTGCAGTCAAAGCCAGCCTGAACTATATGGTGAGGCCCAGTCTCAAAAAAAAAAAAAGGGCCAGAGGAGAGGGGTCAGGAGGTCCTTGCAGAAGAGGCGACCAAGGGCTAGGGTGGAGCTCTTGTCTAGCATACGAGGCCTTGGGTTGTATGCCTAGCTTACCAGAAAACAGTGACTAAATTCAAGGAGTGCTTCCTAGGTACTGTGCCAGGTCTCCACTCCCTCAGGTGAGGAAACAAGACCCCCAAAGCATAGGCAGAGGCATTTCCAACCCCACATAGCTTGGAGGCTGGAACTGGGGCTTCCATTCAGAAACCTGGGGACCATGGGGGTGCAGAGCAGTAGCTTTTAAAAATACTTCACCAGGTGTGGTGGTGGCGCACATCTGTAATCCCAGCATTCGGGAGGCTGAGGCAGGAGGAGCGCCAAGAATTCGAGGCGAGCCTGGGCTACACAGTGAGTTCAGTGCCAGCCTGAACTACGAAGTGAGACCCTGTTTCAAAAAACCAAAAGAAAAAAAAAAAAAGGAAAACCACCTCTCAACTACTAGGTGGTTTTCTGTGCCAAGCCTCATGCTCAGGGACTCCACAATTGTTTCAATTTTCCCACTTTGCAAAAGAGGCCAAGGTCTGGGTGCGGAAGGGTCAAAATAGTGACCTAGGCCCCCAGCCTCTGCAGGAATCCCAAGGGGGTAGGGCCGGGTTCCATTTGCCTTTGGATTTTCAAATCCTAGCCAGTCTCCAATGGGGTGGTCTTCAGGCTGCAAAAGCAACCAAGATCAAGGTCAAGAGCACAGGGAGAGGCCAGGGAAGGTCAGCCTGGCCTGCGACAAACTCGGACCCCCTGCTCCCTGAGTGTGACCCTGGGTAAAAGTGATCTCAGCTGCTAGAATATGGGGATCCCAGAGGGTCCCCTCCTTTCCAAGATAGTTGTGACCTCAAATAGGGAACAGCTGAGAGCTTGGGTCCTCGTAAGCCCTCAACAAGCCTGAACTGAGCTTACAGAGCAAGGGGCCCACAATTCCAAGTACTGGAGTTGGAGCGTCCCCTTCAGCGGTTCCATCAAACCCCACCCACCGGACACCCACCCCACCCACCAGACACCCTCCCCGCCTCAAACTAAATCCGATTCCATTACAGTCCCTCCCCTTTCCCACAGGGGGAGGGACCCTCCTGGCTCTGCCCAGGACATAATCCCACTTCCCAATCCCCAGAGGGTATGGGTTGGGGGCTGGAAGTTCACAGGTTTGGATAAGTCCCACAGCCAAGGCTTAGAATTTCACACTGTGCATCCAGCACAGTTCAGGGCTTAAATTCCAAGAGAAGGATTCCAGGTGTCCAGCACCCCAGACAGGCTCAAACCAGGGGCTTCCCGCACGGAGGGCTGGGAGATTCCACCAAGGCAGCGGGCCTGGGCTCCTTCCCTGGCCCAGAAGTGGACCAGCCCCTCTATCAGGGTGATGAAGAGCTGGGAGGGGGTGGCAACCCCGGCTTCCAGCTGGCCTCTAGCCCCCTCCCCCACTCTGCCATCCCTCCCGGGTCCCCCTCACTGCCCCCCTAGTCCAGCCACCTGGCCAGTTATTTCTGTCCAAAGGGAAGGAGAAGTGAAACCAGATTGGGGGGGGGGTGAGGCAAATCCCTAGGCCAGTTTTCTGGGGCTGGCCACACCCTGCAGGCCACCTCCTTGCCGGCCCAGCCTCCGCCCCCGGCCCCCGACCCCTCCCCATCTCGTCCCAGCCCCGCGACTGGCAAGCCCTGGTCACGCCTAGGCTACACCCGAAGGGGAGAAAGGGGAAGTAGTGCTCGTTGCCCTGCCTGTCCAGCTCAGCCCCTTCTGCCGCAGGAAGCCCAGCCCTTGAACTTGAGAAGGAGACGGCCCGCGGCCTCACTCACCTGAACCGTTGCTGGGGCCGAGGCCTCTAGAGGGCTGACAGCCCTGCTTCTTGTGGTCCATAAAGGCAGTGATGGCCTCCAGCGGGAAGGTCTGCAGGCAGCGGCCGCAGGTCAGCAGATCTGGGTGTTTGTCGGTCCAGAGCTGGCGGTCTGCAGGGAGGAAGCGGCGGTGAGCTGGGGTGGGGCCAGGTTGGGGGCTGGGGGTTTCGAGAAGAGAGTCGGAAACCCTAAGGTCAGGAGTGGGGAGGCTCGGGCCAGGACAGGGCGAGGGACTGAAGGCAGGCTCTGGGGTACACACCCAAGGGAGGGGATCTCACCTGAGGGTCCCGGGGAGGGGAAGCTGGCCCCAGGCCCCGGGGCAAGGGCAGGGACGCGGGAGCTCACCGGCAAGGCTAGAGGTCAGCGGCACGCACAGGGCCCTCGGACTGGGCGCGCCCAGGACGTGGAGAGCGGCCCCGGCAGGCACGGGGCCAAGCGAGTGGCGGGGTTCGCCCCCGAAGCGTCCCAGCGCGGACACCTCCTTCGGGGCCCGCAGGGCCCGCGCGTCCGGCTCCAGCTTCACATCGATGACGAGGTCCGACATCTCCATCTCCTCGTTGTCTGGGTTGGCGGCGGGCGCGGGCTCGACTCGGCGGGGCGCGCTGCCGGCCTTGCGGCGGGACATGAGTCGTGGGCCGGGCGGGAGGGCAGGCGGCCGGGCGAGCGGAGGACGCGCGATCGGAGGACGCGGGGAAGTGAGCGCTCAGAGCGAGGCGCTCAGGTGAGTGGCTGCGGCTACCCGCGGCGAACTTTTACACGTGCTGGCCAGGAGGAGCTCCGCCCACTAGGGCGGGGCCTGGCGGAGAGGACGGGGCGGCCCCGCAGGAGCCAGGCCGCCCTCCCGCCGAACTCAATCTATAAACCCTGCGCACTGCCGAAACCTGATAGCTCTAAATTCACACAACCAGGCTTAGGCCATTTTAGGTCTGGTGAAACTGAGGCACAGGATGCTCACACGCACCCCGAGACATCGTAGGACCCCTTTCTTACTAAGCACTTAATAATCTGGACTATTTCATTAAATGTATGACATGCTGGCCTTGGTGGAGCATGTCGTACTCTGAGAGGTTGAGGTAGAAGGATTGCAGTCCAGTCTGGGGAATTTAGCGACTTATCGAGACCTTGTCTCAAAATAAGTAAAAAGGTGCTGGAGAAAGCCGAGGATTTAGCTAAAAAAAAAGATGCTGGAGATATATAGTTCAGTGCAAAAGCCCCCCCGCCCCCATACTTATTATTTCAAGTAAAATTTATCCAGGAACTGTTTGTTGAACTACTTTGCGCAAGGCTCTGTTCTATGCACTGCGGCCACAGCTGTGAAGAAACCACGCGATAGCCCAGTGCTCACGGGGTTTATATTGCGGGGGACAGACTGCAGCCAAGGTAACTCTAAGATGGGCGTTCCCGTTATGATCACCCGTGCGGTGGAGCAAAATAAACCTAGGAAGGGGATAATGTTCCGTATTTCAATTTTCCTATGTAGCCGAGGCTGGCCTTGAGCTCATGCTATCCTCCTACCTCAATCGCCCATATGCTGGGATTACAGGCGTGCCCCACCACTCCCGGATTTGGCGCTTCAATTTTTCCCAATGTCTGCTAAGGACTGGGCAGAGCTGAAACCTGAGGGAGCCAGCCAAGGTGCTCTGGGCATTGCAGAAGAAAAGGCCTCGGGGTGCGTCCCTTTATGGGGGTGGGGGAATGAGTGTAGTGGAAAAAAAGGAAAAGCTGGTCGAGGTGGTGCTGCCTATAACCCCAGGGCTGTGGGAGGCTGAGGTAGGATAGCAAGATTGGGCCCATGGATTGGGGATTTAGCTTAGTGGTGTTGCAGCACAAGGTTGTGAGTTTGATCCCCTGTACCAAAAAAAAAAAAAAAAAAAAAGGATTGGGCCCAGCCACTTAGACCCTACAAGGGCTGGGGATGTAGCCCAGTGCAAAGACCCTGGGTTCCTAAATTCCATCATCGCCAGAACAGAAAGAGAAATAGGGGCACATCCAGAGGGCTCTTTTGAACACTTTGGGCAAGAGTGGGTGGGGTGGTTGAGACAGGGTCTTGCTATGTAGCCCAGGCTGGCCTTGAACTCATGGCAATCTTCCTGCCTCAGCCTCACAAGTGCCAGGATCATAGGCATGCGGCACCACGCCCGGCTCTTTTGAACACTTCAGACACTTCAAATCTTTTGATTTTCCTGACAGGACCCCTGGGAAGGTTTGGGGCAGAGAAGGGGTAATCATACAAATCCACTTTCTACCTAAGCCTGGACTGGCCACTAACAGGCCACAGCCATCCTCCCTGCCTCCACTTGGCCAAAATCCTGTCTGCAACTCCATTTGAAGTGACATTGACACCCTGCCCCAGCCTCAAAGCTTTCTGAGTTCTCTCTTCTTCCAGGTACTGGCGGCACCACAGTGTGGAAATGTTAACTGTTTCCCCACACCCACTGCATTCAAGATCCCAGAGGTTACGGCCATGCCTCTGTCCCCCCCCAGGTGTGCCCACTGCTGCCGCCACCACTGAGTGAATTCCAGATGCTGATCTCCTGGAGTTCCTCATATTGTTATTCAGGTCTCAGCTCAATTGTCCTGGGTAGCTGAGCCGGGAGGCCTCCCTGACCAGCCTATCTAAAGTAGCCCCACCCTGCTGAAGGCCTTGCAAATTACCCTCGATGACCTCCATCTGTCCCCAGTTCCCTGTTGGACCTTAGTTTCCCTGTCTCTTAAAGGACCCTAGGAGACCACTGGAACTAGAGTTACCTGATCAGGGTGGCTTCTTCCTTGTGTCCTCCTCTGACCACCCAATTTTAAACTCACCCAAACCTACCACCCACTCTCATTGCTCTTATTTGATCCCCTCCCCCTCATCCTGGGGATTCAATCCAAAATCTTTCTCAGGCTTTAGTCAAGCAGCACTACCACTGAGCTACATCCTCAGCCGTTTTTATTTTTTATTTTGAGGCAGGGTCTTGGTAAATTGTCCACGCTGGCCTCAAACTTGCAGTCCTGCCTGACCTCTCCAGTAGCTGGGATTATAGGTGTATGGCACTGCTCTGGGTTTATTTTATTCCTTTTATATCAATTTATATTTATTCATTTTTGGTTTTTGAGACAGTCTTACTATGTAGTTCAGGCTGGCCTTGAACTCCTTGTGTAGCCCAGGTTGGTCTCAAACTCATGGTGATATTTGTTGTTTTTTTTTTGGAACCTTGTGCTTTCGAGGCAGGCGGCGGAACCACTGAGCTAAATCTCCGGCCCTCATGGTGATATCTGTGCCTCAACCTCCTGAGGGCTAGGATTACAGGCGTGTGGCATCACGCCTAGTTTACGTTGATTTATCACGTTTTGAAAGATCTTGACTGTGTACTTTTTCATTTATGTCCTCTGCTGTAACTCCTGTCCCCTTAAGAGAAAAGTTGTAAGGACAAGATTGGAGCCTGTCTTGTTCACAAATAGAGCCCCTACTCCGGGAAGGATTAAGTCAAAAAAATCTTTATTGACCTGCTGTGCATGGAAGGTTTTTTCCTTAGGTATTTGCAGAGTACAGTACCTATGTGTCAGACCCTGGGTCTTGAGATCTTCTGGAAAGCAGAGGTCCTCAGGGTCTGCCCAAGTGGAACCCTCCAAAAAGTGAATGTTGTCTGCACCTAGAGCAGCAAGAGTCCTCTTCCCCAGTCAAGGCCTAAATTTCTGGCTTTGTAGAAGGTGGCCGCAGGAAGGGCTGGAAGACAAAATCGCAGGCCTCCTGTCCATCTCTACTGGACAGGTTTAAACCTTTCTCCTGGCATGTGGCTGCAGTGTGCATGATCTCAAATTTCCACGTGGGAGAGGTGGGGTTCCCGGTGAGGGGTAGGAGTGTTTTTGTGTGGGGAGGACCAAACTGCCCCTAACGCTGCCCGAGGGCACCGTTCCCTCTCAGCCTGTTTCATCCTCTGTAAAATGTCCCCAGAAAACTAGCTAGCTGCCCTGAGCCCGGCGCGGCGGTGGCCACAGCAGTAGCTAGCCGCCCGGCGACCACGTGGGGCGGCAGTGGCGGCGCAGGCGGAACCCAGGCTCCAGGGCGCGCTGCCCGCCCGGGCCTGTGTGGCGGGGGCACCGACGGAAGTGGGAACGCGGGTAGCTTCGGACCTCGGTGAGTACTGGGCGGCCGAGGCGGGCCAAGAGCGGTTTCCCGGCCCCGAAGGCCCAAGAGTGGCGGGAAGAGGAGGCCCGTGCCTGCAAGGCTGGCTGCGGGGACGCTCCACGCGGGGGGTGGACGACCTGGGGGGCGGAATGCTGTTCCCTGGCAAATATCAATGACCACGCTGATCTGTGGAGGAAGGCGGCAGCCAGCAGCCCCGCCTCCTCCGAGGTGGAATCCCTCTCGGGCTCCTGGGATCCGGGAGTCGGGAAGTGGGTCCAGCCCTGGGAGGGGTGGAGGTGGACGCCTGGGGGCCGGGAGGACCTGCTTAGTATAAGAAAAGGCGAGCAGCGGGTGGCGGGTACAGAACTGAAAGAAAATTGACTAGCCTCGGGGCAGAGAGGAGGGGAGAGAATCTATGCTTTGGGTTTTCTTCCTTTTGGTGGCCCCTTACCACTAATCTGCAACCAGACGGGTGACACCCCCCCACACGTGTGTGTGTGTGTGTGTGCGCGCGTGCATACATACACGTATACATCTGCACCTTGTTTTGTTAGGTCTGGGACTTTGGCATTTCACCTCATAGATAACTCAGTTGGTTCCCTTCCCTGGCAGCTATGACAGGATGCTGAATGGTTCTCTTCCTTTCCTTTCTGAGGAACTAGGAATGGACCCCAGGACCTCCTTCAGCTGTTATCATTTTCTTTTCTTTACTTTTTTGTTTTTGGTACCAGGGATAGAACTCGGGACCTTGTGCTTTCAAGGCACGTGGTGGAACCAAGGAGCAAAATCCCCAGCCCTATCATTTTCTTTTCTGTTTTCCGTTTGTTTTGTTTTGTTTGTGAAAGACTCTAGGTTCGTAGTTCAGGCTGGCCTTGAACTCATTGTGTAGTCCAGGCTGGCCTCGAAATGACGGTGATCCCGCTGCCCCAGGCTGCTAGGATTATGGGCTATGGGCCTTCCCACCACACCGACCACTGTTCTTACCTTTTGAAGGTGACTACTGAGGCCCTAAGTAGGGAGACATGAACTCCCTAACTCTGCCTTCCACCTGAGTGATGGGCTTTTGTCTAACGGATTAGTTTGGACACTTTTCCTGGAACCTTTAGGCAGGAAATCCTTGATTTTTTTTATTTGGTACCGGGATCGAACTTGGGTCCTTGCCCTTTCGAGGCAGGTGTCGGAACCACTGAGCTAAATCCCTGGCCCCAGGAGATCCTTGATTTTGAGCCTGAAGGGATTAAGGCCTCTGGAGGTCAGGGAGGATGGCTAAAATTATCCGTCCTCCTTTGCCACACCCTGTTGACCATTCTCAAACCAGTTTCTTATCGGTCACACTTTGGCTCTAGAACCTCCAAGGACTCCCCCAGGTCTGGTGGAAAAAGTCTGCCTTGGTGAGGGGTGAGAGCCCCTGGTCCTTTGTCAGAGCAGCTAGTTTGCCAGCCACTACCAGCCTGTACTCAGTAAATGATTCAACATCTCCCAACTTCGTGTCCACAGTAGGAAAGTGGGGATTACTTGGATGTGATTATATTATTATTATTATTATTTATTTGTTTATTTTTTGGTATGGGGGATAAAATTGGGACCTTGGGCTTTCAAGGCAGGCGGCAGAACCACTGAGCTAAATCCCTGGCCCTGGATGTGATTATATCTCTTGTTTTTTTCTTAGTAGAGAAAAAAGGTACTCAACTGGCCACTTTTTTTTTTTTTGGCGGTAGTAGGGGATCAAACCCAGATTTTCATATTGAGCTATATCCCCAGCCCTTTAAAAAATACTTTTATTTTGAGACAGAGTCTCACTAAAATACTAAATTGCCCAGCCTCAGTTTGAACTTGGCATCCCCTGCCTCAGCCGCACACACTACCACGCCCAGTTTAATTTTGTTTAATCTGGGGATTTAACATATTTCTTTGGCCAGTCATTTAATTCCCATCCATTCTTCATTGGTTACTAACCCTGGACACTAGGATGTTTCTCTGAAAACACTCAAGTATTAAGCTGGGTTGCAGGAAGGTCCTGGGGGCTTTCGCTCTTAGCTAAATTGAAGTAACAGTGGACAGATAAAATAATTTAACCAGCCCTAAATCCCATTTATCCTGGCCTCTTCCATCTGGCAAAAAACCTTGCAGTTTCCCTTGACTACTTTTTCCTCAGCCTATAGGTGCATTCATCAGGGAGGGCTTTTAACCTTCAAAACACCAAAATCGGACCCCATTTCTCATTTCTCGAGCTCACTGTCCCTACCCCTCCTAAGCACCATCATCCTCTGCCTGGTGATCCTCACCTCTTCTCTGAACCTTCCTGTGGCTTCCATCTCACTCAGCAGAGGGCCAGGTTCTCAGCATGGCCCAGGGACTCCTCCAAACGAGCCTCCTAGCTGTGGCTCTCTGCGTTTGCCCGGCCTGTGCAGCTGGCTGTTCCCTTGACTGGCCTGCTTTCCCTGAAGCTCTCCGTGGCTGTGGAGATTCATATTTTATTCTGGCCAGCGCCCACAGGTGATTTTACCTTAGGGGTTCTTCCTGAGCCCCCTTCCTGGAAACCATCAGGTGGGCAAACCTCATCCCTTCTGCTCTGGGCTCCTTCCTTCCTGCCCTGCACCCTCCATTCCACTGGTCTGGGAAGGAATCTGTCTCACTGGACTGTGAGCCCAAGAGGGCAGGACCAGGCTATCTCGGCCCTAAATGTGTCCCAAGACTGCCCTACCCTGGCTGTGCCCTGAGCAGTGGACATGCACATGTGTGTAGATCACGTTGGATAAAGTGGAATTTTTTTTTATCTTAACTGGCTTTGAGATTCTAGAATCAGGCACTCTTCCATGAAGTTGAGTAAGTGTTCTTGGATGGGTGAGTTTTTAATTTCTTGCAATACTGAGAATCAAAAAAAAAAAAAAATAGTGAGCTAGTAACCCAACAGTGTTCTACCACTGAGCTACATCCTCAGCCTTTGAAAACTTTGGGACAGGGTCTTGCTAAGTTGCCCAGGCTGGCCTCATACTTGCTACCCTCCTGCTTCAGCCTCCTGAGTAGCTGGGATTACAGATGTGTGCCACAGTGCCCAGAGGGATTAGTGAATCTTTACAAGCCTTTAACAGATATTTACCAGTCCCCCCATCCCCATTAACTGGGGTGGGATGGAGTTGGGAAGTAATCATCCATGCCCCTCTCTCAAAGGTAAACAGGCAGCATATGGGCAGCATCTGTCACCTGCCACATAACTTTTTCCATCAGTGAAGGACCACACAATGGTGGTCCCATAAAATTGTAATGGAGCTGACAAATGACTAATGACATTGTGGCCCCTTTGACATGGCAGTGACACTGGTGTAAACACTACTGTGCTGCTGGGTGTATAAAAGAATACCTTGGCCAAGTGGCACATGATTACTATCCCAGTTACTTGGGAGGCTGAGGGAAGAGGATCTCAAGCTCCAGGCCAGCCTGGGGATCTTAGTAAGACCCTGTCTCAAAATAATAAAAAGAGCTGGGAATGGTGGTGGACGCCTGTAATCCCAGGACTCTGGAAGGCTAGGGCCTGAGGACTGTGTTTGAGCCCAGCCTGGCCAATTTAGCCACTTAGCAAAAGCCTGTCTCAAAAAATACAAAAACTGGGCTGGGGATGTAGATCAGCAGTACAGTGCCTGCCTGCTAAGCATGAGGCCCTGAGTTCAATTCCCGGTACCCCCCCCCCCCCCAAAAACCCCCCAAACACCCAAAAACTGTCTGGGGATGTAGTTGAGTGGGACATCCCTGGGTTCAATCTCCAGTACTGCAAAAATTAAATTTAAAAAAATCTGGAGATGTAGCTCAGTGGTAGAGGGCTTGCCTACCATGTATGATGGCCTGGGTTCAATTCTCAGTATTTAAAAAAAAAAAAAAAAAAGTCCCCAAACAAAACACAGAAACAAAAAAACCTCACAGAAACACACAGTTGACACTGATGAATGAAAGGGCTATGTTTCTGGTTTATTTACTATATCATTATTTGAGTAAAATCTGTTTGTTTTTTTTTTAAAGAGAAGATTGAGATCTTTTTAAAATCTTTTTTTTTTTTTTTTTTTTTTTTTTGGTACCAGGGATCAAACTCAGGTCCTTGAGTTTGCACAGCAGGTGGTGAAACCACTGAGCTAAATCCCTGGGAAAATCTTAATTTTTATTAGCACGTTTGCAGTACATAATGATTACATTCATCAAGGAGAGCTGTACATGAACGTAACACATCTCAATTCTTTTTTTTTTTCCCTTCCTTTCCCCTAAAGACAAAGTCTTGCCATATAGTCCTGGCCAGGCTTGAACTAGCTCTGCCACTGGGCTCCATCACCAAGTCTTTTTATGTTTTAACACAGGGTGTTTTTGTTGATAAGTTGCCCAGGCTGGGCTCAAACTTGCCATCCTCCTGCTTCAGCCTCCCAAGTGCTGGGATTAGAGGCATCTATTTTGAGACAGGGTCTGGCTAAATTTCAGAGGCCAGGCTTGAGCTTTGATCCTTCTACCTCAGACCCCCAGAGTGCTGGGGTTACAGACCTGTGCCACCAGGCCTGGCTTGGTTCAATACTCTTTTACAAACTTTTTTTTGATTCTTGAAAATGATATAAAACCTAGTATTTGAATGGCCTCCTCCTGTGCCTGGCTCCGGGTGCTAGGTGCCCAGTCCTTATCAGTCTCATCAATTCTCTTTCTTTTTTTTTTTTTTTTGGTACCAGGGATCGAACTCCGGACCTTGTGCTTGAGAGGCAGGCAACGGAACCACTGAGCTAAATCCCCAGCCCAAGTCTCATCAGTTCTCAAGGTTTTTTCAAATTTTTTTTTGCAGTACTGTGGATGGATGCATGCTAGGCAAGCATTTTGCCCCTGAGCTATACCCCTACTCCTTTTAATTTTTGTTTTGAGACAGGTCTCATTAAGTTGCCCTGGCTGGCCCTGAACTTGGAGTCCTCCTGCCTCAGCCTCTGAGTATCTGGGATTACAAGCCTTTGCCACCATGCCCAGGCTCACTAGCTTTTAGAAGGGAAGGGACCAAGCAGCTGGTGCAGCTGCCTGAAACCTAGGTCCTTAGTCCTCCTGCCCACAAGGCCAGCATTTTCTCAAGTGTATTCAGCATCACAGTAGTAGCACTTAACATGTGCCAGGCATGTGGTGAACATCAAGTGGTAGTTAGGTCATTTAGTCCCCATGCCAGCCTTCTGAGGGAAGGCCCTATTTTACTGATGGGGAAACCAAGGCACAGAGCATTTAAGCAATTTAGCTGGGCATGGTGGTGGTACATGCCTGTCATCTGGGCACTTGGGGGCCTGAGCCAGGAGGATAATACAGCAGTTTACCCCACTTAGCAATATTGCTGCGACGGTCTTGATAGGGGGTCACACTGGAGCAGAAAGGGGACTTGCTGGGAAAAGCAAGGTGGCCGACTGAGGGAAGGAAATGCAGGCAGTGGCATCGAGCTTGACACAAGGGCCCCAGGAGAGACACAGCACCTCTTGGCCGGCAGGCTGAGGGTGGCCTGGTGCTCTGGCTCTGAGAGGAGGGATTGAGGTGACCGAGGTGGCAGGGTACCTCTGGCCAGAACCCAATGCCGCACTGACTTGAGTGCATGCAGGAAGTGACAGGTTGCCCAGGGTGGAGGGATGAGAAGTGTTAGGGTATGGATGGCTTTCATCTGTGTTTTTCTAAGCCCTTGTCTTTTGTGGTATTTTGGTGTCTTTTAGGAGTCTACCCTAGTTTTTGTCATTGCTCTTTGGTCAAATGTCCCTCGGTTTGAGTTTGGTAATTGGTTTTGTTTTGTTTTGTGTTGTGTTTTTTGTTTCTTTGGTTTTTTTTTTTTTTGTACTGGGAATCGAACTCAGGACCTTGTGCTTGTGGGGCAGGTGCGGTGCCACTGAGCTAAATCCCTGGCCCTGTTTCTTTTGTTTTTTGAGGCAGGGTCTCATGTAGTTCACACTGGTCTTGAACTCAGAGTGTAGCCTGGGCTGACCTTGAACTTGTGGCGATCTTCCTGCCTCAGCCTCCTGAGTGCTGGGATTGCAAGCATGTGCCACCACACCCAGGTTGCATTATTTATTTATTTTGCAGTGCTGGGGATCAAACCTTGGCCTCAGGCCAGGGATTTAGCTCAGTGGTTTTGCCGTCTGCTATGGAAGCACAAGGACCTGAGTTCGATCTCTGGTACCAAAAAAACCCAAACGAACCTTGGCCTCATACATGCTATGCAAGCATTTACCACTGAGCTACATCCCCAGCCCTAAAAAAAAAAATCTTTTAAAAAATTTAACATTGAGACTGGGTCTTGCTGTGTAGCTCAGGCTGGCCTCAAACTCACCATCTTCCTGGTTTATCCCTGAATGCTGGGATTGCAGGTGTGTGCCACTAGGTCCAGCTTATGCTTTTCATTACTTTTACTTTCAAATCATTCTAGATTTGGCCAGCAGCACCTTTTCCAGCGGGCTCCTGTGTGAGTGGGAATCTTTTTGGAATAGGAGATCTACTGATGGACTGTGTGTAGGTGAGGTGGAGTGGGTTTATTTTTTGGCACTTACTGCCCCTACCTGGGATAAAGCCATGCTAAAAACAGACAAAAGTCCTTGCCTCTGTAGAGCCTCTGTCTTTGTGTGTGTGACACTTTGATTCTGGTCCAAACCACTGCAGAAATGGTGTTACCAGTACCCGGGGAGGGATGGTGAAGATTTTAGGAGGGGAATCAGCATTTTGGACAGGTTCAATGAGATGCTGGGAAGAGCAGCACCTTCCCTCCCTCCTGGAGCTTCACCGCCCCACTTAATGGCTCCCTGTCCTTTCTCACTGAACAGCTGACGAAATGCAGACTCCTCTGGCTGTTCCAGTGCCGGTGCTCCGGCTCCCCCGTGGCCCTGATGGCTTGAGCCGAGGCTTTGCCCCTGATGGACGAAGGGCCCATCTGAAGCCAGAAACACCTGGAAGCCAAGAGTGTCCTGTAGGTCAACAATCTCAGGAATCCCAGGAACAGTGTGCCCGAGCTGCCCTTCGGGAGCGATACCTGCACAGCCTGCTGGCCATGGTGGGTCGCCAGGTGAGCTTCACATTGCACGAGGGTGTGCATGTGACCGCCCACTTCGGAGCCACCGACCTGGACGTGGCCAACTTCTATGTGTCACAGCTGCAGACTCCCATAGGTGTGCAGGCAGAGGCTCTACTTCGATGTAGTGACATTATTTCTTACACCTTCGAGCCATGAAGACATTACTGTGTTCACCCTTCTGCTGTGGGTTTAGCTGTAGTATCCCAGGCTTCCTTCCAAATGTTCCTGACCAGGAACTCAGGCCTAAGGAGTTCTGGGCTCCCTTGGAATTCTAGTGAAGCTCCAAGCATTTGTGGTTGCTGAGGACCTCCACAGGGTCTACTCAGTAAAACTGCAGCCCCAGGAATTCTGATGCCACCAAAAGGACTGTTCTGCCTCACAGAGCTCTGAACTCTACCGAATATGGGCCAGGTACCAGTTCTTGAAGACAGGGCAGAGGGTGGGGATGAAGGAAGGCAAACTGTAGAATGGGGAACTGTATTCAAGAGGTTGCAAAATTCCCCAGTGCTCCTCTCCTGTTAAAGAAGCAATCATCCCAACACAATTCGACTCTTGGTTTTCTTTTCAAATGTCTGGCTTGGCTGAGAGACGGAGTGTTCTTTGGAAGGTGGTAGGGTGGTTATCCAGGATCAGGATCAGGTGGGGCTGGGCAGAGATGGTGAGGAATCTGGATACTGTGCAGGATTGGGCCCACTGATCTCCCACAGGGGCTGGGGCCCCCTCAACTTCTCAAGGGGAGAGCTGGACTCATTGGCAGTTTGGGTGGGTGGGGGGTGGAGCTTTTTAAGCCAAGGAGTGTGGCTCACGCTGGGTCACATGGTCACGCACAGGTGTCCCTTCTGGGATCCCACTGTTGAGAGGTGTGGACCACACTCAGCCGTCAGCTGATTCGCATTCTTCCACGTGGAGAGAATGGGGGGGGGGGCAACAAGGAAAAGCAGAGATTAGTGGTTAGTGTGAAGCTTTGCCCTACCTCCATTGCCCTCTGGCTTTGTAATGAGGCAGTCCATACATGCTTCATTTTATCCCGTCGCTAGTATCATCCAGCAGATGATATTAAAAATAGTTCTTAAGAGGGTCGGGGATTTAGCTCAGTGGCGCCCACGCCTGCCAGGCAAGCTCAAGGTCCTGAGTTCGATCCCCGGTACCAAAAAAAAAAAGTTCTTGTCCCTTGTTGAAGAGAAAGGTTTTTTGCTTTTTTTTGAGACAGAGTCTCGCTTTGTGGTTAAGGCTGGCCTGGCACTCATGGAGATCCTTCTGTCTCAGCCTCCAGGCGCCACCACACCCGGCTTCTTGTCCCCTATTTAGTCCCTTCAAGTCCGGAATTTAAGTGAAGCCTTCCATTAAGAATAAAAGACATTTGTTTTCTTAGTCGCGAAAACGGGGTGATGTTGAATGCGGGAATCAGATAGTTTCAGATGCCCCATCTGTCCATTCACTACGCCACCTCTGGCGAGTTCCAGGTCTAGCTCTCCGACTGCCTTGGCAACGTGGTGGCTTGCTCCGCCCCGAGCCCCTTTTAAGGTTTCAACCACACGGTGGGGGCTCTGTGGGCTGGGAAAGCATAGCGAAAGTGCCGAAACGAAACCTGAGCGATTGACTTGTGCCCTGGGGGCGTGGCTTGCACTTGCGCAGGTTCGTCCAGGTTTGGTGATCTACCTTCATTGCTCGTTGTTTGGATCGGCAGATTCATCTCCCCCTTTTGGGAATTCTTTCTCCCAATTTTTAAAAAATTCAGGTATAGGATACTCCTCACGAACTGGCATTTATTTTAATATTGTAATTTAGATTTTGGGGGGTTTTTTTGGTACCGGGGATCAAACGCAGGACCTCGCGCTTGCCAGGCAGGAGCTATGCCACTGAGCTAAATCCCCGGCCCTGTAATTTAGATTTTATGCAGCGCTGCCAAGATACCTAGAACTGCTGATGAAACTGCAGTCCGCAAATCTAAGGCTAGACTCTAGACTAAAGACAGCAGCGGATTCAGTGTCCGGACAGGATCCCTCTGTCAACACCCGTCACCTGTACGTATACATATATTCAGCGGAGCCCCCTTCGCCTTTCCTTTCCACGTCTCTATCCATTTAATCCCTCCTCGCCAGTTGGCGTAGCCCCAGGCCAACATATGTTTTCATTCTATCAACCCCATTCTCCTCCCCGTGACTTGAGCTCGTGACGAATGTGCGGCAGTCTGAACATAGTTACCTAGGTGGAGGCGGGGCTGGAGGGGGCGGGGCGGCTCAGGTTCGCGCGTGCGCGCTGCTCTAGGAGACAGCGTCTACCTCGTTCCGCCCCTTGTATTCTGCAGTTCCGGCTCTGCAGATTCGCTGCTCACGTTTCTTTTTTCCGTGCTTCCTTCGGCTCTTTGTTTTCTTCTTCATGTTTCACGCTAGGCATGTCTCCCTGAAAATAGCTTATATCGATTTTACGTTTTTCTTAATACGCTACAGACTCTTCGGCCTCTAGCGAAAGTGCGACTACGAACGAGCAGGCACGCACGGGCTCGGCGGAGGCGCGCTTGGGCTCCCGGCGACGACGACAACGACCAGGAGAGGGGACGGAGGCGGCGCCTGAAGCAGCGGCGGAGCCCATGCCCCGGGACGGCGGGTGGGCCCGGAGAGACGAGTCCGGGGCCCGGGGCATGTCCCCGGGGCCCCCGTGAGGAGGCGGCGGCGGCGATGGAGATCCCGCCGCAGGAGGCGCCGCCCGAGCTGGGCGCCGACCCCGAAACCGAAGCCGAAGCCGAAGCCGACGCCGAGGAGGCCCCCGCTGAGGCCGAGTCTCCCAGCCCTTCATCGCCCCCGGCCGACGGGCGCCTCAAGGCTGCAGCCAAGCGCGTCACATTTCCATCGGACGAGGACATCGTATCCGGAGCAGTGGAGCCCAAAGACCCCTGGAGACATGGTAGCTACGGTGGGGGCGCGGGGGCGGCTCGAGGGGCAGCCGGACAGGCCCGGCACGGAGGTGGCGCGCAATGCATTGCACCTAGTGTTGCTTTAAGGACACAATGGGTCGTTTAGAGTTGGAGGCTTTTAGAGAGGGAATGGTTATAGAATTGGGAAGGTGGAAAGTATTGGGTTTCTGTACCCTCTCTGGGACGCTGAGGATGACCGTGTTAGGATTTAAAACGATAGGCAGGGGCTAGGGATTTAGCTCAGTGGTTCCACTGTCTGCCTCGAAAGCACAAGGTCCCAAGTTCGATCCCCGGTACCTACCCCCCCCCCCCAAAAAAACAAGATTTAAAACGATAGGCAGTTAAAGCCGGATGGTTTTCGAGGGTGGCAGCCTGAGTTCATAGTTCCCCTAAAGAAGGAAAGACCAGTTGAAGAGAAAGAGTGGGTCAACATTGGCCCAGAAAAGTTTGTTGGGAGAGTTTAATGGGACCACAGAAGTGTCAAGAGGTTAAGTCGTTGTGTGCAAGCTTTGGGACAAGGGGTGGTCATGCAGATCACTTTCTTGGCTGAAAGAGAAACAGGAATAAATCCGGGCTGTGGCTATAGAGGAATTGGTAAATCCTGGGGTTAGAAAAGGGAGTCAAAAGCCAGGCATGGTGGCGCACACCTGTAGTCCCAGCACTCGGGAGGCTGAGGCAGGAGGATCAATGCAAGTTCGAGGCCAGCCTCGGCTACCTAATGAGTTCAAAGCCAGCCTGAACTACAAAGGGAGAGCCTGCCTCAAACCACCCCCCCCCCAAAAGAAAAGGGAGTCAAATTCCCAGAGAAGGAGCAAGAGACTGTGGTCAGTTTGCTGCTGGGGGAACTAATCACGGGCAGTGTTAGGTCTTGGAATCAAAGGAAAGTCCACCACTGCCTGCTGCCTCCTCCTCCCTGCAAAAGGGAAGCAGAAGATCGTCCGTGATTCAGGAGCAGAGGAACTTTGGGGCCTGGCTATAGAAGGGTCCCCTTTTTCTTTCCTGGAAACAAGTTGGGGAATGTTTTGAAGTCAGGAATTGGAATTTCTGGTCAGTAGGAAATGATAGCATTGGAGAAGTCAGGAGAGGGGCTTGTGGTGCATGGATTCTAGGCCCCTGAGAGAGGATTGGGCCAGTGTTGGAGGTGAAAGGGCAACCGGAGGGGTGTGTTGGACCCCCAGGGCTGGGAGGGCAGAGAAGGAGATGGACGGCCATGTTGCACCCATCTGTGTGGAAGAGTCTGCCAGTTTGGCTGGAGCAGAGCCTGTGAAGAGAGGGCATCGGCTGGCCATGGTTGTACAGAAGTTGATCTGCTGGGCCCAGGAAAAGGGAGGTACTGTTGCCAGTCGTAGGCATTGGAGGAATTGCTCGCTTTGATGTGAGGGTGGAAAATGTGGTCGCTGGAAACAACATACAGGGAGTCGGCCATAAATGCCAGTTTGGCTCGTTATTGTCAGAGAGAGAGTGGTTAATTTAAGACTCTTGGCTTTGGGACTTGGACTCCAGACCTCAGGGCTAGGTGGTCAGTTTGGGGTTGGCAGGCATGGAGGACTAGAAAGAAAAAGCTAGAATGGGCTCTGGCTTTAGTATCCAGTCCAGGGAGTGCAGTGTCGGAAGGGGAAGGGCCTAGAGAGGTAGAGCAGGGTGGTTATGAGCAGAGGCTGTGGGTGCAGTCCTGACCCTTCCACTTGGTTACCTACTTTGCAACATTGGTATGGTTATCTGAGTGTCTCAAGGCTCAGTTTTGCCATCTGTAAAGTGGGTGGCAGTACCCATGGCACAGGGCTTACAAGAAGACTAAATAAAATCATGTACAAGAAAGGGCTGGCCAGGGTGAGCCTTGGTGAAGTTGCAGTTGTTTTAAAGCTAGATTGGTCCTTTTAGGGGCCAGCAGAGAGGAGAAGTGTAGTGGTGGTGTCTGGAGGGCCAGCGGTGAGTGCGGTTGGAGAGTTTGCCATGGGTTGTGGGGAAAGTTTCTGGTCTTCAGGTTCCCAGGAGACATTTGACTTTGTGGGAGCTGTTTCTCATCTCTGAGCCCCTGTTTTCTTTTTCTGCTAATGGAGGTGCTTATTTCTTGGTTGTGAGAATTAGGATAGCCCTTGTGTCTTGCCACATAAGAAGCAGTGCTTCCAGCAGGTTGGGGACCTGCTGCTGTTTCTCATGGGTGGTCTTGGAGAGGCAGCACAGGCATTGGAGGGAGGCAGGATGTTATCCCTAGGAGGGTCTGTTCCCGCTTTAGGCGACATGTTAGGTGGGGGTTCCTGGGCAGGGAGGATGGGCAGGGCTCACCCCAGGAGGAATGGGGGGCTGATGACCTGATCCGGATGGAAGAGCGGGCCCCCTGCTGCCTGAGGTGAGGGCCTGGCAGTGAGGGAGTTATCTTGGGGCAGGGGTGGAGGTCTTTTCCAATCAGTGATTTTAGACAGTGGGATTTGCAGGGCAGAAAAACAGGGCCTGTCATCACCGAGGAGGAGCCGGTGACAGTCTCCACCCAAGGAGGACAAGGAGCAGGTGGGCAGTGGGTGCTGGGGCCTGTAGGGAGCAGTCAGTCCTGAGCAGGGCTGGGAGCTGGGGTGGTCTGCGAGCCTGGGCAGCACACGGGGTGAATGGGAGGGTGATGGAGTGACGGAGGAGTCTGCCGGGCCCTGCTGGGAGGTGTGACCTCAGCCCGGGCTAAGAGGTGACAGAGAAGCTGGCATATCTGAACTGAGGGAGACTCGTCCCCCGGAAGCCGTTGGCCTCTCAGTGGAGGTGGAGTTGGAGCAGTTGCCTAGGCTGGGAGGTGCAGGAGGGTCCCGGGCTGGCCCCCGTTTGCCAGAGTTCCGACCCTGGGGACCTGCCCGTATCCTCACAGTGGTCACTGCGTACCCTATTACCTGTCTCCTTGGTGCCCCTCCATGGCAGTGGGAGAGTGGGTTTGAGTCCGTCCCGTTCCTCTTTCCTTCCCACCTCCAGGAGCCATGGCGAAGGCTGTGACAGAGGGGCGGAGCTGCCCTGGTGGGGAGGCCTGCAGGCCAGCCTCGACCCCCTGGTCTCTGTGGCTTCTTACTGGGGATGGTTTGTTTCCCTCTGTAAAACAGGGCTGGCGTCTCTGCCCTGCAGACCACCCAGGCTGAGAGGAGGGGTGACTGTGGGGGCTGAGAGGCAGAGCCAGGTGTGTGGGGAGGGAAGTGAAGCTCGGCGAGGAGGCGGGTGGAAGTCGTGACGGAAGAGGCTGCTTTGGTGCTGCCAGGCTGGGCACGTGGGTGCCAGGGGAGGGCCGCTGGCCAGCCGCACCCCACCATGAGAGATAGAAGCTGCAGCCCCAGCTCCTTTGAGGACCACAGCCGGCATGGCGGCAGGAGCCATTCCAGAGCACGCTGCAGGAATAACCTGAGGTTCTGCCAGCCTCTCACTTGCAGCTGCACTGTGTGGGGTTTGCAGGGCTGGTGTGTGAGAGGAACTCGGGATCAGGGCACATGACACGGGGACGTGTCCCCACCCTCCCGTCCTGCCCATGAACTGCTCCGGCTTCCTGATCAGCAGTCCTGGAGTGTGGCGGGGTTTCCTACCCTCTTGTGACCCGACTTTCTCTGGCCACCTGAGCTTTGAGGGCAGGCGGCAGTGGCATGGTATTTTCAAGTGTAGATCCAAGGGGGTAGAAAGGCCATACTGTCTATTCTCGTGGAAACTTGAGCTGCGTGTTCAGTCCCAAAACTGGTTTGACAGGTAGAGATGCATCTGTCAGTGGGGCCGAGGCCCTGGTTTGGCACTGAGTGGCAGCCTTGCTGGGGAGCAGGGAGTGGGGTTGAGGGGGGCAGCTCTGATTTCTTCTGGGCCCAGCCTCCCCCCTGCTGCTGGAGTGTTCTCTCTTGGCCTCGAGTTCCTGTCTGTAACATGCAGCTGGTGGTGCACACGCTCCTGGGGGCCTTCTTGTCACCACACTCCTCTGCCCCGCCCTGCCTCAGTGTGTACTCGCTCTCGTCCCTGTCCTCCTGTCCTGCTGTCCCTCAGGCCCACTCCTCAAGATCAGTGCCTCAGCCCTCGGGAGAGGCCCCTGTTACCAGCTGGGTGACCATGGGCAAGTCGCCCAGCCTCTCAGCTAAAGCTAAATCAGTGAGTGTTGGCTGCTAGCCTGAGAGGCAGTCAGGGTACCAGGATTCCAGGCTGCAAGCAGTGGCCCAGCCTTCTGTGTAGCTGATGACTTGGTAGAGTGACCCTGCCACCCTGGCCTCTGCAGGGTCACGACCGAGTGCCAGGGCTGGGTGTGTGCCTGCTCCCTGGCCTGGCAGCTCCCCTGCCCGCACACCCAGGCATGATTCCCAGGTTCTTTTGCCTCTGGCTCTTGGTTTGGGTTTGCCTGGCATCTTCAATGCCAGGACAGAGGCCGGGTGCGAGTTTCCTCTCTGACCTGGTCTGGCCCAGGGGCGGATGCGGGTCAGATGTCTCACAGTGGTTTTGGGAGAACACCTTGGGGGTGGTGAGTGCAGTTTGTGCCAATCGAGAATTTGGGCAGCCTGTGCATCCCTGCCTGCCCGGGCTGCTGCCTGATCGTCCTGTGAGTGGGAGAATTTGTTAGAAAAGCAACCCAGGCCTTTCTGACAGCTAGTGTGGCTGTCCCTGTGCTCGGGCACTCTGTCCCCACGCTTACAGATTGATAGGTGAGTGCCTGCCTGTCTGAGCTGCGGTTGGGAGGCCGCCTGCCTCAGGAGAGTGTGGGCCTGGGCAGCCTTAGTGACCTGCTCTCTGTGCCACCTTAGTGGTTGCCGGGCCATGGCCCCTGTGCGCCAGCCCTGGTCTAAGTGCCTCCCTTGTACTGTCTCACTTAAATCTCACAGCCACCCTGGCAGGCAGATGCTGTCCATCCCAATTTGTAGATGAGGAGATGGAGGCACAGAGAAGTGAAGTGACTTTCCTAAACCACACAGCCGCCAGGAAGTGGCCAGGCTGGGACTTGGACCTGGGCAGTGCCTGTGCTCCTGCCGGCTGAGGGAGCTTGGGCTGGGCGCACTCAGTTCAGTGTGCTATGTGTCCCCCTCTGCACCATAACCCTTTATAAAATGGAGTTGACCAGGACAGGGACAGAGCTCAGGGTGCTCAGGAGGGGTCACTGGGTTCCAGGCAGCTCCAGAGTCCCAGGAGGGCATGCAGCTCCTGACTGATGCTCTGCTGCCCCAGCAGCTTTTCTGCTTCTCCCAGGGCTGCACCACGGTACCCATCCTTGATATACCACTGACTTGGTGGCCCTGTGACCGGGGCTCATCCTGCCCAGATGCCAGGTGTAAGGGGCTGGGGTGGAAGACAGCCCAGTCCCTCCTTTGGAGGTGACAGGGGGTGAGGGAGACACTGTAACAGCTCCCCACAGACCAGGGTGTGTGTAGGCAGAGGTGGGGAGAGGACATCTGATAAAGAAGTCAAGGAAGTCAGGGAGTCGGCTAGGTGAGGAGCAGCTTGGAGCAGGCAGAAGGAGCAGGGGGCATCCCGGGACAGGTAAGCTGGGCGTGGAGGTGGGGCGGGGAGAGCAGCCTGTAGCTAGGGCCACAGAGGAAGGGCCCAACAGCTGTGTTTCTCTTTTTTTGCATAGAGGATTTGTCCCAGGTCCTTTCCACCAAGCTCCTTTTGGTATGTTACTTCATTTTATTTTTTACTTTTTTAAAGACAGGGTCTCACCAAGTTAGCCAGGCAGTCCTCCCGCCTCAGCCTCCTAGGCATGTGCTGCCACCTGGCTGGAGAAATGTTTTAAACACAACTGAAGGGATGAGGTGGCATGAAAGGAGGTGGCTGTGGGCTCAGCCATAGGCTCTAGGCTTTGTGTGGTCTCAGACTGGCTCATAGCTGATGATTTCCCTGATTTCATCATCAGATTGATCTGAATCTTCCTCCCTCCCCCAGCAGGTGTGTCATTGCCGGTGGGTTGGTAACACCTTTAGGGGTACAGTGCGCCCCCATGTGTTCCCTCCTCACCCACTGGTGCAGCCTTAGCCCACCCAGCACTCCCCTTGGGTGGGTGCGGTGGGTGCTGTACCCCTTGTGTGCCCTCTTCAGGTAGCTACCTCCGCAGTCCCTACAGGTTGCCCACACCCCTTGGGGCCCAACAGCCTATGGGTATCCTGTCACTCGTAAAATCCAGAAAATCTCAAGCTCTAGAACAGGTCTGGTCTGAGATTTCCAGCAGGAAAATAGGGAGCCCGTAGTGGACCTTGTTCCTGTATCTTGAAAACTGTACGCCAAGTGTGGCGGCGCACATCTGTAATCTCACCACTGGGAGGCTGAGGTAGGAGGATCTCTAGCTCCGGCTAAGCCTGGGCCATTTGGTGATTTAGCCAGACCCTCAAAGCAGATTTAGAAAGAGCTGGAGATGTAGCTCAGTGCGAAGGTGCTGAGTTTAATCCCCAGTGCTGCCCCTGCCCCTGAAATGTAATAACACAACCAAGAGCCCAGATAGGTGTTGGTCAGGCTTTGGTCTTGACAGTGTCGCCCAGCTTCTTGGCCTCAGTGTCTCTGTGTGTGGCTGGGATTAGATCAGTCAGTACTGGAACAAGCTAGCTGTCACAGGCACACAGTGAGGACTCGGAGTGCTGACTGAGGTCATGTCACTGCCTGTCAGCCTGCCCTCCTCCCTTTCAGATCGTCAGATGTCATCCCCTCTGCCCTTGCCGGGAGGGACAGGCATGCGGGCTAGATGACTGCTGGTCAGGAGCTGCACGTGTACTACATGACCTTGGGCAAACCCCGACCTCTCTGTGCCACTTTGCCCCTTTGTGAAGCCATCCGGCAAAGCTTTTGACTGGGAGGAGCAGAGGCAGGCTGGGGCTGCACACCACATGAGGCCAGTTCCCTGTAGGGCTGCAGCTGTGCCGGTAGGGGGTAGGGGTAGGGTGGGGCTGGGGCTGACATTTCAGATCAGGGTGGGTGGGAGATGTGGATGGGTTCCTCAGTTCCAGGATGGGTTCAGATGCTGGTGCCAGAGTGCTTGGAGAGGTCCATGTGCGGGCTGCATTTCCCGCCCTGGGAAGGAGGTTCCTCGAAGGCAGGGCTCATCTCCAGCGTCGCCTTCCCGTGTCCCCAGAGCCTCTCATAGATGGACTGGTGGTGGGGAGGGGCGCAGCAGGCACCCAGACGTGGTTCACACCCCTTCACCCTCCTGCAGGCAGCGCAGTGGAGCTGCTCCACCATGGGGTGGGGGTTGGAGGTGCCTGCTGCCAGCTGCAGCACTCAGCTCACGTGATTTGCCTGGCACCAGCTCCCCTCCCAGCAGGAGCTGGGCTATCAGCAGGCTGGCGGTTCCAGCCTCCCCGCTTGGGCGGGCGGCCCCTCTTGCAGGCTTGGCACTTTCAGCCCACCAGAGTCAGACTCGTGTGCCGCAGCCTCAGCAGTCCCAGGCTGCATCAGCTGCCATCAGCGGTGTAGTTGGAGCTGCTCGTGTTGGGGTAGCCCCCCCGACTTTGTCACCACAGGCGCCTTCCTACTGAGCTCACTTGGTCCCAGAACAAGGGGGCAGGGACTGAGGGGGCTCAGATGAAAGAGCATGCCCGGGGAGCGACCAGGTGTAAGGGTGTTGCTTCTAGTGAGAGGGGCGGTTGTCACAGTTACATTTTATGGCGTGTTTACTGGGTCTAAGCTCTGTGTCTATTCGTTCAGTTCTTTTTTTGGAGAGATGGTCTTGCTGTGTAATTCATGCTGGCCTTGAACTCTGTGGAGCCCAGGTGGGCCTTGAACTTGAGATCTTCCTGCCTCAGCCTCCAGGTTGCTGAGATTTCAGGCATGAGCCACTGTACTGGCTTGTGTTTTCTTCATAGTACCCAGAGGGGAAACAGGCTCATAGGGGTGGGAGGGCCACAGAGGGGGTGGGCTGGGTCCCCAGGAGGAAGGGCAGGCTGAGCCCCTTCCCACGCCGATGCCCAGCTGCCTGCCTGCCCTGCTCAGTCCACCTTGCCCCTCGCCAGCCCCCTGCCTCCTCGGCTGACTCCTGCTCATCCTTCCAGCTAGCTTTTGTCATTTCCTCGCTTAATCCCTAGGCGGGGTTCTGGGCTCACTGGGTTCCCATGGCTGCCTTGCTGTTGTTATTTGTTTAGCCCATCTCCCACCACTGGACCAGACCCTGCAGCTGAGGTCTGGCTGCTGGGGGCAGCTGAGCCGCTGAGCCCTCCAGGAGCTTTAGGGACTACGGCAGAATGGGTCTGCTGAGAAGTGGCCTGGAGTGGGTGTTGGGAACCCCTGGCACCAGGAATGGGACCTCAGAACAGTTCAGGGTGGAGGAGAGGAAGGTTGCCCCGAGGGACTGTTTGTCTGTGCACGCTTCTGTTCCTTCATTCCTTGCTGCCTGGCAGCTTTTTTCCGCCCTGTGTGCCCTGAAGGCCGGTCTGCTCCCTCCTTGGCCACCTCCAGCAGCCGCAGCAGTTCGAAAAGCAGACTTTGTTACTCCTGTTGCTTCCCACCATGCCCGTGACCCTCTGCAGCATCTGGGGGCCAGTGTGACCTAGCCCTGCTGCTCTCTCCTGCCGCTCTGGACCCTCTTGGCTCTGCACCACAGGCTTCAAGCCACGCAAGGAGCTCCCACATCATGTCTGTCCCGGAACAGTGCCCCCTTTGCACAGCTGGCTCTGGCCTACCCTCCAGGACCCCCAGCCTTTCCCTGCAGCCCACACTCACGCCTGGCCCGAGCACCATGAGGGCAGGATGCACTTGGTTCTGTGCCACTGTTCCCCCCGGGCCCACACCACGTGCACTATGCCTCGTCTGAGCAGGAGGAGCCTGTATGGCAGGTGGAGTAGGAAGTGCAGTGCTATGCTGGGTCTCAGTACTGGCCACAAGCACAGCCCCTGTCCTCATATCACCCTGGGTCCAGAGAGGAAGCAGGAAGAGAGGAGGAAGGGCTGCAGAGAGGAACACCCAGCCAGCCAGCCTCTAACGTCTCTAAGCCAGACTGGTGAATTGCAGTTCAGGATGCAGAGCCATCTTTGTCCTAACTCGCTATGTGTCGTGGGCTGGGACACTGGCCCTCTCCGTGTAGCAGGACAGTGGCCGAAGTTCTATGCGTGTGTTTCCCCCGTCTGTTGAGCCATCTCTCCACCTAGGGGAATAAGCGGGTCCTAGGCCTGCCTTCCCATTGTGGGGTGGGGACCCGGGTTCTGGTAAGTGACTGGATTCCGTTCCCTTCAATATTAGGGTATGCCACAGGTGTCAGAAAGGCCAGCCACTTAAGCCAGGGTGACTTTCTTGTTCCTCCTTGTCGTCCTCTGTTCTATAAGCCCCTTCCCTTCAGGGCCTTTGCCTACTCTAACCACAGAGATCAGACCGTGCTCTTGTGAGCTGCCTTCCTTGCTGGGCCTGGGCTTAGCCTCGGGATCTGCATGCCCAGCTCTTCTGGGCTCCCTGTCCCAGACCTGCTCGTCTCTGTCCATGTCCCCAAATGGACCAGGGGCTCCAGAGCATGGCTGTCTCTGTCCCTGTTGTGTCCCCAGTGTAGCTCCAGGCACAGAGCTGTTGCTCCTTTAGGATGGAGTTGGGTGGGGTGGGCAAAACCCTGAGCCGGTGCCCTCCTGGAACCCTGCTTAGTGCTCTCAGGGCCGCCAGCAGCTGTTGGGACCCGTGCCTGTGCCCACTGCCCAGCTGGCGGAGACTGCAGGGCTCAGGGCCTTCCCCTCTGGGGGAAGAGTGCTTACCAAGAGTGGCCTGGGGTCCCAGGGCAGTGGTCAGGACTGCTGGGCTTGTGTCTGCCTGTAGCTTCAAGAGGACTAGGACAAAGATGGGTCTCTGACCTGATCTCCTGTATTTCCACCAGGCTGGCTCAGAGACAGGCAGAAGAGGGCAGGGGGAGACGCCTGTCTGGCATGTGCCCACCTCCCACCTGCCTTGCCACGGGAGGTTGTTAGGAGTAGAAAGGTGTGGCTCTGGATGGGAAAAAAATTGCCAGCTACTCCTTGGACAGAGGACTAATATCTAGAATGTATACAGAATTAAAAATTAGAGCCCCCCAATAAAAGGCTTAACAACAAGAAAAAACAGGCAATTTAAATGGATAGACATTTCTCAGAAGAAGTACAAATGGTGAATAAATACATGAAAAAATGTTCACTATCTCTGGGCATTAGAAAAATGCAAATTAAAACAACATAGATTCCTGGAGTGGAGTGGCACACGCCTGTAATCCCAGCACTAGGGAGGCAGAGGCAGAAGGATTGCCAAGACTTTGAGGATAGCCTGGGCTACATAGTGAGTACCAAAAAAAAGGCATTTCACACACAGTTCACCCATTTAAAGTGCACTGGTGGCTGGGCCTGGTGGTTCCCACCTGTAGTCCTAGCACCGAGGAGGCTGAGGCAGGAGGATCACCTTGAGTTCGAGGCCAGCCTGGACTACATAGTGAGACCCATCCTTCATTACGATCAAGTTTAGAACTTTTTTTTTTGGTACCAGGGATCGAACCTTGGGTCCTTGCGCTTGCGCAGCACGCGGCAAAACCACTGAGCTAAATCCCTGGCCCAAGTTTAGAACATTTTATTACCTCCCTTAGCCCCTTATTTCCCCGCCTCAACCTAGACAGCCACTGACCTGCTTTCTGTCTGTGCTTCTGGACACTTCATGGAAACGACCTCAGTCGTAGGTGCTCCTGTGAGCAGCCGCCTGCACAGCTATGATGTCAGCGTGCCATTGTGTGGAGGTGCGCACTGCTTATCTTACCATCCATGGATGCATAGCTGGGTTGCTCCCCTTATTTGGCTGTTGTGCACAGTGCTGCTGTGAACACTGATGTGTGCATTTATGTGTGGCTGTGGGTTTCCATCTCTGGGAGTAGAACTGCTGGGCACGTGCATGGCCCTTTACCTGAGGAGCAGCCACACTGCCTTCCACAGCCACCACCCACTTGGCCAAGCCCAGCACGAGCTTACCTCTCCCCTTCCATGCCAGCGCTCACTGGCATCTGTCCCTTCAGCTGTGGCTCTCCCAGGGGGAGTGCAATGGTCTCCCTGTGGTTTGATCTGCATTTCCCTAATGGCTGATGAGGTTGAGCGTGTTTTCCCATGCGTATTGGGCACTTGGGTATCTTTGGAGAAATGCCTTTTCAGGTCTCTCTCCCATTTCCATTTGCTTACTTCTTCATTAGGGAGTTGTAAGAGTGTTGTGTGGATCCTGAGTGCAAGGCTGACCATCAGGCGGGGCCCTGCTGGGGAGGCTTTCAGCACGCCAGCTGTGCCTTTCCTCCCCATCTTCCCTGGCTGGGGACACAGCCACAGATGACTCCAGTCTGACTGCGAGGACACAGTGGATACAGCTGCGCATCATGCTGTCTCACTTCATTTCCCCATTTTAAATTTAATTTAAAAATACATCATTGGGCTCTTGTAATTTGCCCTAGCTATTTCTGCATTGCTGAGCATTTTGGTCCAGTTTTCAGTCACATAAATAATGCAGAGTCGGGGCTGGGGATTTAGCTCAGTGGTTCCCGCGCCTGCCTTGCAAGCGCAAAGAAAGACCCGAGTTCGATCCCCAGTACCAAAAAAAAAAAAAGCAGAATGTTCATGTATGTCAATGAATCTTTATGTTCACCGCAAGTGGCTTTCTCAGAAGAAATTCTTAGAAGATAATTCTACTAGGTCAAAAGGGCAGGAGCATTTGAAGCCCCCGATTCAGTTTTTGCCTTCCCTGGACTCTAAGGCTCAAGGGCCAGGGTGCTGTGGTCACGGTCACCCTTGTAGCTTAAGTTTTGTTTTTTAAGTGAGTGAATGAGTGCTCTTTGTGATAAGGAAACTGCTCCTCAGAGTCATTAGTTGTCTGCTGAGGTTGTGCTCCTTTGCAGAAGGTGTCACAAGCCATGGCAGCTCTATCCTCGTCCCCCCAGCCTGCCACTCCCATTGGAGTGCTCCCAGTGTCCTGCAGCCATAGCCACTGCATCACCAGCACCTCTTGGATGAAAGTTCCATTTGCTCCTTTGTCTTTTTTCCCCTTTAAACCTTCCCAGCCCCTGTAGAATACCACTCACTGGCCCAAAGTATTTGGTGCCCACCCATGCCCACCACCTCTCAAGCAGCCTCTCACTGTGTTGGCTGCTGCAGTGGGCACATGGCAGGCCTCGTGCTGGCTCTGTCCTTAGTGTGGACGAGAGGGCTTCCCTGACTGAGGCATGGCTGCAGTCTGTTCCGCTAGAGCTTACTGTCTGCCGCCCCTCCATCGTGCTCACTGCTGTAGCCCCAGCACCACGGACAGTGTCTGGCACGGAATGGACACTAGAGAAGTATTGGGAAGAGGGAATGAATTTCTGACTCTTACGCATCTTTTCAGCTTACATATTCCTTTTCTCATGGAGCTTTGCTAACTACTCCTTCAAATCTCCTTTGGGGGCTGAGGATGTAGCTCAGTGGCACCACGCTTGCCTGGCAAGTGCAAGGTCCTGAGTTTGATTCCCAGTACCAGAAAAAAGAAAAGAAATGAAACTCCATTTGTAGCTTCTCTGTATTTCTTTTCTTTTCCTTTTAAAACTTTAAAAGATAACATTCTTTTTTGTTTTGTTTTGTTTTTGATACCGGAGATCGAACTTGGGTCCTTGTGTTTTTGAGGCAGGTGGTGGATCCACTGAGCTAAATCCCTGGCCCTTAAGTTCTTTATATATTCTAGATAGTAGTCCTTTGTCTGAGGTACAGCAGCTGAAAATTTTTTCCCATATTGTGGATTGTCTCTTAGTTCTGTTGGTGGTTTCTCTTGCAGTACAGAAGCGTTAGCCTTAGTTCTTGGGCCTCCCGAGGATTGGTGGTGTTACCTGCTTTCCATAGACAAGGACAGGAAGATTTCTGAAGCCTTTGCTGGACTAGGAAGTGGCCATAGGAGCCCAGCTGGCCATCTGGTTCCCTGACCGGAAGCCGAGGGAGGAGGCCCACAGTAGCCTGTTCTGGCAAGGCTAGTTGTCTCCTGGGGGGGCCTGGCTTTCCCAGAGGTTCCCTTTCCTGAGCCTCACCTTGTCACCTGGTTGGGACTTTGTGAGAGCTGGGAAGTGCTGAGGTATGTGTGACCTAGCGGACCCTGTAGAGCACCTTGCGCCCCTGCTCTGTGTTGAGTCCTTGCCTGTTTCCTTTGACCTTGACAGTGACCTTCAGTTCCCCGAAATTGTGGTCAGCTCACAGCCTTTGGATGTGTTAGTCCCTCTGCTGCAGCACTCTTCCCTTCTGCTTTTCAGATGCTGTGATACAGGTCTCCTCTTGGCATATGAAGTAGATATGTGACAGATACCTAAGCTGAAGTGTCACATAACGAAGACCTGTGAGCCCAATCCCAAAGGGGAAAGAACACAGCCATTAACTCTGCCTCTGGGTGGGTAGGTGGGGCTCAGAGCTCCGGCACCACTGTCCTGACTGTGATGATTGTCATTTGCCAGTTTCTTTTTTAAATTTATTTTTAATTTTGAGACAGAGTCTCGCTAAGTTACCCAGGCTGGCCTTAAATTTGCAGGCCTCAAACTTGCCATCCTCCTGCCTCAGCCTCCCCTATACCTGGGATTACAGGTGTGCACCATCATGCTCATGTTGATTTCACTTTTTAATGTTTTGTCTGCTAAGTGTGTGTACTGAGTGCCAGGGATTTAGCTCAGTGGTGCTGCTGCCTGCCTTGAAAGTGCAAGGTCCTGAGTTCGATCCCTGGTACCAAAAAAAAAAGTGTGTATACTGAGGAGTGTGGTATTTCACTTGTCTTACTTCTCAGTTTCATAAAAATGGTGCTGGGGGTGGAGCCTTGGTCTGGCTTTTGCTCCCGACATTGTCTCCCATGTCACCCGTGTGGTTGCTCCATGGCTTTTGCTGTCTGGCTGTGCCTGAGATTGGCCTCGGTGCTGCTGGTAGACGTTGGGCAGCTAACAGACTCGTGCAGGGGTGAATCACCTCACCTGGGGTGTGAGCGGATTCTCAGCACCTGGAGTGCGGAGTGGAATTGCTGGTTACGGTTGATGGGTGTGCTCAACACTATGAGGCAGTGGCAGGCTTTCCACTGATTCTCCTCTCCTTTCCCCTGCAAGCACCTGCTCATTCTCCAAGGGTCTCCTTCAGCAGTTACTTATAAGCATCTGCCATATGCTTGGCAGGTTTTGTCCTGGGAGCAATGGGAATGAGTCCCACAGTCCTTGCCCTTGAATGACTAGTGGTGTTAGATGGCTCCTCCTCCAGGAAGCCCTCCCTGACCCCCAGACCAGCCCAGGTGCTCTCCTGGGCTGCACTGCCCACTCTGGTCCTTCACTCTCTAGGGTGAGTCTCCTTCCTGCACAGGCACCATGTCCCCAGCATCACCGATGGGCATACAGCAGGTGCTCAGGGAATGCTCTCTTGTCCTTACTCTTCAGATGCCCCCTTGAGGTAGGTGGGATTAACAGAAAGAAATGGATCCCAGCCCTCAGTACTTGTTGGGGTTGGATCTGGGCCCAGGGTCACAGGAGCCCCAAGCCTGGCCGCTTCCCAAATGCCAGCCTCAGCAGCCTTGAGAAGCCTGCTCCCCACAGTGCACAGCCTTCGGAAGGGGTGGCAGGGGTGGCAGGGCTGCCTCACTGGGATGAGTGAGGCCTCCTGCCCTCCGGGAGCTCAGGCCCCGGTGGGAGTGTTCTCTGAAGACGAAAGGTCCTTTGAGCTTCGAAAACCCTTCCACAACACGAGAGAGGCCAGACTCAGTTGCATGGAGGCCCTCCCACTGGAGCGGGCCCATGGCATGGTGACAACAGAGATCCTCATCACTGGCTATGGCCGAACACCCGCTGTGTGGGAGGGATGGCGTGAAGCCCTTTGTGTGTGTCATTTGGTTCTGACTGCTCTGGAAGCCACAGGGTGGCAGGAGCTGTTGCCCCGTTTCCCAAAGCGGGGAGGGCTCTGAGTCCCTGGCGATGAGGTCCTGCTCGCTCTGCTGTGCTGTGCTTTACCCCCTGCCCACGTGACTCTGGCTGGCAGCACATCCACTCTGCAGATGGGTGGGCCGATTAGCAGTCGCTTGGACCCAGAGTCGCATCTGTGGCCTGTATCCCCTCCAGCTTCCCCAGGCTGTTTTTTTCTCATGCCGCTCCCCACTCATTTGTCCAGAATCTTCGCTTCTGCACCCGAAGGCACTCAGCCCTGGGTAAATATTTGTCTAAGGGCAATGGAGAGGGTGTGTGACCAGTATTTCCCAAGGTGGGGCGCTGGGGACAAATGCTTGCTGAGTCTCTGGCTGCATTCTGTGGTTTTGTTTGTCTTTGCTCCTACACTGAAGTATTAGGCTCCGGACTACGGTGACAGCAGCTACTGTTGACAGAGCACCAGCCCTGTGCTAACACTTTAACCAGATGACCTCACTGGCTGCTTCTAGCAGTCTGCAACCCCCTGCCCCCAGCTCCGTTTTCCAGGTGAGGACACTCACCTTGATGAGATAAGAGCCAGCGCTTGTGACATTTGGGGTCTGCCTTGTCATCTGGGCCACACCTGCCTGTCGCCATATGAGGTAAATGAGGTTCGCTAGGAGGATGTGGCACCTGCCTGTAGTTCCCGGAGTCTGGAGAGCAGGGAGGAACTGGGTCTGGCACCTGCTCTCTGGCTACACACACTCTTTCTGTCTTCATTGGCCCGGCCACAGGCCGCACAAGTTGGTTATTCTGGGCCCAACGTCATCCTGGTGGCCAGCCAGGTCCACCAGCCCAGGAGCCTGGCCCAGGTGCTTTTGCAGGGAAAGCTAGGATCCTGCCTCCTCCCTGTCGAGCTGAGGCCTCTGGGGTCAGCTCACTGAGGAGCGGGGGTGGGGGGGGGTTGTCAGGGGGGCTAGGCCTTGCAGACACAGCCAGGCACAGCCAGGCACAGCCATGTTCGAGGTCTGACCCCAAAGGCCGAGCCTTTGTGGGAGAAGGTGCGCTCACGAGGCAGGAGGTCAGCAGTGTCCTCGGGGGCAGCATCCCTTTGGGAGCCCAGAGGAGAGTGCCCGCCCCATGCTGTGTGTGTTCTGACTGAAGGCCTGGTGAGGGGACGGTCTTGGGCACCTGTGCTTGGGTTGACACCAGTCCTCACCTTCAGGCTTGGATATATTTTCATCGTGGTTCAGGTGCTGACGGGCTCGCTGTCCGGAAAGGGGGCGGTGAGACACGTGGCCAGCCAGTAGACAGCACCATTAGGGCGTGAGAGAGGGAAAGGAGATAAACCATGCTGGAAGAGAGAGCAAGGTGGCAGGGGTGGGGGACAGGCGCCCAGCTGAGTGAGAACATGGGCACCTCAAGCTGTCCCATGAGGTGCAGCCACCCGACCCCCACCCCCAGACCTGATGAGGTGGGCGCTGCCTGCCTGCCATGTTTCCTAGAGCCATAGCCCCTCCTCTGGGAAGGGTGGGGGAGGGCAACTGTCCCCCAGTAGTGGAGGGGACCAGAGAGGTGTGGTGTTTAAGAGTAAGGACTGTGGAGCTATGGACCCTCAGGCTTGAGTCCCAGCCCTTCTGTTTGTTGGCTCTGTGACCTTAGTAGCCTCCTTAATTTTCTGGTGTCTCAGGTTCCCCACTTGAAAAATGAGGATAATAATTCCTGCCTTGAGGTAATGTGTGTACATTTTTCCTATTGTTCTTCATAACTTACTCTTAAAAGTTGTCTGTCACACAGCTGGGTCCAGGTGTTTAGCACAGACAGAGGAACTGGGGGCCAGGGATTAAGGTCCTGACTCCCCCTTCCATCCAGAAGTGCACTGGCCCGAGCGCATGCCTGCTATGGAGCTCTGGCAGACAGAAGGGCTCTCGTGATCTTCCTCAGCTCAGTCCCTGGAGACACGGAAGTTGTAGGCTGCTCTGGCCGCATGTGTCTCTGTAATGGGATCTTCTGTCATCTGAGCACTTGGGAAGTTGGGTGGGTACAGAGGCACCGGCCACTGCGGCCTCCCTGGGGGGTCCAGTTCCCAGCTGCTGTGTGGGGCTGGCTGCCCCAGTAGTGTTTCCTTCCTAGGAGGGGGAGAGCAGAGCAGCTCTGTCACCCAGCAAGCTGCTGGCTCCACAGCCCCTCAGCCAATGCAGCCTGTTCTGAGCAAGCTCCTTGCTGGGGTGCAGCGTGGCCCCCATCCTTCCAGGGTGGCTCTCTGGAGTGAAGGCAGTGGGCACTGTCATAATTTCTTAGAGTAAAGCAGCACATTTGTCCCTACACAATTGTTTACTTGAGGCCCTGCAGTGACATCCTAGATACAGAGAGCACTTGCTATAGGACAGTGAACAGCAAATGGACCCAGACAGGCTGAGATGCGCCTCATGAAGAGCCAGGACAGAGGATGAAGCTTTAGAAAGGGCAGGTGAAGCTTTTCAGAAGAGGTGACATTGAATAGAGGCCTGAACGACAGCCCCCTGTGGAGAAAGCAGTTGTAGGCCTGGTGGTGGGAGGTCACGTGTGGGAGGGGAGGGGACAGGCTTTGTCCTCAGCAGGGGCTGTGCTGGGGAGGCCTTGTCCCAGGGTCCCCATCTTAGTGCAGGGACAGAAAGGGTGGAGGGGTCCGGGGCAGAGCCTGACCTGCAGCGTGGCATGGTAACCATAGCTGATGTGCCTACCTCTTGTCTGCAGAGCAGGAAGGTGGAAGAAATAGATTTTCTTCCTGTGGCAGCATCTAGGGTCTCCCTGTACATCCTCACCAGGTCTCCTGTGCCCACCTGGTGTGAGCACCACTGCAAGTGGCGATACCATCCTGGGTGGGCATGGTCTCAGTCTCCCTGTGCTGGGAAGGAACAGGCCAAGGGCTCCAAGAGGGAGGCATTAGGGTTGTCCTGGGTGCCTGGAGGCCTGTGGCCCCTGCAGTCAGTGCCAGTCATCATCATTGTTGACATAGCATCACATAGACCAGCAGTTGATGGCCAGACACTGCTGGGGAAGATGTCACCTCCTGAGCCCTGTACTTTGCAGCCCTATTGATCTGATTACTGAGCAGGGTGGAGGGAGCCTGTCTGATCACTCATGGGGAAGAGTAACTTGCCACCAGTGTTCCCTCACTGTCCTGAGGAGTCACAGGCAGAGGCTCTTCAGAACAGGCCAACCTGATAGAGACCCTGCCCTGTCCCCACCTGCCAGCCTCCAGAGGCAGCCGCCGCTTCCCCTCTGTCTAGGCTTGACATCGTCACCTTGAATGGCCTGGCCTCTCTGCTCAGTACAGCTGCCCCCCAGAGAACTTGGGGACTCCCAAACTGGCAGGGAGAGGGTCCCTGGGGTGAAGGGCTGGGAAGCTGGGCTGAAGGGCTGTAACTGAGCTGGGCCAGGCAGCCCTAAAGGCCACAGTGGCTCATCAGTGAGAGAGAGAGGTCCCTTCAGTGTATGGTCACCTAGGATGTCTCCTTTCTGGGCCTCTTCTTCTTTATGTTGGGTTAGGGATCCTGGTCATACCTTTCCTGGGGTGCTGTGGGGCGTCAGTGGGGCATGTGAAGGGGCTGTCTAAAGTGGTGCCTTAGGACACAGCACCTGTCTGTGGGCTCCTGCCGAGGTCATGGCTTGAGTTGGAGCCCCGGGTTCCTTCCTCCTGATCTCACTGTGCTTCCAAATTCTTCTTTCACAGCCTGCTTGCAGCTGTGCTATCCCTCCACGTGGTCACATGGCCAGGTCCTTCCTGCCTGCAGCTCCCCTTCACTGAGCACCTGCTGGACCAAGCACGAGGGAGCCCCCAGGGTGGCTGCCAGCAAGGCCGGACCAGGCCATATTGAGGGTGCCGTGGAGCTAGTCTGGCCTGAACTAAGCCATTAGCCCAGGGTATAAGCCAGGTTTCCTTCCCAGGACGGAGCCACCCCTGGCCCTGGGGGCCGCCAGCCCTGGACAGTCACTGTTTGTCCCTCCTGCATTTAACTTTTTGTAGTGAATGTTTTCCAACACAAGTAGTATAATGAGTCCAGTGTACCCACTTTCCAGCTTCGGTAACAACCAGTGTATGGCCAGTAACTGTATCCCCTGTACTACCTCTGCCCCCACTAGTTGGCAGCAAATCTGATACCTGTCAGTCTGTTCTATTTATACATTTTTTTGAGTTGTTCTGAAATGGTGCACAGAACAGTGCCAGGGTGAACGCTGACACCCACCTCCTAGGGCCCCAGGGCAAGGAGTAAGAGGCTAATAGGTAGCCATGCCCACTGAGTGCCAGGCACCCAGAGGTGATCGACTATATGGGCTTCTGAGTGCTTAGCCAGCTGCCCGGGGCTTCCGTGCGTACCATTTGTGGCAGGTGCAGCCCTGGACCCAAGGTCTGCCTTCGAGTGGCCATTGCCTGCCTGAGTCCTTTCTGGAGGTGCTGCCAGGGGAACTGCCTGAGAAGCCAGCTAAGCTGACCTTGTGGTGGCTGTGGCCCTCAAGGCTAGATTTCCGGCCCAAGGCAGCTTGGTGAGGGCTGGGAGATGGGAAGAGGCTGTCCTGCTTACGGCAGCGTGGGCATGTGGTTCTGCTTGGCCAAGGCCTTCGGGGCAGCACGTCCGTCCCCAGTGGTGGCCCGTCCATGGTGCGGGGCCCTCAGGGATGGTGAGAAGCTCCTCGCCGCGGTCTCTTTCCTGTTTTAGGCCCCAGAAGGCTTTGCATTGCTCCCCTGGCAGGGCGGGCCCAGGAGATGGTGTCAGTGTAGGAGCCCCTGTGAAGCGTGGTTCCTTAGAAGATGCCCAGGGAGTGTGTACCCCAGGGCAGCCCTGGGCTTAAGGACACGTCCCCGGCTTGTCACCTTGTCGCCACTGCACACCTCACTACCTAGTGTGAGTGTCTTGAGTTCACTCAGTGGCCTGGACTACTCCCTTTTGTTAACAGATACTCATCCAGCAACTACTGTGTGGCCAGTGAAGCCTGCTGGGTTCTTCAGTGCACAGGAGTGGGAGAAGTTCTGCCCTCATTGGAACATAAGTACTCAGGAGGTCAGCAAGCTTCCCGCTGTGTCATGAGAAGGAAGCGAGGAGCAGGGGCAGATGAGGGCAGAGGTGGTGTGACAGAGGGTGGACAGGGAAGGCCTTTGAGGAGGTGACTGGAGCCGCAGGCTGGGAGGGGACATGAAGGTGGAGCACATAGCGGCGCAAAGGCCCAGAGGCAGCGGGTCCAGGTGGCTTTGTCACAAATAGGGGTTGAGACTTTGAGTACTGTGGCAGCCCCTATCTCGGGCTGTGACCACGCGCCTCTCCTGTCTGCAAGCTTAGCAGTATTGGGGGTTTGCGTGTGCCCACTCCTCCAGCCCAGCACCGGTGCCCCAGATCCAGGGGCCCCAACAGAGGAAGACAGATCCCTCCGAGGCCTCCCTGTCTCCCTGCTTCTGGGCTTCCACAGCCTGTCTGGGCAGCCTGAAGCTGGGACCCCGAGGACCTGGGGGCACCAGGGTGGGACAGGGCCTTCCCTGGGTTTGCTGTCCTGCTACTTCTCCAGGCTGCATGGCCATTGTGATCCTGGGGTGCAGCTGAGACAGCTCCTGCTGTGCGATGGTGAGGGGCTCTGCAGGGCTGGGGTGGAAAATCCGGTTCAGTAAGAAGCAATGGGTAGGTAGGGCCAGGGATTTAGCTCAGTGGTGCCGCCACCTGCCTCGCAAGCGCAAGATCCAGAGTTCGATCCCCGGTACCAAAAAAAAAAGAAGTGTTGGGCAGAGTACATGGTGGACAAAGGGTTGAGTAGAGAGCCGCACAGGCTCTGCTGCGCCGGGAGCTGCAGAGCAGTTGCCCACGTGGGAGCTGCACAGCCTGCCACCCTCACCACCTTCGGCGACCTTGGAGCTGTGCCTCCGCCTCTCCTGGGCCCTCTGAGCAGGGGTCCGCCCCACTTCCAGTCCACATGAGCCCCTCTTTCCGCCTTCTCTGCGCCTGGCCCCAGGTGCGGGGCAGTGTTGGGGGCACAGTGCGGATGCAGACTGCCCATGCTGTCTTCCGGGGCTCAGAGTGCGCAGGGCTGAGATGAGGGCGTCCAGAGGGAGGGTGGCTGACACAGCTTGGGCAGCCGTCCTAGAGGAGGGGACCCCCTGGGTGAGGCCCCAGCCCCTGAGTAAGGCTCACAGGGCTGCCACGCGGTTGTCTGCTTCTCCCTCAATACCGAAGAACCCTGGAAGGCAGGGCTGAGGGAGGAGCTGTCCCTCTCCCAGCACCAGCACAGAGGTGGACACACAGGAGGCTTTGGAAATGTGTACAGAATGAGTGGCCTCATGGAGCCTGAGGCTAGCTCACAGTGGCAGAAGCAGAGGGGAAACATCCTGGCCTGAGGGCTGAAGGAGTCCTGGATAAAATGGCTTCAGGCCTGGCTGGATCCAGGAGCTTAATAGCGTCTTTAGGGTTTTGCCTTTTTCTTTGTCTCTGAGCTCGGCTTTCCTGAGTTGGCTTCTTGGTCAGGAGGCTGTCTCCTCCGGGTGGATGCCAAGGTGGCTGCCTGCAGCTCTGGAAAGGGGGGGATTCTGAGCCACCCCAGGGCCTGGGACTGGCTAAAGCTGGTTTCATAGAGACCTTCCTGTCCCCAAGCAGTCACTGTGACAGACTGTGGGACAGGGCGTCCCTCTGCTAGAACCTCTGGGGCAACAGCTGAGGGTGAGGGGGTGGGGTGCTCGGGCCGGGCTAGCCTGCCAGGAGACAGGGAGAGAGCGGGCCGGTCTGGCCTCAGCCAGCTGGTCCTTCCACGGGCAGGGTGCAGGGCAAGGTTTTCTGGGTGTTTCAGTTTCTATCCCCTCTGCCTTCCGTCTGAGCTTCTGCTCTGAAAGGCGGATTCCAAGAGGAGGTCTCTTGCTGTGGCTGGGGGCCTGTTGTGGGTGCCAAGCGGGAACGCTGGGCCCCAGCTGCAGGCAGGAACTCCGTGGCCACGGCCCCAGATTTTGCTGTCCTGCCTCAGGCTGTGTGTGAACTGCCAAAACCCAGGGTCAGGTGAGGTTGCCACCTTCCAGGATGGATGGCAGTCACGGGATGCCTCACTGGTTACCTCTGGTGTGCGGACACAAACGTCCTACCGAGGAAGGACAGCCCCACTGTGTGCAGCTCACCCAGAACAGCAGAACAGCGCTCTCGTCACCACGCCTGGGTATTCAGGGTGTGGTTGCTGTTGCATCACCATGCTTTGTTAAGACCTGGGCTCCTGGGCCCCAGCTGGGACCTCAGCACTCGGAGGTCCCTTTCGTGCAGTGGCCTCTGGGGCACAGGAAGGTTGTTCAGCCAAGACAGTGTGAGCGGTAGGGAGCAGGTGCGACACTCCTGCCTGGGCCCTCCCACACTGCAGCTTCCTGGCGCGTGATCCTTTGTGACTGTTTCCCCACCACCCCCGGGCTGGCAGGGTGCCCTGAGTCCTCGTGTCCCCCCCGCCCCGTATCCAGGCTCTCCTTGCATCTCGTGGACCCCTCTGCACCTGTGTGCACACCTGAGGCTGGCCTCTTTCCACCGGTCACCCAAAGCCCAGCATCGGCCTCAGGTTTCTCTGTGTCCCTTTGTGAGAGCCACAGTGGAGAGGGCAGCCTCTGCCTGGGACAGTGGCACAACTGCGGGGTGAGCTAGAGCACCCCCTGTGGCCGGGTGCTGCCTGCAGGTGCTGTAGCAGTCCTGCCTCTGCCTGTGTCTCCTCTATCCTGGTTCCCCCTCCAGCCAGGCAGAGTAGTGGGAGACAGGCCTGGGGCGTGTGCAGTCCTGCCACCTCTGGCTGTGTGGCTGGGCAGATGGCTGCTTCCCCTTGTAAAGGGAGACGTAATGATGCCCATCTCCCGGGTCACAGAGCTGGAAATGAAGTCGGGCGTGGAAAGGGCTTAAGTTCCTGAAGGGGAGCCACCCCCACCCTCAGTCATCTCCCTCTGCTGGCGGACTGCCACTGCCGGCACTGCTTTTCATGCTGGCTACTTAGACATGTGTCCCTTATTGCCCAAGACTCTGCAGATGTCCTTTTCAGAAGGAAAGAGGTAGCTGTGGATCAGAACATGGCTCTTGCTCCAAGCCCTTACCCCTCCAAATCCATCTCCAATGCAGGCTTGCTTTTTGTGCTTTTTACTTTTTTTATTTTTGGAGAGGGACTTGTTATGTATGTAGTCCAGGCTGGCATTGAACTCACAATCCTCCTGCCTCAGCCTCCTGAGTGGTGAGATTACAGGCATGTGTCACCACATCTGGCTGTAGTCCTGCTTCCCGGCTCTGTGTGTAAGTATGCGCATATGCACACACACACACACACACACACACACACACACCCCTCCCCCTCCCCCTCCCCCTCCTTAGGCAGCCACTTGAACTTTATCCCCTGCATAAATCAGGATTCAGAACACGACTTCAGCAAACACACCTGAGGCCTGCCCTTCACAAGCACATGTACCCACAGGCCCCTGCACACATGTGTGCACACCGGGCATTCTGTCGTTTGGTTGCTCAGCACAACTACTGGATGCCTGTCCTCACCCCAGGGGTGCCACAGCTGCTTCCAGGGTCAGAGGAAACAGGATAGGGATCTCCACAGGGACCTCAGAGGCAGTGCCACACCCCTACGATAGGGCCAGGTGGCTGGGCACGGGGTCAGTCTCTTTGGGCAGAACAGAATGTGAATTGGGAGCCAGGATTCTGCCCCTCAGCCTGGCCCCAGAACCCACACCCTCAGCCCCTGCGAGACCCCGTGTGAGGTGGGGGAACATAGGGTGCTACACGGCGAAGCCCACCTGGGGCCCAGGTGTGCTGGGGAGGCAGTGACGGTTCCAGCCCCCGTCAGTTCGGGCCACAGCTGTGCCCTTCACTGCACAGCCTGCCCTTGGCACCTGGCCCTAGAGTGCCCAAGCCCCTGAGCCTTTGCCCTCCTTGCCGCTCCTGCCCTGCCCCGCCCTTCCCCTAGGGCCTGGCCTGCTCCCGTCCTGCCACTCTGTTGCTCTTGGCTGGTTCTGTGGGTCGGGAGGTCATCCCACAGTGTGCTTAAAGGGACACAGATCTGTCCCAGCTATTTGCCTGTCTGGGAAGTGCGGTCCTGCCATGTCCGCCAACTCCGGGACTGCCTGGAAACCATGTCTGACAGATCAGTACCTGCTTCCCCCACCCCCAAAATGGTGATTGAATCCAGGGCTTTAGAGCTGAACTACATCCCTGGCCCTTTTTATTTTTTATTTCAAAACAAGTCCTTGCTGAGTTCCCAAGTTATCCAGGCTGGGTTCAAACTTACGATCCTCCTGCCTCAGCCTCCCAGAATTATAGGCATGTGGCACCACACCTGGCGCCCTGCCTTCTCGAGCAGGATGTTGGGTGTCACATGGCCTCTTCCACACAGGTCATAGGGGTCATCAGTCAGTGACAAGCCATTGTCTGGTGGGCCAGAGCCTGCCCCAAATCCCCCTGTCACACTGGGGCTGTGCGGTCCTCTCCCTGCTGAGGTGCTGAGTATGAAATGCTGTGCCAGGCACCTCACCCTCCCGTACTCAGAGCCCTGAGTTTCCGCCTGGGAGTAGATCACTGTGACTCTTCCCATGCTGCCACCTCCCAACCTGATGGGGTGCTGGAGGGCCACAAGTGTGCAGGCAGGAAGAGCTGGGTGCCGTGCAGATGCCACTGCCTCTTTCCTTGCCTTGCCTGCACACTGTCTCTGCCACTCCTCTCGGTGATTAGTTTTCAGTTTAATAATTCAGTTGCAGGCTGGGGATTTAGCTCAGTGGTTTCACCACCTGCTGCGCAAGCGCAAGGACCCGACTTCGATCCTCGGTACCAAAAAAAAAAATAATAATTCAGTTGCATTCCTGGACCATGGCACATGTAAAATCCTGTCTGTGAATACTGATAACATAGATGTCCCCACAAGGCCCGGCCGTGGGACATGTTGATGGCATCACACGCAAGCCCAGGCTGCAGTGGGCCAGCTCCGAGCCCTGCTTGTTCCTATACTGCATCTCAGCCCCAGAGGAAATAGACAAGATACAGTTGTCACCTTAGTGGCTCAGTTTCCCTCCTGTAACTGGGTGGGCAGACAGGATCTCCTTGGGCTCAGGCTCTGGCCGTGACTTGAGCAAGGCCCACAGGTGCCCAGCTAAGGGTGGGCAGATAGATGGTGGTATGGGCAGTGCTGAGGTGGCCCAGGGAAAAACCCACAGCTCGACACTGGGGCTTGGGCTGGAAAAGTGGACTTAGCAAGACTTGGAAGTGACCGACTCCAGCTCTGTGACTGCCCTTTGCCAGTCTCTGGCACCACCTACTCCGAGAAATGGGTTGTCAGGAACCCCAGGGATTGTTGTTTGCATTTGGGTGGGGAAACTGAGGCCTGGTGAAGGGAAGAGGATGGCGGGTGGGTGGTGGGCCCCAGAGCTGCAGCGCCTCTGTTGGCAGTGCTGGGGATTGAACCTGCCACATGCTGAGTGCTGCTCTGCCACTGAGCTACACCCAAGCCAGCAGCAGTTTCGATACCTACTATTAGTCCAGCCCTGTGCTGGGCAGTGCCAGGGACACGATGGTGACCCAGGACGGTTGAGGTCCCCCTCCTGACTGAGTCCCAACACCCATCTCCAGACAGTGACAGCCCGGTGGCAGAGGACTGCAGGAGCCCAATGGAGAGCTGAGCGGGGCAGGCGGGGAGGGCTTCTTGGAGGAGGGGCTGTCAGCCAAGCACCCAAAGGAGCAGTTGCAGAGGTTGCTGTGCGTCTGATTCTGTGCAGACTTCGGGAGCTGAGAACCGCAGCCAGTGATGGTAACGGCAGGCCACGTCAGCCACGTTGGCCGGGCCTGACTTCATCCCCTCCCGGCCCCTGAGGCCCTTCATTGTGTCTACTGGGGCCCCTTCTCAGAATGCTGATCTTTGAAGCCAAAAAATAAAATAGGGTTATGAAGAATGCCAGTTAAAATGCAGTGAGCTAAACACCTTTTAAACTTGGAATCTAGTGTTTGTGCCCCTCTGTGGGGACACATGAAGTCATAGGCTATTGTGGCAGTGACAATGACTGCTGTTTTTAAAGTGGTGAGAGGCTGTTTTCCCCCACAAGTTTGTGACCCAGGTTGGTTAAGACCATGACACGCATGGGTGTGGCTGGACCCCCAGTCTGGCAAGGGCTGCCTTCCCAGGCAGGGGCAGCGTCTGTCCCCTCCAGAACCCTGGGCCACAAGCACGTGGGCCCTTGTCAGAGCGTCTCCCTTCAGTGTCAGGGGAAGGAAGCCAGGGCCCTGCCGACCTCCCCAGCCCCCATGCTGGCATCTTTAACCTCTACACAGCAGCTAAGCGCCCATCCCGACCCTGGTGCAGTAGTGAGAGTTCTAGGCCAGATGTTGGCCTCTGGCCTAGTCCAGCAGCCTGGCCGCAGGGGACCAATGTGTCTTTCTTGGACCTGGTTTCCTCCATGAAAGTGGAGCAGTAGTGCTTGCCCGGCCTAGGGGGTGGCTAGCGGAGATGGCAGGATGGCAGCGGGGTGGGGGTGGCCGAGGGCGACCTCTGTGCCATCCACTGTGCCACCCCAAAAGTCTGGCACCCAGGCCCGACCCTCTCCCTGCCCTGCCCATAGCCTTTTCTTTCTTCTTTCCTGGTCACCTGGGGTGAATCTAAACTCCAGTATCCAAAAACTGAAAGGAGTGAATGGATAAACAAAATGTGGTATCTTGTGCCATTACTCTTCAGCAGTATAAAGAGATTGGAACTCAGAATTACTGTGCTCAACTTGAGAAGCTGGCCATGAAATGTCCCAAAAGTCCACCCTGACCTGTCTCTCGGGGACAGGGGCTGTGCAGCCCTTGGGTTTGGGTTTCCTCCTTTTGTGCCTTCTGCCAGGCTCTGCCCATCTCCCTGGGGCCTCGCCATGCTTCTGCACCCCAGAGCAGGCCTGTCCCCACGTACCTTGGGGAACGTTTAGCTGCAGAGGTTGTTTCAGGAGCAGGGAGTTGGAGAGGCTCATGCCATTGCACAGTGGAAGCGGAGTTCAGGTCTGACTCCGCTTTGGACCAGCTGTGTGTCCTTGGGCCAGTTTCTCCTCTCTCTGAGCTCAGTTGGCTCATGGTGCCAAAGTGCCAAAGACCTGCTGGAAGCCTGGCCCTGTGTTGGGAAGCGCTGGGGATGTGGAAGCTGGATGTCCAGGCACACACCTGTGATCCAAGCGCTTGGAAGGCTGAGGCAAGAGGTTGAAAGGTTGAGGCCAGCCCGGGCTGTGTAGGGAGATCCTGTCTCAGCAACAACAACAACAGTGTTGGGGACACGGTAGTGACAGAGACAGCCCCAGCCTAGCCCTGCTTGGGGCGCCGTGTGGTAGAGCGGGAGCTAGTAAGCAAAGGCCCCTATGTGTTAGCTGTGTGGTGACTGTGATTGTGGGGGGTGCTGAGGTGGTTTCGGGGCACCCAGGGTAACTTCTGGGGGCCCTGCAGTGGCCCCAGGGGGCTCGAAGGGAGGACTGGACTGGTCAGTGTGTTGCTGAGTGAGGCGTGGGGGTCCTGGGGTGGCCGTGGAGTGACCGGCCTGCTCCTCTGCCTGTAGCCCAGAACGTGACGGTGGAGGAGGTGATCAGCGCCTACCGGCAGGCCTGCCAGAAGCTCAACTGCAGGCAGATCCCTAAGCTGCTCCGGCAGCTGCAGGTACAGTGGGCCAGGGGTGCCCGGGGAAGTCAGGCTCCTTATAGGAACTAGAGCCAGGGGGAGAGTCCCCTGTCTGTCAGTCCCTAGAGAAATTCTGTTCCCCAGGGAAGAGGCAGGTTTACGATCCTCATAAGTCTGAACTATAAATTGTATCCTTCAAAACTTGTGAATTATGAAAGTAATAATATAGCCCTTGATTCTTAGAAAATTAAAATAGCGACATAAAGGGCAAAACCATCATTCCTTGCCCGGGTCCCCGCAGGTTCGGCATCTGTGTTTATATAAATGGGGTCTCCCGAGGGCACCTTCCCTCTCATGAGGGCTTCCAAGGTCCCTGCCATGCGCTGTCAGTCTGCACCTGGGTCAGGGGAGGTTCCTGGGGGCCCCAGGGGGCACCACACTGCCACGCCCAGGAACAGGGGCTGCTGGTGTGGTGGCTGCAGGTGAGGCGGACTCAGCCCAGGCTAAGTGCTGCTGGCAAGGCTGGCCCTGGCCCCTCATCCCTGGGGTGACATGTGACACACAGAGAACAGGGCCTGGGTGTGTGTCTGAGCCGGTCGTCCCTCCCTTCACTGTCCACTCACTGTGTGCCTGGCCCAAGGCCACCTCTCCGTGAGATCCCTGGGCTGACTCTGTCACTCTTCCTGCCTACTCCCCCACTTCTCTGCCTGGGGCAGGGCAGAGTCCTCTGTGGACCCTGTGGCTCCCCAAGTCCCGATGCACTGGGTCCCAGCTGGGGGAGTGGGGGGCTGGACACACCTGGGGCTGCAGGTGGCCCAGGTTCTTCAGGTCTTCCTGCCTCGTCCACCACCCACCCTGACTCTGCTTCCACAGGAGTTCACAGACCTTGAGCACCGCATTGACTGCCTGGACCTGAAAGGTGGGTGTCGGTGACACCTGGGCGCCCCTGGGTGGTGAGCAGGGCTGGAGCCTGGGTGGCAGGTTAGAGGGCTGTGGGGGGCAGGGCCTTCCATCCTCCTGGGCCAGAGCCCCCCACAAGCAGGCACAGACCTACACGAACACCACCTCCTCCCAGGGGAGAAGCTGGACTACAAGACCTGCGAGGCGCTGGAAGAGGTCTTCAAGAGGCTGCAGTTCAAGGTCGTGGACCTGGAGCAGACAAACCTGGACGAAGATGTGAGCACTCCTGCTGCCACCCAGACCCATGGCCCCCCAGCTTCTGGGCCCCTCTGAGGTTTGGGTGGGCAGGGGACCCTGCAGGAAGAAGGGACCCAGACAAAGGCTGGAGGTGGGGCAAGTGCAGGGCCTTTAAAGGACAAGAGGGAGCTATGCATGGTGGCTTCTGCCTGTAATCCCGGCACTCGGGAAACGGAGGCAGGAGGATCGTTGCAAGGGTTTACATAGTTCAAAGCCAGTCTGAACTACATAGTGAGCCCCTGTCTCAACAAAACAAAAGACGAGAGAGAGACATGGATGTGGCCAGAATGGGTGGGTGTGTTTGGGGGCCCACAGGGGAGGCAAGGTGATGTGGGCACAGGGAGGCTCGTGGCTACCAGGGGCCTTATGTGAAGCCCACCATGGGAATCAGAGTGAAAAACATTTGGGAAGCTCCCAGTTAGGGGCAGGTATCGTCACCTCCCCAGACTGAGAAGTCTCAGGAACACAGGGTACATGGGAATGTGGGAAAGATCCTGAAGCCTCCAGGAGAGGTGCTGGCAAACTGAGGCAGGGCCTGTGCTGGTCACATGGCACTTCAGTCGGGACTCAGTGACAGAAGCAGACTGGCTTTGTCAGAAAAGGGGCTCTTGTAGGAGAGTTGCAGGCCATACCTGTTTTAGGCAAAGCTGGATCCAGGAGCAGGCTGCCACTGCTTGGCCCTCCTGCCTGTGCTGGGCGCTCACTGTCTGTCCTCCCCTTTGAGATTGCCTTCCTGAAACCCCACGTGCTTCCCTGGGGCCACCCCAACCTGAGGCTGCGCCCCACATCTTCCCTCAGGGTGCCTCAGCCCTGTTCGACATGATCGAGTACTATGAGTCGGCCACCCACCTCAACATCTCCTTCAACAAGCACATTGGCACCCGGGGCTGGCAGGCCGCCGCCCACATGATGCGGAAGGTGGGCATGACCGTCATCTCCCAGGGTGCCCAGCCTTGGTTCTGTCCCCCTTCCCTCCTCCCTGGTGTCTTCCCTGAGAGGTGGCTGTGGGCCAGGCTCAGGTAGGGATGGGAACGGAGCCATAGGGGATCCAGCTGTGGCCTGGCCTCTCCCAGCATGGTGATGCTCACAGCAGAGCCTGGCTAGGGAGGGTGCCAGGCTGACCCACCCCGGCCTGCCCCACAGACCAGCTGCCTGCAGTACCTGGACGCCCGCAACACGCCACTGCTGGACCACTCGGCACCCTTCGTGGCCCGTGCCCTGCGCATCCGCAGCAGCCTGGCCGTGCTGCACTTGGAGAACGCCAGCCTGTCGGGGCGGCCGCTCATGCTGCTGGGTGAGCCCAGGCCTGGAGGTGCAAGCTGCTGTGTGTGGGGTATCTGGGAGGTGGCCTGCACTCACTCCCACCCCTGTTGCTCCTGCAGCCACAGCCCTGAAGATGAACATGAACCTGCGGGAGCTATACCTGGCCGACAACAAGCTCAATGGCCTGCAGGACTCAGCCCAGCTGGGCAACCTGCTCAAGTTCAACTGCTCCCTGCAGATCCTGGACCTGCGCAACAACCATGTGCTGGACTCTGGTGCGTGAGACTGGCATCACCTGCCCTAGGCTTGTGGGGCTGGGGACACGTGGCCAAGACCATTCTGGCACTGCCCTCCTGGGGCTCACGGCCCATGGGGAAAACAGGGCTGCCCTAGACAGTGGCTCTCAGAGCAGGCAGGGCTGGGCTGAGGAGTCCAAAGGGGGCCTGGCCCAGGGTGGGGTCCCGCAGGAGAGGACTTCTCAGCTGACACCTGGGGGGCCAGTGATATTGAACGAATAGTTAAGGTGATTGACATCTAAAAAGTACTTGAAGGATAGGGCCGGGGATTTAGCTCAGTGGTTTCACTGCCTGCTGCGAAAGCCCAAGGACCCGAATTCGATCCCCAGTACCCAAAAAAAAAAAAAAAAAAGTACCCGAAGGAGAGGATATTGTTAGGGTGCGGGGTCAGCTGGAGGCTGTGGGGATGGTGCTGGGAGGGACTTCTGGGGAGTGACCTGAGCAGAGTCAGCCCTTCTTAAAGCCTGGAAAAGGCAGCAGGAACATCAAGTGCAAAGGCCCTGGGGTGGGAATGAACTTAGGAGTTTGCTGTCTGTGGGGGGAAGCTTCAGTGAGCCAAGGGATGAGGGAGGAGAGAGGAAGGGAGAGGAGCTCACATCTCCCATGCAGGAGGAGGCTAGGACAGCCGCTCCACCTTTGGGCAGAGTCCCCTGGCCTTTAGTGGAGAAAGGGAGGAGGAATCAAAGTGGCACTGTGAGGCCATTGTCCCCTTCAGTGTGGCAGGCCTGGACCCCACAACTGGGCACCCCCTTGTGCCCCAGCAGGTCTGGCTCAGGCCTTGGAGTGGGTCTGAGGCAGAGGCAGGAGCCAGGAGTTGAGTTCCCAGTGTGTGCAGTGTGTACAGAGCTGGCTCCTGAGGCCAGGCAGCCAGGCGTCTCCTCTGACACCTGCTGGGGAGTAGCTGAGGGCAGAGCTGGGGCAGAGCACTGTGAGGACGCACCCTGCAGCCTGCTGGCCACAGACTGACTGACCGAAGGCCTCCCCTAGGTCTGGCCTACATCTGCGAGGGCCTCAAGGAGCAGAGGAAGGGGCTGGTGACCCTGGTGCTGTGGAACAACCAGCTCACACACACGGGCATGGCCTTCCTGGGCCTGACACTGGTGAGTCGGTCCGCCCTGCTCTAGGGGTGTGAAACTCTTGGGCCTGCTGTTTTCACTCAGCCTCTGCACCCTGGCTTCTTCAATTCCTTTTTTATCTAATGTGATAGAATATTGTTGTGCTAAAAGAATTACTAATTTTTTTGGTTTTTTTGGTATTGGGGATCGAACTCAGGACCTTGCGCTGTGAGGCAGGCAGGGTGCCACTGAGCTAAATCCCCGGCCCAAGAGTTACTATTTTTGAAAGCCTTTAGTAAATTTTTATTTTTGTAACAAAATATGGATTTATTTGGCTTTTTTGAGTTAGGGTCTCATTATATAAATGGCCTTGAGCTCACTATGTAGCCCAGGCTGGCCATATAATTGGGATCCTCCTTCCTCAGCCTCCCTAGTGCTGGGATTATAGCAAGTGTCACACTTGACTTGATGTAAAGCAAGCCCATCAGGTGCAAGGACTCTAGGGTGAACCCCAGGGGACCCAACACCTGAGGCCAGAGCTGCCCCATTCAGAGGCTGTGCTGAGACCCATAGACCAGCCTCAGCAGGGACACTTGGAGATTTGGGAGTGGACAGGGATAGGACGAGCTTTTGGGGAGATGCTGTGGGGCCAGCGAAAGGGCCTCACTGTATAGTTGAGGCTGGCCTTGAACTCTTGGGAATCCTTCTGCCTCAGCCTCCCAAGTGCTAGGATTACAGGCGTGCACCAACATGCCAGGTTTGTGCCAGTGCTTAGATGCTGCCCCTCTGTGGGGGGAAGAGGACTGGGTTTGGTTCTTCTGGCTTCCTTCCTGATTTGTCCTCCTGGGCCTGGGGTCCTCTGGGGTCTCCTCCTTACCCTGCAGCCGCACACACAGAGCCTGGAGACGCTGAACCTGGGCCACAACCCCATCGGGAACGAGGGCGTGCGGAACCTCAAGAACGGGCTCATTGGCAACCGCAGCGTGCTGCGCCTGGGCCTGGCCTCCACCAAGCTCACCTGCGAGGGTAGGGCACGGCCCGGGCTTGGCTGGGGGGCGGCCAGCTGTGTGGCGTGGGGCTCCTGGCCAGCCCCTGCGGTCCCCCTCCCAGGCGCGGTGGCGGTGGCGGAGTTCATCGCCGAGAGCCCCCGCCTCCTGAGACTGGACCTGCGGGAGAACGAGATCAAGACGGGCGGGCTTATGGCACTGTCCTTGGCCCTCAAGGTGAACCACTCCCTGCTGCGCCTGGACCTTGACCGAGAGCCCAAGAAGGAGGCGGTGAGCGAGTGGGCACCCCCTTCGGCTTGAGGGCTGGGGGCCTGGCAGGTGGGGTGGCCGCAGGTCGGGCTGGACCACTGGGCCCTAGCCAGGTACTGCCGCACACAGGTGAAGAGCTTCATTGAGACTCAGAAGGCGCTGCTGGCCGAGATCCAGAACGGCTGCAAGCGCAACTTCGTGCTGGCGAGGGAGCGGGAGGAGAAGGAGCAGCAGCTGCAGCTGTCAGCCTCCATGCCCGAGATCACGGTCACCGGGCCGCAGCCCCTCGGGGAGTCCGGGGATGTGCCCGCTACCTCGGTGCAGAACGGGGCCCCCAGTTCAGGGCCCAGCCCAGATTCAGACTCAGACTCAGTCTCGGACGGGGAGGAGGAGGAAGAGAAGGACGAGCAGAGGAAAGAGGCGGGCAGTGGGCAGAGCCCCTTGGCCCCCTGCCCTGCCCTGGTGGCCCCCACGGACTCTCTGGGCCCTGGGGACAGGAGCCCCCCAGGCAGCCCCTCCTCCCCCACCGAGCAGCGGATTTCTGTGTCCAGCCCGGGCCGGGGTCACAAGGTGTTTGTGGTGACCCGGGTGGAGAGTCCACCCGAGAGGGCAGAGCCCCCCAGCCTTGCCTCCCCTCCCTCCCCAGCCCTGTCCCCCAGCCCTGTCTTCCCGCCAGCCAAGCCCATTGGCACCCAGGATCCAGGGTCATCTGAGCCGGAGACACTTCAGTCAGGGCCACCATTGCCCAATGGCCTGAAGCCTGAGTTTGCCCTCGCGCTTCCCCCAGAGCCACCCCCGGGGCCTGAGGCCAAGGGAGGCAGCTGCGGCCTGGAGCACGGTGAGAGGCTGGGCAGGGTGGCCGGGCCACCTGCTGTGAGCCCCACACGCTGGGCCGGTTCCCTGGAAACCACCCCAGGAAGGGGCAGGGGCAGGGGCAGATGGGCTCTGGTCCTCGGTTCCCACTCTGCGTCACCTAGGTCCTGGGGTAGGGCGTGGGAGGTGCGTGGCCTCGGGTCCCTCTGCTCCCCACCTGACCGAGGCTGCCCCGCAGAGCTGCGCTGCCCGCAGGATGAGAAGGCGCTGGAGGAGCTGCTTCTGGAGGCCAGTCAGGAGGCCACACAGGAGACACTGTGACACTGTAGGTGGCCGGGCCTCGGGGGTGGGGATGGCAGGAAGCCCCTGCCCTGACACTCCCCCCACTCTCTGCCCCCACCCCCCCGGCCCCCACCCAGTTCCTTTTTTCTGGTCAGTCTTGGATGAGCTGAGGCCAGAGCCATGAGAAGCTGAGGCCAGAGCCATGAGAATCTGCTCGCCCTCACCCCAGCCCTCCTGAGGCCCAGGATGCCAAGGCCAGGAGCACCCCAGGACCCTGCCCCAGGAACACTGCGGCCTCGAGGCAGTGGCGCATCTATTTATGTGTCTGCCACTGGAGGACTTGGGCTGGGGTGGACGGGGGAGGAGGGGGAGGCGGCCTCAGGGCCGCTCTGGTCCTGGAGAGCCTACTCAGCCCAGCCTGCTGTGTCAAGGGCAGGAGTCCAAGGTGGCCGGTGGCCCCCTTGACCCCACCGGGGACCAAGCAGGAGGCATGGGTGGTGGAAGTTCCCAGGATGCCCCAGGTGGGGTGTGGGCCGGGCGGGTGGGGCTGGGTGCAAAGGGGCAGAGCTTTCTTTCTCTTAAGTGCAATAAATCTATCAGGGAGCTGGGGCAGCAGCGGGCGTCTGGGGACCCCGCTGCTCAGGCCATTGCGGCTGTGCCCTGGAAGGCACTACAACCTCGGGCGGGCGGGCGGGGGTGACTGTCGGTGCGGCCCTGTTCACACCTTTTCTAATAAAGGGGCTGGGTTCACCACTTGGCCCTCTCTGCTTTGTCTGGCCCTGGGAACCCCGTGGGGTGAGGTGGGTGGGCCCAGCAGCACCTGCCTTCAGAGCACCCGCAGGTCAGTGCCAGGGGGCCCCAAAGAGGCAAAACTGGGCAGAGGTGGGGGTTGGGGCCTCCATGCCGCCCTGCTTCCAGCTCCTCTGTGAGACCAGGAGCTGTCTTAGCAGCCTGCTGGGAGTTTAACTGGTGCCTGTGACTAACCCTGTGCCTCCAGGCCTGGCAGGCGTGGCTGCTCTACCCCTGTGGTGTATATGAGGGGCTGGGGTCCTCTTCCTAGCCTCAGCCCTGTCCTTCCTTGCACTATATGTAGCTTGGGGTAACCAACCAGTCCTTCCCAATAGTTACAGATTGGATTGTGTCCCCCACCAAAAAATGCTCAAGTCCTAACCCTCATGCCAAGTAAGGGCATGACCTTACTAAATAGTCTTTACTAAGTCACTTCAGGACTCAGGAGCTCAGGATGGTGGGCCCTAAACCAAACTACTGGTGTGCTTATAAAAGGGGACTTGTGGCTGGGGGTGCAGCTCATCGGTAGAGCACTTCCCTAGCATGCACAAGCTCTGGGTTCCATCCCCAACACCAGGTTTGGTGGGGAGGTGATTATAGCCAGGTGAGGAGGCTGAGGCAGGAGGATTGCTTGAGCCCAGGAGTTTAAGACCTCCTTATGCAATGTCAAGAGATTCTGTCATTCACATACATACATTCAAAGGGAAGAATTTGGATACCAGTAGCCATCAGGAGAAGGCAGGCGGACAGCATTGGAGTGATGCAATTACAAGCCACAATAGCCCCAGGGTCACCAGCTACACACCAGAAGCCAGGAAGGGGTCTCAGTCGTGAGGGACACTTGGAGCCACCACACCTGGGAGCCAGTAAATGCCCGCTGCTGTGAGCCTTGCCTCCAGGAAACCTTGTCATCACAGCCCCAGTGTCTCCTTCCCTTTACCTTCGGCCACCCACACCTCACCCAGTTTGCGGTCTTGGCAGTTACTTGGCCGCACACTGTACCCCCACCGCCCCGACAGGCAGCCTTTACCGTCACAGGTGTGGGGTGCATAGTGGCAGGCGTCATGTGACTTGGACCCAGCTTCCCCAAGTGCTTGTTTGCTGACGCCTTCTAGGGTGACAAACATCCCTGTCCCCTTTGGGGGACAGAAGAGGGAAGAAGCCAAACCCACAGCACGCAGGCAGTATAGACGAAAGAACTTAAAACAGACATGCAGCACTACGACACAACACGAGCCACTTAACAGACTACACAGATGAGCCGCTCACACATGTACCCTACACCTGGCATGCGCAGCCCTCATGCTGTCCTCGCTGCTGTGGGAAAGGGGCGGTCACTTGCAGCACCTGTTTGTTGGTGACAGCCCCTTGGCTTCACCTTTGTAAGATCCCCACAAAAGCTCTGCACCCAGTGGGGGAACATGGGTCCAGGTGGCAGGGCCATTCCAGCCACAGGAGCCCTTGATCCTGTTTTGGTTTTGTTTACAAAGTTCCCTGAACTCTGGCTTTGGCAGATCCTTGGCCAGAGCCTTATGATAAAATGGGCAACAGACTGGCCACCACTGGGGACCACCTAACACCGGCTACAGCCCCCGGGCATCTGGCAGCCTGGGTCCTGCTCCCTCTGGGCCTGCTTACTGCAGCCTGGACTTGGCCATGAGAAAGGAGCCCACCTCACACTGGCCTGAGTAAGGCAAAAGGGGATGGCCACGCGGCATGTCCACAGCTACACCAACTGACGTCGTCACAAGTGCCATGTCCTTGGGGCTTTGTCCCTGGGCAGCCTCTCCCCTGTTGGAGCCCTTTCCCCAGCAGCTTGGCCACTCAAGGCTGAGATGGCGCCTGTCCCTAAAAGTCAGTGGGGCCCTGACCTGGGTCACCCACACACCAACCACTGTCATCTGAGCAGGGCAGGGATGGACGGCACATGTGGCCAGTGCCCCCATCCAGGGCCCTGGCTGGCCTGAGGGAGGGGCCTGCAGAGCCCTTTGGTCTCCTGGGGATTGGCCTATAAGTCACGCCCTTGGCTTCTGGTCCCTGCTGCTGCTTAACACACACTGGGTCCAGAACCCCATGGGCCTGTGTGTGGGGCTGAATATTTGCTGGATGAGGGCTCAGGAACTGCCTGAGCAAGGCCTGTCCCCCTGCTGGAAGCGGCAGGAGTGAGCAAGCTGGTAGCGCCCAGCCCAGCCGTAACTTGGGCCCTGTTGCCTGCTCGCTCTATGTTCCCCGAGTGTCCCCACCGCTCGTGCTCATGAAGGGTCCAACCAGAGACTCCGGTGTCAGTGACCAGACTGCTGTGACCCAGAGGCCACTCCTGGACAGCTGCCTGAGAGTGGTGCAGTGCCCTGGCGATGCCACGGAGGGCAGGCTAGGGCACGGGTGGGGCCGGCTTCCCTGGGGCCGGGTGCTCGCCACCTGAGTCAGCCCGGTACACCCGCCCTCCCACCGCCCCACGGCCTTCCTGCCACCTGGATGCCAGCCTTGGCTGCTAGCACCCAGCTCGGAGGCCTAGCTCCCTGTGGAGGAAGTGGGCAGGGCAGGGCAGGCCTGGTCCCCAGTCTTCACTGGGCCAGGGAGCCAGGATGGAAACACCCACTGGAAGGCTTTGCACATCATTTATTTTTTTGTTTCTTGGTGCTGGGGATCGAACTTGGGACCTAGTGCTTGCGAGGCAGGTGCTAGAACCACTGAGCTAAGTCCCCAGCCCTGCACATCATTCATTGCACTCGTGCCCTGAGTTCCTCACTGTACCGCTGGCAGGCACTGGCACTTGGCGCCAGTGCCCTGGAGGCTGTGGCCCCTACACTCTCGTGGGGACAGTGAAGGGAGGGCTTGCTGTCTCCTGCTGCCCTGGGTTCATCTATTTGGGGCCCACCTGGTTGGGCCCCCCTGGCGTGAGGGGGCTCAGGCTTTCGGCCTCGGCTTGCCCCCGTGGGCCTTGTCCAGGGGGTGGTGGGTTTCACTGGTGTGCCCTGCCCCAGTGCCTCTCGGGGATGCCCCTGCAGTGTTGGTGGCTCCGTGGGCAGCAGAAGGCACATCTCGGGCAGGGGACGTGGGCTGGCTGGGCGGCTTGAGCGCACTGACTGCCCGGATGAGGCCCATGCGGCGCCGGATGGAGTGGTCCAGGTTAACCGTGCAGCGCAGCAAGCGCTGCGCCTCGGCCACGGTGAAGGGGAAGTCGGAGCCCAGGAAGCGTTCAAAGAGCTCGGGGTCACCGTCCAGGTCCAGCACGTTCCGCAGTGCCTTGGTCATGCTGTGCAGCTCACGGCTGTTATCGCAGAACACGTCCCAGAGGCGCACTCGGGCCTCGGGCGCGCCCCCCGCCTGCTGCCGGTCCTCCAGGCACTGCAGCACCCAGCTGAGGCGGCAGGGCCACTGGTTGGCGAGCACGACCCACGCCACGGCCTGGCGCGGCGTGGGGCCCACGAAGTTGGTCTGCTGCTGCTGCTGTAGCAGGCGCACGGTGATTGGCACCGTGTTGACTATGCGCCGCATGGACACCACGTTGTCAGGCACGTACTCGTACAGGCAGTCGTGCTCGTCGTGCAGGCAGAAGAGCGCCTCTCGGATGCGGCGCGCAGCCTCCGCGTCGATGCGGCCCTGAGCGCGCTCCGTCTCCCCCTGCGTCTCCACGGCCAGCAGCTGCGCGCCCTCGCCGGCCTGGCCCTCGGCCGGCTGCAGCTTGCGCGCGATCTCGAGGAAGAGCAGGTCGTCGCGGCTCTGCACGGCGTCGTGCAGGAACCGCAGCTTGGTGCGGCGGCCCATGATGGGCACGGAGAAGGGCAGCGTGACGGTGCGGTTGAGGAAGAGGTAGCCGTTGTCGGCCGTGCCCTTCATGTTGCCGGCGCTCTCGAGGCACGCGGCCAGGATGCTGGGATCCACGACCAGGATGAAGATGAAGGGCGCGTGGCTGTCGGACAGTAGCGTGTTGATGGCATTGAGCACGCCCACCACGCGCTCCGGGTAGCACGTGTCCAACCCCGTGACCTCGAGCACCACTCGCAGCCGGCGCCGCTGGTAGATCTCCAGGAAGCACAGGAAGTCGGTGAGCAGCTCCACCTCCTTCTTCACTTCGCACATGAAGCCCAGCTGGCTGCCGAACTTCTCGCGCGACACCAGCCGCTCGATCTTCTTGCGCTGGCTCACGAACAGGTGCTTGCCCACCGAGTACACGGCCATGAGCAGCCCCGAGCCCGACAGTGTGGTGGCCGCGCCGCCAAACACCTTCAGCAGGCTGCCGCCGGCGCCCCCGTGGCCGAGGCCGCCAAGGGACAGGTAGAGCAGACCCACGCCCAGCGCCAGCGCCGCCAGCAGCGCCAGCAGCGCCAGGCACACGCGGACCCGGCAGTGCCACTCGGTCTGGCAGAAGCCCGGCGTCGTGGCCGGCTTGTTGCCCAGCACTGAGTACACGCTGAAGGGCAGCGCGCCGTAGTGGTGGCGGATGCCCTCGCACAGCGTGGTCACCAGCCCGGCCCACAGCTTGTCCGTGCCCGCGTACTGCCAGGCGCTGAAGCGGATGAAGAGGAACTGCACGTTCTTGCGCCGCAGGTGCACCTCGGTGATGATGGGCTGCAGGAACACCAGGTACCACAGCAGCTGCGGAAAGCCCCAGCCGCGCACTGGCCGTGGCCGCCACTGTACGCTCTGGAGCTCCTCCACCTCGCGCTGCGTCGCCTCTTGCTGCATCAGCACTGCAGGGAGAGAGCAGCGCGGGAGGCCATGTGAGTGGCCGAAGGGTGGGGGCATGGCCGGAAGTGGGCGTGGTCAGAAAGGGATGCCTGGAAGTGGACTCTCCTGGAGAGAATCGGGACTTGGAACACAGACCTGGGGGGTGTAATGGGCCGCAGGTGAGCTTCGGACAGCCCTACTGAGCAGGGAGCAAATGCAGAAAGCGGAGGAGTAGAGGCCAAACTAGAAGCCCTGTGAGGGCCAGACTGGGAGTCAAGGCAGAAGCAGCTCCCTAGAGGGAGAGAGGATGGGAGGAGGCAAGGGGAACAAGAGCCAGGACAGGGCCAGGGGTGGGCCCTCCCGGCGGGGGCCTGGGGGCCTGAGAAGGTTCTAAGAAGGGGGCCCAAGGGAGCCTAAGGAATGAGTGAATGAGAGACGCCGGGTCACAGCCCTGGTCTCATTTTCCTAGTTCACTGCTCCTGGGGCACAGACCTCGCGTGCTGCCTCCCCCAGGAGCCCTCCTTGATCTCAGGCTTGGTCAGGGGCCCTCAGCCCTTCCCACTCTGGCTCTGAGGACAAGCCTTCCTTCCCTGCTGGACAGTGCCCTGTTTATCTGGGTCACTTGTGTCCCTTGGGCGGGCCGCCCCGTGCCCCCCGCCCCGGGCATTGAGGAGGTGCTGGGGAATGTCTGAAGAACCACAAGCCAGGGGCAGGAACTCCACAGCACCCTTTTACCATGTCCTGTTCTTCTGCCCCCCCCCCCCCGCCCCGACTGCACAGGGGCAGAGCAGGGGCCCACTGAGGAGATGCCCTCCAATAGCTAGCTCAGGCACACAGGAGTCACCAGCCCCTCTGGCCACTACTCATGTCCCTGCATGGGTGCTGGCCTTGTTGGCAGTGACTGTGTCTGCAGGGTGTCCTGGGAGCACCAGGCAGGAGCCCGAAGCACCAGTGAGGAACTGGGCTTCCTCCCCAGGGTGCTGGGGATCATGGAAGTCTGCTGAGCAGGGGAGGACCAGTCTCAATTTTAGGAGTCCTTGGAGTGGATTTGATGGTGAAGGAGGGGACAGGGAGGGGTGAGACTTGGACATGGCCAGCAAGCCAGGGAGGAGGGCGGGCAGGGACAGGGCAGAGGCCGTGTGATGGGAGGACCTGGTCGCTGCTTCGTTATTGGTGCCTGGTTGGGGTAGGCTGGCCTCAGTGGAGCACAGACGTGGGGCACTCTGGAGTTGAGCAGGGCAGAAACTCTGTTTCTTATCCCCCACCCACCCCCAGCCCCCACAGATCCTCACTGGTGATCTTGTCCAGCATCATGTGCAGTCGGCAGCCGAAGGGGGCATAGAAACCCACGGTCACAGGAACGGGCACATGGCAAAGAGTCTTGGCCAGGCAGCTGCAGTAGACATCATCCTCTGTCAGGATATCTGGGGTTGGGGTGGGGAAACTGAGTCAGTGAGGCTGGCCAGGCACCACCCTCCCTCTTCCCAGTGCCCTCTGAGCCCCGCCTTCAGCCCCTCCCTGCATCAGCATCCTCCCAGAGGTGACTCAGGTCAAAGCCAGTGAGGGAGGTCTCCGTGGCCACCAGAGTCTCCACCTCCAGGGCCACCTGTACCCGTTCAGAGGCTCTGATCTGGGACCCTCCAGGGCCTGTGATAATCTGTCTGGCCCGGCCCAGATCACCAGGCCCAGCCACCAGCCTGTGGCTCCTTTGAGAGAAAAGCTTGTGGGTCTTTCTTGGGACACAAGGGCCTATACTGGTGACACTGCTTTCCGTCCTCAAAAGTTCCCTATTTGGACTGGCTCCCACCCACTCTGCATACCCGGTACTGGGGTGGTTGTGCCCCAGGACCACAAGCTCCTCTCCACTTCCTGTCCCTGACCTCTCTCCCCAACCAGGACCTCATCCCCGAAAGTCACTAATTCCACCCTCGCCCAGGTTGGAGTCCATTGGGAGTCCAGCCCTGGCTCAGCCCCTTCCTCAGCGGGACCCAGGAAGGGACACCTCTAAGAGGCTCAGTCTTTTCCTCCGAAGACACCAGGTGGCATGGATGCCAAAGTGCCTGGCCAGGCCCTTGGTCACGGCCAATGCCATTGCCATTGAGGGCACAGACTGCCGGCCCTGTTGGGCTCCACAAACAAGCACTGGTGTCCACTATGCAGAGGGCTCCCTGCGCCCTGTGCCTAACTTCCCAGACCTGGAATTTGGGTACCAAAGTGTAGTATTCAGTCATGGTAGCCAGGCCAGCCTCTCGGTATGTGGTGGCATAACACGCCTACTTTGGGAGAAGCATGGGGGACCACAGGACTCAGGCCCAAGCTGGCGGCAGAGCTCAGTACAAAGAGGCAGACTCAATACAAGGTCAGCCAAGGTGATGGTGGCCAGGCAGGACCAAGACACGGCACTACCTGATCGATGGGTGACATCACCTCACGCAACCTCTATTTTCCTGTGTGTGAAATGGGCATCCTGGCCCCAAGTCTCTGGTGACAAGGATGTGCCCAACCCAGAACTCGAAATAGCTGCGTGTCCCTGTGTCTCCTGTCACCGCCCTGGTCAGGCCACCAGCACCTCGCACCCTCCCTGCTGTGGTCCACACTCCAGTGGCTCCTGACACAGCTCCCATCCTCCAAAGCCTCCTGGTGGCCCTGGAACAAGCTGGCGAGGGCTTTTGCCTCACTGGCCCTGATGAACAGCGTATGTTCAGATGTCACCATCGAGAGGCCCCATGGCCCTATTTCACCCCCAAGCCCTACACCCTCTCCCTCTCCCTGCTTTATTTCACCCAGTGACACACTCTTAAACTTTCCTTGTTCATCTTGTTTCCTGCTGCTGTCCCTCATCCCACAGAACATGACAGATCTGTCCTCTGTCCCCTGCTGCATCCTGCACAGGGCCTGGCAGACACCATGGCGGTCAGGACCTCGTCACCAGCCACCTGGCACGTGACAGTGGTGCCCTCCTCACTGGACACCCTCTCCCTGCCCCAGCCCCTCCCTACCTCTTATGGCGGCTCCACACAGGGCCTGTCTCCCCCACACCAGGCTGCCCCGTGTCCTCACCAACCCCTGCCCAGCCAGGGCAGGGGGGACTGGGAAGAGAAAGCAGAGCCAGGGCCCCAGGAGGTAGAGAGGAACAGGAAGGAGGACCTTGCTGCCCAGCACAGGCCTGGCCTGCAAGCCATGGACCCCGACAGGGGACAGGGGAGGCAGAGGCAGCACCTAGGACCCAGGGGCGGGAACCAGAGTGAGGGATGCCAGGGCAGGCCAGAGGTGCTAGCCAGGGAGTGAGAAGCCCAGGCAGAAGGCAGGCAGGAGCCGGGCAGAGCCCCTGAGAAGGCCTGGCTGAGCACCGGAGCCGTAGGAGGTGAAGGAGCCACAGGCTGCCCGGGCCAGCAGGGGCCGGGCAGTGGTGGGCTTGCTGGGCTCCAGGAGGGTGCCGGCTGGGGAGCGCAGGGCTGGGCCGCTGCTGGCCATGGCAGGTGCCGTGGTGGGTGCGGGGGGTGGCTGGGGGGCGCTGGCTGGTCCTGTGGGGGCAGTGACAGTTTCGGGGGGCCCCTTCTGGGCCCTGTGGACCAGGCTGAGCCGATGCCTCACGGGGCTGGGAGGTGGGGGCTGGGGCTGCCGCTGCTTCTGCTGCTGTAGGACAGGGGCCTTGGGGCCCTGGTGCCAGCCACTGCCACACCCCCGGTGGCTGTAGTGGGGCTGCTGCCAGTGTGCCTGGGGGGGTGGCTGACAGGGCCCATGGGCTCGAGGGGCCGCTGGGTCCTGGCGCCAGTGGTGACAGCATCCTGGAAGGAAGGAAGTGGGGGTAACTGGGCCTGGGTCCCTGACCCTGGCCACAAACCAGGAGAGTCCAGCTGGAGGCTGCGCTGGAGCATTTGTGGGAGCGTCAGTGGCCCTGAAAAGTCAGGGGGACACAGGGCGGGTCTCCACAGGTGGGAAGAGGGCAGGGGAGCTGGGCCTGGGCCTCAGCCAGGCTTGTGCCACCCTGAATTGCTGCTACCCTGAGTGTCTGGGTCCGTGGCTGGTCCCCACTGGGAGGCTGTGGGAGGGGTACTGAGAACAATCCACAGGAAGTGACCTGGCTGGTCCAGAGCAGCCAGGGTGACATGGGGACAGCTAGGAGCAGGGAGGGAGGGTGGCCTCGTCCCCTCCTCAGCCTAGCTGGTAGGAAGGTGCTCATCAGGGAGGCCCAACCAGCCCTAGTGGGAGATAACTGGGCCTGCCTCATTCAGGCACTTGATGGGGGCTCCCCCAGGTGGAGAGCCATCCCCCCAAAGGGGCCGGATGGCTGACCCATCCCCAGAGCAGTCTTCTGCCTTTGATCCCAGGTCTTGTGCCCACCTCCTGGACCTCACCACACCAAAGCTCTACAGTCAGGGCTACCGGTTGGCCATGGGGACAAACTGTAGTCCCAGCACTTGGGAGGCTGAGGCAGGAGAATCACTTGAGCTCAAGAGTTTGAGGCCAGCCTGGGCAACAGAGCTGGATTCCATCTCAAACACAAAACAAAAGAAACAAGATGGTTCAAGATGGCTGTGGTGGCACATGGCTTATCTCAGCCCTCTGAAGCAGGGAGGTCAAAGTTTCAAGCCCAGCCTGGGCAGTTTAGTGATGTAATGACACCCTGTCTTAAAGTGAAAAAGAAAAAGGGCGGGGGCTGTAGCTCAATGTGAAGGGCGTGGGTTCAGTCCTCAGCACTAATCAATCAACCAACAAAGAGCAAAAATGAGATGACCCCCAAACAACAAAAGCCTCTCCAGAGGGTGCTGGCGACATCCACTCAGTGCCGCTCACCTTCTGTCCCGCCATGACCCCCCACGCCCTCACCTTTCTTGTGCCCTAACTCTGGATCCAGGCAGCAGTGTTCAGTGGGGGCCCGGGCACTCCTGACCAAGTGGGCGCTGTAGTGCTTCTGCATGGTGGGCCACAGCCTCGGGGGCCTGCTCCTGGGCCAGGGACACAGCGAGCACAGCGGCCAGTGAACAAGTGGCTGAGAGCTGAGGTTGGGGCCCCTGTCCTGCCCCAGGATGGCCCTGAGTGGCTGTGGATGGGTCCCGGGTCATAGGGTGTGGGCCCAAGTGGGAGAGGGAGGCACGACCACAGGAGGATGGAATGGCTGGGCGGGGGCAAGCCTGGGCTTGGATGGCGACCCGGAACCTGGGAGGTGCGGGGGCAGCCCAGGAACTTTAGGGGAATAAGGTCGGGCTGAGGGGGGCTGATGCGGTTGAGTTGGGAAGCAGCCAGGACAGGGATCATGAATTTCTTGGAGCCAGGCACAGGGGAAGGGCAGGATGAGGGGGCGGAGGGAGGGGAAATTGGGGAGCAGTGAAACTGTGGTGGTCACTTGGGGAGCGGCTCCCTGCGCTCAGCGCGGTGGGGTGTGTGGGTTCCGGGGGACACAGGCCTGAAGGATGCTTCCGCGGGCGGCGCCGGTGAAGCCTCGGGGGTGGAAGGGCCAGGTGGTGAGGGTTGGAGGCCACATGTGGGGCCCCACCTGCCGCCCCCAGCCCAGGGTCCCTGTACTTACCTGGCAGTGGCCTTGCGGCCCCAGCTCCCTGCCCGTGGCCCTGAGCTGCCAGGCCAGCCTCTCGACAGGGCCGTCTGTCCGTCCGTGCAGGCCCAACTGGTGCCCCAGTCGCCTGCCCGACCGGTTTGCCCACCTGTCCCCGCCCCTTCCAGCAGCCGCCTGCCCTGCTGCTCTCTAGGACTTGGCACCCCTGGTACCATACCTTACCCCAGGAGAGGGATGGGGATGGTGCCCACTGTGCTCCTGCCCCATGGCCACCGGGTCTGCCCACAGCCCTGGGGAGTCCTGCCGGGGACTGTGGGCAGGGACCGCGAGGACATATTTCCACTTCAGTTGCCAGTTCCTCCCCAGCCCAGCTGTGTGACTTTGGGCCAGTGACTTCACCGCTCTGAGCCTTGGCTTCCTCATTGCTGAGTGGGCCCGGCTGGCACCTTCCTCTCGAGGTTATCAGGAGGCATCACTGGGCCCATGTCCCGGCCCTTAGCAATGGCAGCTGCTGACAGGTGCTGGCCGGCTGACCCACTTACAGGACACTGCTTCAGATGCTTTGCAAATACTCAGGGGCAGCTTTTATGTGGAGTGGCTCCCACAATCCCCTGCTTTCTTACCACACCCGAGGGGCTTCGGTGATGCCCTCTTTACAGATAAGGAAACTGAGGGCCAGAGCTGGGTGGCCACTTGTACCGTACCACTCAGGCAGAGTAGGGACTCGAGAACAGGTGGCACCTGTGTCCCCAGACTTGGCTGGCTCCCTGCCTGCTGGTCAGGGCTCCTGCCTCCTGAGGTGGCCCTGGCAAGGGTCTGACACTTTGAGGGCCCCTCTGCTCCCCAGAGCCATCTCCCTGAGGTGGCTGGTGCACACGGGAGCAGGCCTCTCGAGCTGGGTGGTCTGAGGGCCATGAAGGGAGCTGCCAGCCTCTGCTGTCCCCGCCCTCTGGGGCTCTGCCCAGACAGCCACTCTGCCCCCGCTCCAAGGGCCCAGCCCCTTCCTCCTCCAGCCAGTTCTGTTTCCTCCCTGCAGTGCTTCAGGCCCATTCTGGGAAGCCCTCCTTCCTTCCCTTGAAGCTGCCAACCCATCCACACCAGGGACGCAGGGGCAGCTTGTCAGTGGGGGGCACCTGCAGGTGAACCTAGGGCAGGATGGGACCTCCTGGGCCTGGCATGGAAGGGCGAGGTGGGCAGCTGCTGGAGGCCAAGGGGAGCAGTTCAGCTGTGGGGCCTGAGTCAGGAGGTGAGGATGCCGGACCCACTGGGGGTTTCTAGCTGGGGGTCTTTCCTCATCCCCTGGGCTCTCGCCCCCAGCCTCAGTTTACAGCTCTGAGGCCAGGTACTCACCTGCATGAGGTGAGCCAGGCAAGAGTGCTGGTGTGTGATGGCCCCAGGTGCTGCAAATGCAAACAGGACGAGATGGCAGGGTGAACGCAGAGGCCGGCACTGCCCAGGCGCAGGGCCATTGCCTGGGTCTGACCTGAGTCTGCCAGGCCACTAGTGCAGGGTGTGGAGCACCAGGCAGAGACAGAACACGAGGGTGTCCGGGGTCCTTAGGGAGAGGCTGTGTTTGTGCACCCCACTGGGCAGAGGGCAGCCCCAAACTTGCTGACTGGCAAAGACGCCGAGGCAGCAGGGAGGGGTAGGGGGAGCAGGAGGTGACCAGTTGGGGATCGAGGAGCACAGAAGCTGGGAGGACTGTGGGGTGGGTGTGTGCAGAGGGCCCTCTGTCCCCCAGTGGGACCCATGACACAGTCACAAGACACCCCCCACTTTGAACCACACATAAGATCTTTATTGAGTGCCTGTCACCTGGAGTGACATGACACACACTCCTCCATCCCAGCCCCCACTGTGGGACCACCTGGCCTCGTGTCCCCCACCTCCCTGGGATACCCTCTTCTTGAGCAGGGGTGACCCCAGAGCCCAGGATCCCTGGCAGTGCCAGTCCCAAGACCACTCCCAAAGGGAGCAGCCTGGGGTCCTAGGCAAGGTGACAGTGTCTCCTAGGGGGCGAGGCCAGGGCTGCTCTGAGGCTGGGCCCTGGCCCTCAGGGTTTCTGGATCACCACCTGGAATGTACCTGGGAGGGAAGGGGTGCTTTTAGCGAGGTGGGGATCTGGGGAAGGCAGAAAGCACCCAGCAGCTCAGCCATCTGCCCCTGCCGTGCGCCCTCTGCTCAGTGAGTAGGCCAAAGGGTGTAATGCTCCTGCCCAGCTGGCTGCACCCCAGGACTGTGTGGGTGCTCGGACACGGGGTTCAGGCTTGTAGGAAGCTGGGGAGGGGCCCCACATGGGCTTCTGTGGCATGTGTTGCTCAGGCCCTGCCCATAGAGGCCCCAAGTCTTCCCATGAGCAGCCTGGGAACTGGAAGAGGCGGCCAGCCCCCAATCGACGGCTATAGGCTTTGGGGCTGCCCACAGGCAGGAATAGGGCTTTAGTTCATCATTGGGGTCTGCAGCCTGGAAGCCCCCCAGGGTCAGGAAGGCCCATGGCGGGGTTGTGTGTGCCCACCCATCTTCTCTGGGGCTCTTGTCCCCCATCAGAGAAACCACTGAGGAGGATGTCTATGTCCCCCTGGTTCTGGTCACAATGCCAGGTGGATCTCTGCTTAGGCAGAGAAGCACCGGGGGACCCCAGGGCCGGGCATCCTGGCCTGCTGACTTCGGCACTCTGGGCCTCAAGTTCCACCTGTCAGGTGGGGCTCTGTGGCGTGGGCTTACCTTCCAGCACTCACATGGGAGCAGGGACAGAAGAGGGCCCCCCACCACACTCAAGGGTCATGGAGACACCCCCGCCAGGACTCACACGCAGACAGGGCTGTCATGGAGGTGGCGACCAAGCTCTGGAAGCCCAGGGTACTGAGGACACCGCACAGAAGGCCGCAGGTGAAGGCCAGGAACTGGGGCAGGGGACACAGACCGTTGTGGCCGAGGGAGACCAACACCAGGTCCTGGGCCTTGGACACCCCCAGGCCTGGGAAGAGGCCTCACTTGGGGTGGGGGGTTGAAAGGTGAAGTCCAGCCCCGTACCTTGGGTGCCTCCTCCATGTACTGCAGGCCCAAGGCCATCGGGACGGGGAGGGGGAAGCTGTCGTCCTGCAGGATGTAGGTCCCCTGGGAGCAGAGGGGCCATGAGGCTGGGCCTGTGCACTGGCACTGGGGGAGCGCCGGGACCTCTCCCGTCACCCATGTCAGGGGCCCCTTGCTCGGAGCTTCGGAAGGGCCCGAGTCTGCCCACCCCTCGGTCCCTGCCCCCCAGGGTTGCTGGGCAGCCCAGGCCCCTGATCCAGCTGGGGGCCAAGCCAGTGTGGGCAGTCGATGGCAGCTGGCACCAGCGTGAGTCGAGCAGTGATACGCTGGGTCAGGTGCCGGCCAGGAGATGCTCCGCCACTCTGGAACAGCCTGATGACTCCTGCAGCCTGTCCTCCCTTAGCGGATCAGATGGAAGCCAGGGCTTGGCGTGCTTTTGACCTCAGCCCCTCCCCCGGGGGCCTAGGCCGCCCAGCACGCCCACCTGCTGACTGGGGCGCACGCGGGCTGTCCATCTGCTTGCGGAACACGGCCACCCACAGGTCCTTGCACAGGAATTTGAGGACATCCAGCTCCTCTTTGAAGCCCAGTGCCTCCTGGGGCAGCCTGGAGGGCCAGGCCAGAGGCCCAGGTGAGGAAGTGGGGGCCAACCAGAGCCCCTGCCCAAGGTGGGAGAGGCAGGGCGTGTCGGCTCTCACCTCTCGCCCAGTGCCTGGCCCACACGGAAGCCCACGCTCTCCAGGACAGACAGGCTTGTCTTCTGTCCCTAGAGGGCCAGAGAAGAGAGGCTCAGGGGCCCTCCGTCACCAGTCAACAGCCAGGGGGGGCAGCTGCAAGGGATGCTGAGTTGGGTGCCTGGAGGTCCAGGGTGAGGTCAGCACAAGGGGCTTCTACCCAGCCTGGCCTGGACGAGGGAGGCCCTCAGAGGGCTGGGCAGCCACCCCTTCCTGGGTCCCCGCAGCCTTGCTCCCGGGGCCACAGGGGCTTCCTGGGCTCTCTGCTCCCACACCGAGCACTTCACTATGAGTCCTTACAATACCCTGCAAGGGGAGCACTGGGATGACTACTGGGTGACATGCCCAGGCTGGGCCACAAGAAAGGGACTGTGGAGTCACCTGAGGCCACCAGGCCCGACGAAGCCACCCAAGATCCCTGGGACACTCAGGGCTCAGGGAGGGTCACAGCAGTGGTGGCCAGGTGACATTCGGGGCACATGAGGAGCCCGTGGTGGGAGGTGACTGAGGTACCAATCCTCCCTCCTCTGCACCAGGGAAATGGACAGCAGGGGGCTGGAGAAGGCTTTGGGGAGACCCAGAGTGGAGGGACCAGGCCCAGCTTGGGGGGCAGGGAAGAGGCAGCTTCGGGACCTGGAGCGTGTGCTTCTGCGGGCTCCTCGGGGAGGCTGCAGTCACCAGGCCCCCTCCCTGTCACGGCCCGTCCCCGGGGGACATGTGCACGGGGACAGGAATGTTCCGGTTAGAACCAGCCCTGGGAGGAGGCCTGGCCTTCCCAGAAGCAGCCCCTCTTCTGTCCCTACCCATACCCCTTCCCTAGTCCCCTCGCCCAGCTCCCAGAAGCCTCCTCACCTCTGCCCCCCTGGGGCCTGGCTTGGGGGGACCCAAGCCAGGCCAGAGGCTTTGCAGGAAGCAAGTTTGAGCCACCCCATTTACACCTGGAAATGGGCTCTGAAGGGCTGGAAAATTCCCCAGAGCCCCACTGAGTCACGGGGCTGTCACATGGAGCCCAGGTGGGGGGGCACTGGGAATAGGGGTGCTGAGCAGAGGCTGCCATTTCAAAGCAGCATCCCACTCAGCGTGGCCATGGGCATCTTGGCCTTGCCTGCCGGGTGACAATGACAGAGCTTCCTGCTGGCCCACGCTAGCCTGCTCCTTTTTCTTGCCTGCCTGTTTTGCTCTGGCTTCCACAGCACACAGTGGGCCTCACGGAGTTGGGGAGCTGAGAAAACTCTGCTGTCGGCCAGAACACAGGAAGCTGGTGTGGTGTGCTTGGGGGGGTGCACCCCACTCCCTCCAGGGTCTGCATGGTGACACAGGAGGTTCCTGCCACACAGGTCCCCCTCGCTGCCCTGGCTGGCTTCAGGTGCAGGTTCACCCCACAGTTAGCAGATGTGGGGCAGTGGCCGACGGCCCACACCCCTGTGTCTCTGTGTACAAGGAGAGGAATGCTAGCAGTTGCCCTTCCCGGGCTCCTCAGGAGGAAAGGGGTTGGTAAATGAGCCAGTCAGCTGCCTGATTGTTGTCCTGATTGCAGTCTGTCAGGTGAGGTGACAGCCCCTGGTTGTTGGGAGATGAAGCCAGAAGGGAACCCCTTTCAAAGAAGGGGCTCCAACCCAGCCACGCTTGGCTGTGCCTAGGAGAACTCGGCTGCAGGGCGCCCTGGCCACTGGTGTGGCCTCTTATGTGTCCCAGCCCTTGAGGACCCTCAGGAGACAGGTTCTGGACTCCTCTGTATATCCAGCAAACACTTCCTGGATACCCCTGGGAGCTGGTTGGCTGGCGTGACAGGTACCCGATGATGTCCACAGGGATGACGCCAAGGGAGCTAGGTGGCAAGAGAAGAGGAAGGAAGGGCCTGGCATTCTAGCAGGGATGCTAAGGACACAGCGCACAGCCCCACTGGAAAGGCAGTGCTTCAGCTGCAGAGGGAGAGGCAGGGCTGACGGCCAGGGGTGCTGAGAGAAGGCTGGGCGTGCCAGCAACGTCGCATTGCCTGTCTGCATCCTGCCCCACCACCTAGTGGGTGCAGGCTACCTACCAGCCCGTGCCTGAGTTTCCCCACATGTGCGGTGGGGGTCATGGTAGTACCTACGCATAGGGTGGGTGCCAGGTACATGGTGACTACTGGATACACAGCTGCTGTCACTGCTGGTCCCCAAAAGAGACCAATGAAATATGCTGCTGGGGCGCTGAGGGGATGGGGAACAGTGGCAAGGAGGGGAGAGGCAGGTGAGAGGGAGTCACAGCTCGTCTCCGTCTCCCCGACATGCTGGAGCCCATGCCCGGCCCCTGTGAAGGCTCTTGTGAGATTAGGGCCTTGTCATTCTCCAAGAAGGGACAAGGTGGGCATTTCTGAAACTCACCTGCTGGCCCTGGGGGGACCCAGGAGGAAGCCTCATCAGTGTGGGTGCCAACGGCTCCCCCAAAGGCTCAGAGCTGCTGTGGAGGGGCAGGTCCCCTGCACAGCTCTGGAGCCACCTGGGGTCTCACTTTGCCTGACTGTCCCTGTGCGGCCTCTGAAGGGTCCTTCTCCTCTTGATGTAAGATAGGACAATAGCATCCACCTTGGAGGGATTCTGGGGCCCACGTCAGGTAAGTGTGACCCCGGGGACTGCTGGGGAATAGTCCACGAGGGGCCCAAGGATAAAGTTCCGAGCACGCTCACATGCAGCGTGTGCAGTGCAGCAGCGTGTGCACAGAAGCTGCACACACCCTCTCTAGACATTTTATCTTTTCTGCAGTGGCAGGGATGGAAGCTGGGGCCTCAGTCTGCTAGAGGAGCGCTGTACCACGGAGCTACACCCCGGCCCTCCCACAGGCTTTACCTCATTTTTACATGATCTGCAATACTAACACATTATATGTTAACTAAACAGTTGTTGTGCTGTATTGTTTAGGAAGTAATTTCAAGAAAAAGTCTGGCCGAGTATAGTGCTGCACCAAGGAGGCTGAGGCAGGACTGCACAGTAAGTCTGAGGCCAGTTAGAGCTAAATAGTGAGACTCTGCCTCAAAGAAACAACAAGACTGGGTGGTAGCTTAGTGGTACCACATCTGCCTAGCATGCACAAGACTCAGGGTCAATCCTCAAAACTGAAAAAAAATAATCCTTAAAACAACAATAAAAGAGCTGGGTATAGTGCTGCACACCTGTAATCCCAGGATTCAGGGAAGCTGAGGCAGGAAGATGGCATGTTTGAGCCCGGCCTGGACAATTTAGCAATTTAGCAAGATAACAAAAAGAACTAGGGATATGGCTCAGTGCAGAGGCTTTTGGTTCAATCAGCGCCCCCCACAAAAGAAAAAAAACCTGTACATGTTCATTGGCAGATGCAATAGTTTATAAAATATTTTTGATCCACAGCTGTCTGAACCCCTGGATGGAGAACCCGTGGATACAGAGGCCCAGCGCATTATGCTGGGGACACAATAAGTACCCAGGAATCAGGGCCTGTGTTTGTGCAGAGTAACTGGAAACAAAGGGGACTATGCGAAAACAGCTTCCCAGAGCCTCTGGAAAATGGGGTTCCCTGAAACCTGGCAATTCTTGCCTCTGGATGGGGCTGAGAACCCCAGGGAGCTATCTGGGGCCTGACCTGGGCAGGAAGCCACGGCTAGGAGTCCCAGACAGCTCTCATGCTCTGCAAACCCAGCTTTCCCACACTCGCCTGACCAGACCCCCTCCCGGACAGTGGGTGTCAGGGCACACACAGGGTGCACGTGAGGGTTACCACACGCCTGACTCAGCTGCAGAGAGCACAAAGGTCCCCCAAAGGCCACTTCATTTACCAGGCCAATCTCTCACAGAACAGCACCCGTGGACACTGCTCTGGGAAGAGCTTTTGTGGGCTAGGACACTCAAGGGATCCTGCCCCCACTGCACCCCGCTCTCCACACTCATGCCTGGGACAAATCCCCGCTAAGGACCTACTCTGTGCCCTACACACGGTGGCAAGCAACACAGAGCCAGTCCTGGGCACACAGTCTGCCAGAATCTCAGGATGATCCCGAGGCACAACTCAGACACCTCCTTGTTGAGTGTGATGAAGGTGACAATGAGAGAACAGAGGGGACAGTGCGCTGACAGTACTCACAGGAGACCGATTCACCCGGGGGGCCTGAAGCTTTCCCTGAGGGACAGAGATCTGAGCGGAGAGCTGAAAGATTAATTTCCATCATCTCGGGGAAGATGTGACAGGAGAATAAGCAAGGGGGGCAGGCTCACTGGCAGGGGCAGGGAGGGGAAAGGGCCGGCCATGGGCTGGAGGTGAGGGAGCAAAGGCAGATGTCTGACCGCCCAGAAGAATGGGGTGCTGAGCGAGTTACACCTCTGCCTGGGCCCCAGGCTGATGCACCCCCCGACACACACCAGCTTTCTCTCTCACAGCAGGTACACAACGGCCCACACACTGTACTCACTCATTTGTCAGACTCCCCATTATAACGTTCACTGCAGGACAAGGACTTTTGTGTGGTTCACTGAGCCGACAGCAGGCTGGTACCCTGCAGGTCTTAGGTAAAAGTTTGTTGAATGAATTAACGAACTCAGAAGACACTAACCCAAGAGGACAAGCAGCAGCCACCCTGGAGACCCTAATGTGGGAGGGGAAACCTGAGCCAATAAAAATGTCTTGTAGCTGGGCAAGAAAAAAAAAAAAAAGTAAAAAATTGACCACAGCTACCACTTAATGTACCTAGTCTGTGAGGCTCCTCGGGCATTTTTCTTAACAAATTTGTTTCCAGGGCTTGGAGAGAACTGGGGTCTCATGTATGCTAGGCAAGCACTGTACCACTGAGCTATAGCACTAGCTGAGTAAGAGAGTTTTTTTTTTGGTACTGGGGATCGAACTTGGGTCCTTGTGCCTGCTCAGCAGGCAGCAAAACCACTGAGCTAAATCCCCAGCCCTGAGTAACAGATTTTTATAACAAGAGCATCCATATTTTATGGGCTATGTTCTAGAAATCTTACTAAGTGCTTAAAAGTTTTAACTCATTTATTCTTCATGAGGGAGCAACTTCCAAAATGCCAAGCATGCTCTTCCCTCAGGGCTTCACCCTCCTTTCTCTCTTCCTGGGATGTTGTCCCACCAGGGACTTGCTGTTTCCTCTCTTCCCTTTTTCAGAAAGACTTTCCCTCATCATCCACTACCCAGCCCTCTTCTTTCCCTGATCTCTTCGTAGAGCTTCTCACTAGCTTCAGGCGTGTTTTACTACTCGACTCCTGTACTAAAACCTAAGCTTCCCAGAGATCAGCATTTTTCTTAGAACAATGCCCGGAATACAACAGAAGATCGCTAAATGTCCAATGAGTAAGTGTTCCTTGTACTCTGAGACTTGGGTACGCTTAGAATGCCATCTGGCAAAGGAGGAAACTGAGGCATACAGAAATTAAGTGATTAAGTGGAGCGTGGTGACGCTGTAATCCCAGCACTCTGGGATGCCGAGGGAGGAGGGTCGTGAGTTCCAGACTAGTCTGGGCAACTTGGTAACTTGGCGAGGCCATCTCAAAATAGAAAACAACAAGGCCTAGGGACGAAGCTTAGTATGAAGACCCTAGGTTCAAAGGCTGCATCTCCAGTAACTCAGAAAAAGAAAAAGATTGATTAGTGAGCGTTGGAGGCGAATCCTCAGCACAGGCCCAGTAACAGCAATTATTATAATTACTAACCGCTTACTTAGTGCCCAGCCTTGAACTAGTGCTTCATACTGAGTCATCTCCCTCAATTTCAGGTATACCTTCGAGGAAGGCACTGTCGCGACCCTCACTTGGAAAAGCCAGCTCTGAAGTCACCCAGCAAGGCAGGGGCGGAGCCAAGGGTTTGAACCCCGCGGCAATCCTACCCTCCACGCATCCTGGGGCCTCCATCCAGCCTTTCCGTTGCGGCCCGCGCCTCCTCCCCCCAGGGCCCGGCGCTCACCCCCGGGCGTGGATCCGGGTTCCGAGCCCACAGCTGCGCCACCATCTCGGTGTGCAGAAACTGGAACAGCACGGTATCCGCCATGCACCAGCCTGAGCCCCTACCTACTGCCCCAGCGCTTCCTTCATTGGTCAGGCTGAGCAAGTCCCGTCTCCTAGGGACCCGAGCCCGCCCACCTCCTCTTCCACTGTGGACTAGATTGGCCCCGCCTACTTCCCTGGGCCTCACAAAGCGCGCGAGAGGTTGGCCGTTGGGGAAGAATCTACTCCGCCTCTCATTGGCCGCGGGTGATAACATTTTCCGCCCTTACTTTGGTGCCTTCCCTGCTTCCGGGTCTTCCCGCTTTCCCATTCGCCATAGCGCTAAGCGGACATTCTCATTTTTAATTTTTTTTAATTTTTGAGACAGAGTCTCGCGATGTAGCCCAGGCTGCCCTCAAATTCGCGTCGATCCTCCTGCCTCAGCCTTTCGAATTCTAAAAGTAGAGGTGTACATCACCTTGCCCGGCACTTTTTTTTTTGATAACAAGGATCGAACGCGGGTCCTTCCGCTTACGGGGCAAGCGGCAGCACAACTGAGCTAAATACCCGGCCCACGCATTCTCATTTTTAAAAAACCCCCGAGTTGTGAAGTACAGACTTTCTTCCAAGCATAACACGGAAGCGCAAGCCCAACCGCTTCCCCATTGGTCACGCCCCTGTCACGTGACGGCTGAGCACGCCCTCCGAGCTGGTGCTCAGAACTTGCTTTCTGATTGGTAGAAAAGCGACCCCCCCCGCCCCCATTTCTTCACGGTCGCACGCCCAACCTGCGCTCCTATTGGTTGAGACTGCCGTCCTCCCAAGGTGTCTTCGCTGTCTTCCTTCAGGTAGCGGATCCCTTGGGCTCGGGGCTTCGGGCTGTTGTGGCTTTTGGTTAGCGCCCTACCCCCCGCACCCTGTTAGTGAGCCCTCCCCAGTCCCCCGCAAGGCGTCCTGTCTGTGGCCAGACCTAGTCGTTGAGCGGCTCAGGAGCTCGAGCGCTTCCCGGTGAAACAGGGCTGGAGGACGATGCCTAGGTGCGGCCTCTGCCTTCCTCTCCGGAAGGAACTCAGTTTGCGACTCGGGGACTTGGTCCCCCGGCTTTGATCGAGGTGCTGCTCAGTTTCACCATCTGTACACTGAAGCGGCTGGAGCCCCCTCGCCTCTATCATCAGCCAGTTTACAGAAGGGGAGACTCGGACAGAGGGCCCAATCGCTGAGCGACCCAGTGCGGCGGGCGCGCCGGCTCTCCCGGGCACCTTTCTCTCACGCCGTCCCTTCGCTCCTCTTGTCCCCAGCTCCACCCCATGGCGTCCCAGGGCCGTAGGCGGAGGCTGCCGCGAAGGACGGGGACGATGGTGTCGGGGGAGGCAGCCGAGACGGACTCGGAGCCCTCTGCGTCCTCATCGTCAGAGGAAGAGCTGTACCTGGGTCCTTCGGGTCCGACGCGCGGCCGGGCCATGGGGCATCGGATCGCCGGGGAGGCCGCGGAGACAGACTCGGACCCGGAGCCAGAGCCCACGGCCGCGCCCACCGACCTGCCTCCGCTCGTGGTGCAGCGGGAGGCGGCCGGGGAGGCCTGGGGCGTGGAGGAGGCCCCGGCGCCCGCGCCCGCGCGCTCGCTGCTGCAGCTCCGGCTGACCGAGAGCCAGGCGCGGCTGGACCACGACGTGGTGGCGGCCGTGAGCGGTGTGTACCGCCGTGCGGGCCGTGATGTGGCTGCCCTGGCTGGGAGGCTGGCGGCCGCCCAGGCTGCAGGGTTGGCGGCGGCCCACAGCGTGCGCCTGGTGCGAGGGGACCTCTGTGCGCTGGCCGAGCGCCTGGACATTGTGGCTGGCTGTCGCTTGCTCCCGGACATCCGCGGTGTGCCAGGGACTGAGCCTGAGCAAGACCCGGGACCTCGGGACTAGCTGAGACCTTCCTTCCTCATCCGACTGTCCCTGGGACCTGGCTGTCCCTGTGTCTCCGGTCACCCCATGCCTCTCCACTTTGATGTCACCCTAGGGGCTCCCGGCGCACCTGGATAATGCTCTGTTTCTCCCGTCGTTCTGACCCTGCTCCTGGGCCTGGCATTGGGTTCTGAGCCCACTTTCCGGCTTGAGTCCAGCCCTGGGAAATACCTGGCCCACAGTCTGTTTCCACCCTGGAGCTCACTGTCCCCACCTTTCTTTGCCCCCCATCTTTCCCAGGTTGTTTCTGCCCACAGGCACTTGGACCCCGGCATCTTTCTTCAGGCCCTTGCCCATGGCCCTAGGCCTTAGCCCACCCTCCGGAAGTTTGTGCTCCCTCACTGGGTCCTTTTTCTGCTCCCCAGCTTGGCTGTCCTTCTCATTGCTTCTGTTCCTTTGCATCTCCAGGCTCCTCCTCCTCGGGTTTAGCTCCGTCCCCTCCTCCTGAGTCCAGCCGCGCCCTTAGATAGATTATGCTAACCGTTGCTTTGCCATCCTGCATATGCTGCCTTCCTGGTCCTGGTCCTGGTCCGGGGGTGCCCGATACTTTCCTTCCTCAGGCCCAGATGATGCTCCTTGGTGACCCAAGGCCGTTCCCCTCCTCCAGACCTCTTGGACCAAGGTCTCTGCCAGACGCAGGAACTCTCTAGCAGAGGTGGTGCCACTCCTGACCCCAGACCTCAAGTAACCCCTTCAGGTACCTGGGCCAAGTTCTGCCCATGCTGGTGTCTTTGGCGCAGTAGGGTGCAGCTTTGCAAAGAGCAACCTGCCATTCACTCTGGTTCCTGAATCTAAAGACTTGGACTTATGACCCAGCTCCAGGACTGGGTCGAAGCCTCTTTCTGCACCTTCTCACCCACTTCTTTTGATCCCAGCGATGGACCCTCAGCCTCGGTCACATTTTCCCCCGAGAGTGAAGCTGAAGCTGAGATCTGAGCCCCCAGGATGGAGGGAAGGGAGGAGAGTTCTTTAGAGTCTTTAAAACGCAAAACACTCCCCCTGGTGGCCACAGTCTTGTCTCCCCGCCTGAGTGGGGGGGGTGGGTTTGTCCCTGGGTGGGGCTGGGGAGGTCCCCGAACAGGAGAAGGGGACCTCACCCCACTTCCGGGGTAGATTGTGACTTATGTCACAGAAAAGAAATAAAGGAGCCAGGGAGAGGCACAGAAACGTTTATTAGGCAGAATTTAGCAAGTAACAGAGTGCGGTCCTTGTGAGAGAGGAGGGAGGGTTATGGTCCAGGTGGGGATTTTTGTGTGGTCTTGGGGTCCTCAGGATGGGTGATGTAGGGTGCCTATCCTGCTGTCTGTTGGGCCCCTCGTGTGCGGGGCTCTGTTAGGTTGAAGTTCCGTGTTATGCTGCCCACGTGTTGGCGCAGCTTCCTGGAGGTTGGAGGTCTGGGAGCAAAAGCAAGTTACAGGCTTATTGTGTCTTTGAGACCCTCAGGATTTTTGCTGGCTGTGGTGGCACACACCTGTGATCCCAGCACTCGGGAGGCCGAGGCCGGAGGATCTCGAGTTCAAGCCCAGCCTGAACTACATAGTGAGACCATACCTACCCCCTAAAAAATGAAAAAGATGCTTAAGATTTTTTTTCTTTTTGTAATTTCCTGGATGGGAAAAAGGCATTGTAACTTTGGGCAATGTTTTGGTCCTGAAACCATAGTTTTTCTTTTTTTGGTACTGGGGATCAAACTCACGATCTTGCACTTGCAAGGAAGCTGTAGTTTTTCTTAAAAGTGTAATGGGTCGGGGGAGTGAGACAGGGTTATGTTGGCCAGGCTTGCCTTGAACTGGGGGATCCTTCTGCCTCAGCCTCCCGAATACTAGGATCGCAGGCCTCTGCCACCACACTTGGCCTCTACTTGGTAATGTATGGCTTTTAAATTATGATTTTCCTCATCCCCTTTGGACCTAGCTTTTCTGTCTCACCACAGGTTGGTAATTTGTCACAGGGTAGGGGTCCTAAGACTCCCCTGCTTGGCTTATTGAAGATGAAACTGTAGTTGGGAAATCACCGTTCCTCATGTTTGCCCTGCTTCTGGATTTGTTTGTATTCAGTTAATTTGAAATACATTTTTGGGTACCTGTCCTGTGCTGGGTGCTGGGGGTAGAGCTGCCAGTCCCTGCCCTCACAGCCCAGTAGGGGAGGCAGGCATTAATAAAACAGGAGTCCTAGGAATCGTAATTTGTAGTTGAGCTATTTTTCAGGCACTATGATTAGAGCCCTAAAGAAATACAGGACCCAGGGACCGGGGATTTAGCTCAGTGGTTCCCGTGCCTGCCTCACAAGTGCAAGGTCCTGAGTTTGATCCTCAGTGCCAAAACCAAAAACAACCCAAAAAAGGGCTGGGAATTTAGCTCAGTGGTTTTGCTGCCTGCTGCGCAAGCTCAAGGACCTGAGGTCGATCCCCGATATATAAAAAAAAAAGAAATACAGGACTGGGCCGGGGATTTAGCTCAGTGGTTCCAGTGCCTGTCTCCCAAGCTGAAGGTCCTGAGTTCGATCCCCGGTATGTCCCCCCAAAGAAAAATAACACAGGACTTTGGCAAAGGCGTGGCAGGATCTGTGTGACCTGGTAGGGGGACTGGATGGTCACATGGCTTCCTTAGGAAGAGACACGTGAGACCTGAGCTGAGTCCTGGCAGTGTCAATAGGTGAAATGGAAGTGGGGTGCAGAGGAGTCCCAGGCACAGGATGGCATACGCAAAGGCCCTGAACCAGAGGGGACATAATGTACTTTGTTAGCTTTCAGTTTCTGGGACAAAATACCTGAGGCAATCCTACGGGGGAAAGGCTTATTTTGACCTACAGTTTCTTAGGGTTTAGTGCACAGTGCATGACCCTGATGTCTTTGGGCCTGTAGTGGCACGTGACAGGGGCTCATGGTGAAGCAAACTGCCCATCTCATGGCAGCCAGGAAGCAAGAATAGCAGGAAGAGGAGGGGTCAAGACCCCAGTGTCCCTGCAAGGGCTCAGGCCCCTGTAACCCAACTTCCTACCACTAAGCCCCACTTCCTTAAGTTTCTACTGCCTCCCTGGCGGGATCTGAAGGTGATGCCATCGAGTCCAGCGATCTGCTTGAGCTCCCCACCCCACTGCCTACCTCCAGTGGAGGCTGGGGTCTGATTGTCTTCCTGTTTACCAGTGTGAGCAGCAATGCGCCTCAGCTTGGACAGTTGCCACAGTCTGGGGTTTCTGGTGGAAGGGCCCCTGGGCCACCAGTGGGCATCTCAAACCCACAGGCTGTGAAGCTGGGCAGAGAGGACTGTGGCTTGCTGGATTCCAGGAATGTAGGCCCTGGAAGGAAACCACCCATTTGGAAATGCAGAGGAATTTTTTTTGACCCATGTTTCCAATCCTTGATTGATTGATTGATTGGTTGGTGTTTGATGTTTTTTTCCCTTTTCTCTTTTTCCTTTTTAAAAATCTCTTTTAATTTTTCCTATTTTTTCCCTTTAGTTTGCTCTCTGATTTTTCTCCCTCCCCCTCCTTTTTCTTGTTTGTATTTTCTGTTGCTTTTATTTAATAGTATTAATTTCCGGGCCAAGGGTTCAGCTCAGTGGTTCTGGCGCCTGCCTCGAAAGTGCAAGGTCCTGAGTTTGATCCCCGGTACCAAAAATAAATAAATAAATAAATAATACTATTAATTTCCTTTTACTCCTTAATAGGTTCCTTTATTTCACTTTTCTCACTTCCCATGTTCCATTGGTTAAGTTTAAAATTGGTTTTTTTTTTTCATGCTTCTATTCCTCATACCCTGTATCTTTTTGTTTTGTTTTTCTTCAAGACAGGGTCTTTCTGGGCCAGGGATTTAGCTCAGTGGTGCTGCCGCCTGCCTCAAAAGTGTAAGGTCCCGAGTTTGATCCCAGTACAAAAAAACCCACAAACGACAGGGTCTTGCTATATAGCCCAGGCTGCCCTTTAACTCACTATGTAGCCCAGCCTGGCCTCAAACTCAGTGATCCTCCTGCCTCAGCCTCCTAAGTGCTAGGATTACAGATGTGTGCCAGCACACCTGGCAACGATGCCCTCTAACTTTACTGGTATAACCATTAAGGTTTATGAATCTTTATAGAATCGTATACTATTACTGTTGAACACTGTTCTATTGTTATCATTTGTTACCTCTATTGGAGGTAACGTTCCATTTAGTAGATATTTACTATAGATCAATATTTAGTTTGTCTTAAGGTTTATACTATAATCAAAGATTTCTTTTCCATGATTATGAGTACTACATTATTGGTTCTAAGAGTATGTCAATATCCAGTTAGTCTTTGATGCTGTTATTGTTGCTGATTTTATTACTGTAGCTAAGGTGACAGTTGTTGTTATCAGCTGGTTTTCTGTGTGCCAATATCTGGATCGCCTTCTTGTCATTAACAATGCTGCAGCCCATTCCTGGCAAACAGGGTACTGAGACAAATACACGGTACCCCACCCCCCCAAACACAGATAGGGGGATTCTGGAACAAAGGCAAAGGCCTGTAATTAGCAATGCCCAGAATGCATCACTGAAAAGTAGACACTAACTAAAGAGGTCTCCGTACTAGCAACAAAGTCTTCCACTATAATCAGCCCTCAATCCTCAGCACAGAAAACAAACAAAAAGTACAAACATGAGCAGACAAGGTGACAAAATGTCTCCCCAAACTCCCAACTTCCCCAAAGCTGGTCCGTGGTACATCAAAGGGGAGGAAATCAAAAGCCACACAACCAAATTATTTGCAAGGGTAAAAGAGGAGAGAAAAAACGGATCACTGAGATGCTTGTTGAGTTCAGAGGTGTGACTAAGCAGATAGTGATCCTAATAAATGAAATGATCAGGGAATCTACAGAAGACACTAATAAAAACCTAGCTGAGCTAAACAAAGCAATGTGAAACATGAATGTCAGCATAGAAAAGAATTAGAGTCTGAGATTAAACATTCTATTGAAAGTATGAGGCAAACCTATGGCACACATGCCTCAGCCAGCTGTTTGTTATCATTGAAAGCTCTAAAAGGTTTGCCATCACTGGCCCTATACCAATGAGCTACATCTCCAGCCCAGAAAAAAAGATTTATTTTCCTGATGTCATTTGGTTGCTTCAAGGATCATACTGGATTTTGAGTTTTACATGAGTTTATCAGTTCCCAATATGTTAGATCAAATAAACTATCTGCCAGTGTAGTAGAGCCCTGAGACAGTTACAGGTAAGCTTTCCCTGACCCATTAGTTTTGATATACAGTTTTTTTTGGGGCGGGGTACCAGGGATCAAACTCGGGTCTTTGCACTTATGAGGCAGGTGGCAGGATGTACAGTTTTTTTGGGGTTTTTTTGCTACCGGGGATCGAACTAGGGACCTTGTGCTTGTGAGGCAGGTGGTGGAACCACTGAGCTAAATCCCTGACCCTAGGATATATAGATTTTGAAGGAACAAAAATGCTACCCACAGAGAGCAAATTAATGTGCTATAGGTGGCATAATTGTGGCAATAGTAATCTTCAGAAAGGTTAGAATATTACTTTTTAAAGATATGAATGTATGTAAAAGATTAATTTCTTTCAGTCAGTAACTTACCTAGTTGGAAACAGAAATCAAGTGATTCCTTAAATTTTTTTTCCTATAAGGAAGACTTTTATTGACATTGTTAACCAAGGAAACAAGGTCAGCCTTGAAAAATCAAGGAATTCATTATGCTTAGTGAAGGGAAGTAAAAATTAAGTAGTTGCTCCACATTCATTTTTTTTTTTGGTACCAGGGGTTGAACTCCAGTCCTTTTGCTTGCGATGCAGGCAGCAGAACCACTGAGCTAAATCCCCAGACCTCAACATTCTTTTCCTAAATTCAAATCTATTTTATAAACTAACGTAAATAATGTTTATGTTACAATTCTAACTGGTTTTCATTTTTATAACTGGTAGACTAGACCTTCCTTAAACTTTTTAGAAATAAAATGTAGGCTCATATCAGTTTGTGAGAGTAAAATACATTTTCTTTGTCTTAGAACAAAGTAGATTAGTTACCATTGTGTCTAATTGTGCCAAAGTAAAATGTGATCTTACAAAGAGAAATTGTAATTTTGCTTTGTCTTGCAGAAAAGTTCTAGTGAAAGAACCCTCTTTCCAGTAAATAAATCTTCCCAAATTACCAGGAAAAAAAAGTATGAGCAGAAGTGACCAATGTGAGGATAAAGTGTCAGAACAGGAAGATGGGCATTGTCTGAGACCAATTAATGAAAGATACCTTAAAAACCTGAAACATTGTCAACAGCTGCTAGATGATGCAAAAAAGAGTGAGGTTAATTGGAATTAGTGAAAAATTAGAAGATAGCACAAAGAGCATAGAAAAGTATTTCAGAAATAACAGTAGAACACTTTCCAAATGTGGGAAAAGAATTTAACATACAGGTAATGGAAGTGTAATGCCAGATTGCCATGATTAGAAAAGAACTGCTCCACAACACATCATAGTCAAATCCCAGAAGTCCAACAAAGTAACAGACTGTTAAACATATTAGAGAAATGCAAGGAGTCACTTATAAAGGAAAACTCATGAGAATTACAACAGACTTCTCCAAACAAAAACCCAAAACTTGGGGAATTCAGAAGGAATGCATCGATTCTTAGATACATATGAATTACCAAAACTGAATAAGATTTAAAAACCATGAATGATTCAGCAACAGGCAATGAAATCTAAGCAGTGATAAAAAACCTACCAACTAAGAAAAGCCCAGGCCCCAGTGGATGCATTGTCAAATTCTCCAAGCACTTCAGGAGAGATCTAACATCAGTACTCCTCAAACTCATGAAATTGAAGGGGAAGGAGCTCTCCCAAAGTCATTCCTGGAAGCCAGCATTATCCTGATTCCAAACCCAGACAAGGATCCAACCAAAAAGAACTACAGATCAAGCTCTTTAATGAACATAGATGCAAAAATCCTCAACAAGATGCTGGTTAATAGAATGCAACATATCTAAAAGATCATACATCATTGGGCCAGGGATTTAGTTCAGTGGGTTCATCACCTGCTGTGCAAGTGCAAGGACCCAAGTTCAATCCACAGGACAAAAAAAAAAAAAATCATACATCACGACCAAGTAGGCTTCATCCCAGGAAGGCAAGGACGGTTCACCATACAGAAAGCAGGAACAAGACAAGGATGTCCACTGTCACCACTGCTGTCCAATATTGTCCTCAAAATATTACCCAGAGCAACATTGTCTTTTTGCCAAGAGGCAAAAGAAACAAGATACATATAGGAAAGAAGTCAAATGATCATTATTTGCAGATGACATGATCCACTGCATAGAATACCCCCCAAAATTCAACCAAAGGACTCTTGGAAGTCATACCCAAATTCAGCAATGTAGAAGGATACAAAAATCAACATACAGGAGCTGGGCATGGTGGCACACACCTGTAATCCCAGCACTAAGGCGGCTGAGGCAGGAAGATTCCTTTGAGTTGGAGGCCAGCCTGGGCAACATAGTGAGTTCAAATTCAGCCTAAACAATATAGTGAGACACTGTCACAAATAAACAAACAAATCAACACAGAAATAAAGTGTTCCTATATCCCAATAATGAACTCATTCAGAAAGAAATTAGGAAATGAATACCATTCACAATAGCATCAAGACAAGTAAACATTAAGGAGTTAACTAAGGAAGTGAAAGACCTTTACAGTGAAAACTATAACATTTAGCCAGGCACAGTGGCATACACCCGTAATCCCAGCACTCAGGAGGCTGAGGCAGGAGGATTGCTGTGAGTTCAAGGACAGCCTGAACTACATACCAAGACCATATCTCAACTCCCTCTACTCCCCACAAAAAGAAAAAATACAAAAAGAAAACTACAGTGTTCTGAAAAAGATCTAAAAGGGCATCAGAAAATGGGAAGATATCCTCTATTCCTGGATAGGCAGACCAGTATTGTCAAAACAGCCATATTTCCAAAACTGATATACAGATTTAACACAATCCCAATCAAAATACCAACAACATACCTCATAGATCTACAGAAAACA
>NW_004624907.1:1971825-1985431 GCF_000247695.1 Heterocephalus glaber
TAAATGGTGTTGGAAAAACTGGATGTCAACCTGCCAAAGATTAAAACTAGACCCATACCTATCACTGCACACTAAACTAAGATTGAAGTGGATTAAAGATCTAAATATTAAGTCAGAAACACTATACTTGCTGGAAGATAAGTTAGGTAGAACTCTTGATGACATTGGCATAGGAAAAGACTTTATGAACGAACCTTCAGTAGCACAGGAGCTAGCACAAAGAATCAACAACTGGGATCTCATAATATTAAAAAGCTTCTGCACTGCAAAGAGAAACTATCAACAGAGCCAAGAGACAATTTGTATAGTTTCTTTTTCCACTGAATTCTATTTTCATTACTTTATGATGTGATAATATGCATGGAATAATTTTGATTCTTTTGCATTTACTTAAGTATGCTTTATTGGATGTTATTTTGGAGAAAGTTCCACGTGCTGCTGAGAAGAATGTGTATTATGTTGTCATTGGTTAGAAGTGTAGATATTTATTAGCCAGTTAACAGTTTACCCCAAGGGTCAATCGGATAGCATGTTTACATAGTGACTATCCTGAGTGTCCCTTGGGGAGATGTCATTTCACCCAGTTTTGTGTATTCAATAAATTTGATAAAATTGTCAGTTTTATATTTCCTATTATATTATCTTATGAAAATTAACAACAGGCCAGGCATGGTGATGCATACCTATAATCCCAGCACTCAGGAGGCTGAGGCAGGATTGCTGAGAGTTTGAGGTCAACCTGGGCTACATAGTGAGCTCAGGGCCAGCCTGAACTACAAAGCAAGACCCTGTCTCTAAAACAAAATTAACAAGAAATCAATTTTTGGTCTACCTGTATTTAAATAATTGGACTGGTATGCAGTTAAGTGTTTTTGTTCAAAGGTTTGATTCAACTCTGCTATTTCTTTGTTGATTTTTCATCTAGTTGATCTATTTGTGACACTGGCGTATTGTGGTCCCCCACTATAATTGGATTGATTTTAACTGATCTTACATGTCCAGTAGTGTTTATGAAGTGCAGAGTGTCATTGTTTGGTACATATATGTTTATGATTGTTATCTCTTCCTGTTGGGTTGTTCCCTTACTACCCAATACATAGTGCCCTTCTTTGCCTCTTCTGACCAGTTCTAGCTTAAAGTCCACTTTGTCTGAAAATAGGATAGCTACTCCTTCTTGTTTTCAGGTTCCTGTTGCATGAAACAGGATTGTTTTCCATCCATTGATTTATAGTACATGAATTTCTTTTTTGAGGTTAAATGTGTTTCTTCCATGTGGGGGTCTCCTTGAAGAGAGATGGGGATTTGAAGACTTTGTGTGACAAGAACAAAGAAAAGAGGGACATGGGGGACCCAGAACCATAGGAGACTAAGGGGATTTATTCTTTGAAGCAAATACATTTTATACTGTTCTCAACAGGCAGATAAGCAAGCAGAGGAAGCTGCAAGGCTAAAATGGTTGCTGGGAACCGATCCTGCTCTATGCAGATGTTTAAGAAACACTGCAGCCTTGCTTATGATCTATAGATAGGCTCTCCCATACTTTCTCAGGCAGCAGAGAGTGTCTCAAGGGCCTGTGTGCCCTCCTCCCCAATTCTCAGCGTGCTGACCTGATCCTGGCATGCCAAGGACCTGGGAGTCAGTCATGTGATCATCAGAAGGTGAACAGCACATCCCGAGATGACCTCTCACACTTCTACACAGTATACCATTGCATTTCATTTCTTGATCCATTCTGTCAATCTGATACTTTTCATTGGGGGAATTGAGACCACTCACATTGAGAGTTATTACTGAAAGGTATGGAGTTACTCCTGTCATTGCCTAATTTTCCTGTTGCAGACTTTGTTATCCCTCTACTTATCTGCTCACCCTACCTGGTATATTCATTCTGTTGGACCTTTTTGCCTTGTTAGCTTCACTGTCTCTTTCTGAGATATCCTTGAGAGCTTTTTGGAGTGCTGGTTTGGTGGTCATGAATTTCTTTATGTGCTCTTTATCATGGAATTCTCTCTCCATCAATTTCCAAAGACAGTTTTGCAGGATATATTAGTCTAGGTTGGAATTTGTTTTCTTTTAGGACTTGAAACACTTCACTTCAAGCTGTCCTGGTCTTTAGGTTTTTGTTGAGAAGTCTGTTGTAATTCTCATGGGTTTTCCTTGATAAGTGACTCCTTGCATTTCTCTAATGCGTTTATGATTCTGCTACTGTGTTGGACTTCTGGGATTTTGACTACGACATGTTGTGGAGCGGTTCTTTTTTAATCATGGCAATCTGGCATTCTATACACCTCCATTACCTGTATGTTAAATTCTATTCCCACATTTGGAAAGTTTTCTACTGTTATTTCTGAAATACTTTTCTATGCTCTTTGTGCTGCCTTCTAATTTCTCACTAATTCCAATTAACCTTACTCTTTTCTGCATCATCTAGCAGCTGTTGATAATGTTTCAGGTTTTTAAGGTATCTTTCATTAATTGGTCACAGACAATGCCCATCTTCCTGTTCTGACACTTTATCCTCACATTGGTCACTTCTGCTCATACTTTTTTTATCCTGGTAATTTGGGAAGATTTATTTACTGGTTCTTTCACTGGGACTTTTCTGTAAGACCAAGCAAAATTACAATTTCTCTTTGTAAGATCACATTTTACTTTGGCACAATAAGACACAATGGTAACTAATCTACTTTGTTCTAGGACAAAGAAAATCTATTTTACTCTCACAAACCCAGATGAGCCTACATTTTATTTCTAAAAAGTTTAAGGAAGGTCTAGTCTACCAGTTATAAAAATGGAAACCTGTTAGAATTGTAACATAAACATTATTTATGTCAGTTTATAAAAATATATTTGAATTTAGGAAAAGAATGTTGAGGGCCGGGATTTAGCTTAGTGGTTCTGCTGCCTGCATCACAAGTGCAAGGACTGCAGTTCAATTCCCAGTACCAAACAACCAACAAAACTGTATATCAAAACTAATGAATCTGGGGAAAGCTTACCTGTAACTGTCTCAAGCCTTTACTAGCCTGGCAGATTGTTTATTTGATCTAACACATTGGGAACTGGTAAACTTAAATAAAACTCAAAATCCAGTATGATCCTCGAAGCAACCTAATGACGTCAGGAAAATAAGTCTTTTTTTCCAGGCTGGAGAGGTAGCTCATTGGTATAGGGCCAGTGATAGCAAACCTTTTAGAGCTTTCAATGATAACAAACAGCTGGCTGAGGCATGTGTGCCATAGGTTTGCCTCATACTTTCAACAGAATGTTTAATCTCAGACTCTAATTCTTTTCTATGCTGACATTCATGTTTCACATTGCTTTGTTTAGCTCAGCTAGGTTTTTATTAGTGTCTTCTGTAGATTCCCTGATCATTTCATTTATTAGGATCACTATCTGCTTAGTCACACCTCTGAACTCAACAAGCATCTCAGTGATCCGTTTTTTCTCTCCTCTTTTACCCTTGCAAATAATTTGGTTGTGTGGCTTTTGATTTCCTCCCCTTTGATGTACCACGGACCAGCTTTGGGGAAGTTGGGAGTTTGGGGAGACATTTTGTCACCTTGTCTGCTCATGTTTGTACTTTTTGTTTGTTTTCTGTGCTGAGGATTGAGGGCTGATTATAGTGGAAGACTTTGTTGCTAGTACGGAGACCTCTTTAGTTAGTGTCTACTTTTCAGTGATGCATTCTGGGCATTGCTAATTACAGGCCTTTGCCTTTGTTCCAGAATCCCCCTATCTGTGTTTGGGGGGGTGGGGTACCGTGTATTTGTCTCAGTACCCTGTTTGCCAGGAATGGGCTGCAGCATTGTTAATGACAAGAAGGCGATCCAGATATTGGCACACAGAAAACCAGCTGATAACAACAACTGTCACCTTAGCTACAGTAATAAAATCAGCAACAATAACAGCATCAAAGACTAACTGGATATTGACATACTCTTAGAACCAATAATGTAGTACTCATAATCATGGAAAAGAAATCTTTGATTATAGTATAAACCTTAAGACAAACTAAATATTGATCTATAGTAAATATCTACTAAATGGAACGTTACCTCCAATAGAGGTAACAAATGATAACAATAGAACAGTGTTCAACAGTAATAGTATACAATTCTATAAAGATTCATAAACCTTAATGGTTATACCAGTAAAGTTAGAGGGCATGGTTGCCAGGTGTGCTTACAACATCTGTAATCCTAGCACTTAGGAGGCTGAGGCAGGAGGATCACTGAGTTTGAGGCCAGGCTGGGCTACATAGTGAGTTCAAGGGCAACCTGGGCTATACAGCAAGACCCTGTCAGTTTTTTTTTGTACTGGGGATCAAACTCGGGACCTTACACTTTCAAGGCAGGCGGCAGCACCACTGAGCTAAATCCCTGGCCCAGAAAGACCCTGTCTTGAAGAAAATCAAAACAAAAAGATACAGGGTATGAGGAATAGAAGCATGAAAAAAACCCAATTTTAACCTTAACCAATGGAACATGGGAAGGAAGTGAGAAAAGTGAAATAAAGGACCCTAGTAAGGAGTAAAAGGAAATTAATAGTATAGATAAAAGTAACATAAAATGCAAACAAGAAAAAGGAGGTAAAAAAAGAAAATTCAGAGAGCCAAACTAAAGGGAAAAAATAGGAAAAATTAAAAGATTTTGAAGAAACAAAAAAGAAAGGAAAAAGAAAAAAGGGAAAAAACCTCCAAGCACCAACCAACAAATCAACCAATCAATCCAGGATTGGAAATGTTGGTTCAAAAAAGTTCCTCTGCATTTCCAAATGAGCGGTTTCCTTCTAGGGCCTGCAGTTCTGGAATCCAGCAAGCCACAGTCCTCTGTGTCCAGCTTCACAGCCTGTGGGTTTGAGATGCCCACTGGTGGCCCAGGGGCCCTTCCACCAGAAACCCCAGACTGTGGCAACTGTCCAAGCTGAGGCGCATTGCTGCTCACACTGGTAAACAGGAAGACAATCAGACCCCAGCCTCCACTGGAGGTAGGCAGTGGGGTGGGGAGCTCAAGCAGATCGCTGGACTCGATGGCATCACCTTCAGATCCCGCCAGGGAGGCAGTAGAAACTTAAGGAAGTGGGGCTTAGTGGTAGGAAGTTGGGTTACAGGGGCCTGAGCCCTTGCAGGGACACTGGGGTCTTGACCCCTCCTCTTCCTGCTATTCTTGCTTCCTGGCTGCCATGAGATGGGCAGTTTGCTTCACCATGAGCCCCTGTCACGTGCCACTACAGGCCCAAAGACATCAGGGTCATGCACTGTGCACTAAACCCTAAGAAACTGTAGGTCAAAATAAGCCTTTCCCCCGTAGGATTGCCTCAGGTATTTTGTCCCAGAAAACAAAAGCTAACAAAGTACATTATGGCCCCTCTGGTTCAGGGCCTTTGCGTATGCCATCCTGTGCCTGGGACTCCTCTGCACCCCACTTCCATTTCACCTATTGACACTGCCAGGACTCAGCTCAGGTCTCACGTGTCTCTTCCTAAGGAAGCCATGTGACCATCCAGTCCCCCTACCAGGTCACACAGATCCTGCCATGCCTTTGCCAAGGTCCTGTATTTTTTTTGGAGGTTGAGTGGGTACTGGGGATCGAACTCAGGACCTTGGGCTTGCAAGGCAGGTACCCGAATCACTGAGCTAAATTCCCATTCCCTCGGTCCTGTATTTCTTTAGGGCTCTAATCATAGTGCCTGAAAAGTAGCTCAACTACAAATTACGATTCCTAGGACTCCTGTTTTATTAATGCCTGCCTCCCCTACTGGGCTGTGAGGGCAGGGACTGGCAGCTCTACCCCCAGCACCCAGCACAGGACAGGTACCCAAAAATGTATTTCAAATTAACTGAATACAAACAAATCCAGAAGCAGGGCAAACATGAGGAACGGTGATTTCCCAACTACAGTTTCATCTTCAATAAGCCGAGCAGGGGAGTCTTAGGACCCCTACCCTGTGACAAATTACCAACCTGTGGTGGGACAGAAAAGCTAGGTCCAAAGGGGATGAGGAAAATCATAATTATAAAGTCATACATTACCAAGTAGAGGCCAAGTGTGGTGGCAGAGACCTGCGATCCTAGTATTCGGGAGGCTGAGGCAGAAGGATCCCCCAGTTCAAGGCAAGCCTGGCCAACATAACCCTGTCTCACTCCCCCGACCCATTACACTTTTAAGAAAAACTACAGCTTCCTTGCAAGTGCAAGATCGTGAGTTTGATCCCCAGTACCAAAAAAAGAAAAACTATGGTTTCAGGACCAAAACATTGCCCAAAGTTACAATGCCTTTTTCCCATCCAGGAAATTACAAAAAGAAAAAAAATCTTAAGCATCTTTTTCATTTTTTAGGGGGTAGGTATGGTCTCACTATGTAGTTCAGGCTGGCCTTGAACTCGAGATCCTCCGGCCTCGGCCTCCCGAGTGCTGGGATCACAGGTGTGTGCCACCACAGCCAGCAAAAATCCTGAGGGTCTCAAAGACACAATAAGCCTGTAACTTGCTTTTGCTCCCAGACCTCTATCCTCCAGGAAGCGGCGCCAACACGTGGGCAGCATAACACGGAACTTCAACCTAACAGAGCCCCGCACACGAGGGGCCCAACAGACAGCAGGATAGGCACCCTACATCACCCATCCTGAGGACCCCAAGGCCACACAAAAATCCCCACCTGGACCATAACCCTCCCTCCTCTCTCACAAGGACCGCACTCTGAGTGTTACTTGCTAAATTCTGCCTAATAAACGTTTCTGTGCCTCTCCCTGGCTCCTTTATTTCTTTTCTGTGACATAAGTCACAATCTACCCCGGAAGTGGGGTGAGGTCCCCTTCTCCTGTTCGGGGACCTCCCCAGCCCCACCCAGGGACAAACCCACCCCCCCCACTCAGGCGGGGAGACAAGACTGTGGCCACCAGGGGGAGTGTTTTGCGTTTTAAAGACTCTAAAGAACTCTCCTCCCTTCCCTCCATCCTGGGGGCTCAGATCTCAGCTTCAGCTTCACTCTCGGGGGACAATGTGACCGAGGCTGAGGGTCCATCGCTGGGATCAAAAGAAGTGGGCGAGAAGGTGCAGAAAGAGGCTTCGACCCAGTCCTGGAGCTGGGTCATAAGTCCAAGTCTTTAGATTCAGGAACCAGAGTGAATGGCAGGTTGCTCTTTGCAAAGCTGCACCCTACTGCGCCAAAGACACCAGCATGGGCAGAACTTGGCCCAGGTACCTGAAGGGGTTACTTGAGGTCTGGGGTCAGGAGTGGCACCACCTCTGCTAGAGAGTTCCTGGGTCTGGCAGAGACCTTGGTCCAAGAGGTCTGGAGGAGGGGAACGGCCTTGGGTCACCAAGGAGCATCATCTGGGCCTGAGGAAGGAAAGTATCGGGCACCCCCGGACCAGGACCAGCACCAGGAAGGCAGCATATGCAGGATGGCAAAGCAACGGTTAGGTTAGCATAATCTATCTAAGGGCGCGGCTGGACTCAGGAGGAGGGGGCGGAGCTAAGCCCGAGGAGGAGGAGCCTGGAGATGGAAAGGAACAGAACCAATGGGAAGGACAGCCAAGCTGGGGAGCAGAAAAAGGACCCAGTGAGGGAGCACAAACTTCCGGAGGGTGGGCTAAGGCCTAGGGCCATGGGCAAGGGCCTGAAGAAAGATGCCGGGGTCCAAGTGCCTGTGGGCAGAAACAACCTGGGAAAGATGGGGGGCAAAGAAAGGTGGGGACAGTGAGCTCCAGGGTGGAAACAGACTGTGGGCCAGGTATTTCCCAGGGCTGGACTCAAGCCGGAAAGCGGGCTCAGAACCCAATGCCAGGCCCAGGAGCAGGGTCAGAACGACGGGAGAAACAGAGCATTATCCAGGTGCGCCGGGAGCCCCTAGGGTGACATCAAAGTGGAGAGGCATGGGGTGACCGGAGACACAGGGACAGCCAGGTCCCAGGGACAGTCAGATGAGGAAGGAAGGTCTCAGCTAGGCCCGAGGTCCCGGGTCTTGCTCAGGCTCAGTCCCTGGCACACCGCGGATGTCTGGGAGCAAGCGACAGCCAGCCACAATGTCCAGGCGCTCGGCCAGCGCACAGAGGTCCCCTCGCACCAGGCGCACGCTGTGGGCCGCCGCCAACCCTGCAGCCTGGGCGGCCGCCAGCCTCCCGGCCAGGGCGGCCACATCACGGCCCGCACGGCGGTACACACCGCTCACGGCCGCCACCACGTCGTGGTCCACCCGCGCCTGGCTCTCGGGAGTCGGAGCTGCAGCAGCGAGCGCGCGGGCGCGGGCGCGGGCGCGGGCGCGGGCGCGGGCGCCGGGGCCTCCTCCACGTCCCAGGCCTCCCCGGCCGCCTCCCGCTGCACCACGAGCGGAGGCAGGTCCGTGGGCGCGGCCGTGGGCTCTGGCTCCGGGTCCGAGTCTGTCTCCGCGGCCTCCCCGGCGATCCGCTGCCCCGTGGCCCGGCCGCGCGTCGGACCCGAAGGACCCAGGTACAGCTCTTCCTCTGACGATGAGGACGCAGAGGGCTCCAAGTCCATCTCAGCTGCCTCCCCCGACACCATCGTCCGGACCTTCACGGCAGCCTCCGCCTACGACCTTGGGTCGCCATGGCGTGGAGCTGGGGACAAGAGAAGGGAAGGGACAGCGTGAGAAGAAGGCGCCCCGGAGAACGAGCGAGACCGCCGCACTGGGTCGCTCAGGGATTGGGCCCTCTGTCCGAGTCTCCCCTTCTGTAAACTGGCTGATGGGGCTCCAGCCACTGCAGTGTACAGATGGGGAAACTGAGCAACACCTCGATCAAGGCCGGGGGACCAATTCCCCGAGACTTAAACTGAGTTCCTTCCGGAGAGGAAGGCAGAGGCCGCACCTAGGCATCGTCCTCCAGCCCTGTCTCACCCGGAAGCACTCGGGCTCCTGAGCCGCTCAGGGACCAGGGACGCCCACACACAGGACGCCCTGTGGGGAACTCGGGAGAGCGCACTAACAGGGAGCAGGTCGGGGGGCATAAGGTGCTAACCAAAGGCCACACCCGACTGAAGAAGCCCGGAGCCCAAGGAATCCGCTACCGAAAGGAGGCGCGTGGAAGACACCTTGGGAGGACAGCAGTCTCAACCAATAGGAGGAGAGGCTGGGCGTGCATCGGTGAAATCACGACGGGGGGGTCGCTTTTCTACTACTCAGAAAGCAAGTTCTCAGCACCAGCTTGGAGGGCGTGCACAGCAGTCACGTGATAGCAGCATGACCAATGCGGAAGCGGTTGGGCTTGAGCTTCCGTGTTGTGGTTGGAAGAAAGTCTGTAGTGCACACCTCGGGTGTTTTTAAAAAATGAGAATGCATGGGCTGGGGATTTAGCTCAGTAATGCTACCGCCTGACCCGTTAGCGCAAGGACCCGAGTTTGAGTCCTGGTATCAACCCCCCCCCCAAAAAAAAACAAACGTGCTAGGCATGGTGATGTACACCTATACTTTTAGAATTCGAAAGGCTGAGTAGGAGGATCGATGCGAGTTTGAGGCCAGCCTGGGCTACATAGGGAGTTCAGGGCCAGCCTGCACTACATAGCGAGACCTTGTCTCAAAAATAAAAAATTTTAAAAATGAGAATGTCTGCCTAGTGCTATTTCAAATGGGAATTCGCGAAGACCCGGAAGCAGGGAAGGCACCAAAGCGAGGACGGACAATGTTATCACACACGGCCAATGAGAGGCGGAGTAGATTCTTTCCTCCGCTGCCCAACCTCAGGAGCACTCCTCCAGGCCCAGGCAAGAAGGCGGGGCCAATCTAGTCCACCAATGAAAGAGGGGGTGGGCGGGATCGGATCCGTAGGAGGCGGGACTTGCTCAGCCTGACCAATGAAGGAAGCGCTGGGGCAGTAGGTAGGGGCTCAGGCTGGTGCATGGCGAATACCGCGGTGTTTGAGTTTCTGCACACCGAGATGGTGGCGGAGCTATGGGCTCCGAACCCCGATCCAGGCCCAGGGGTGAGCTCCAGACCCTTGGGGGAGGAGGCGCGGGCCGCAAAGGAAAAGCTGGATGGAGGCCCCAGGATGCGTGCAGGGTAGGAATGCCCCCGGGTTCGAACCCTTGGCTCCGCCCCTGCCTGGCTGGGTGACTTCAGCGCTGGCTTTCCCAAGTGAGGGTCGCGACAGTGCCTTCCTCGAAGGCTATACCTGGAATTGAGGGAGATGACTCAGTATGAAGCACTAGTTCAAGGATGGACAAAAAGTAAGCGGTTAGTAATTATAATAATTGCTGTTACTGGGCCTGTGCTAAGGATTCACTTCCAATGCTCACTAATCAATCCATTTTTATTTTCCTGAGTTACTGGAGATGCAACCATTGAACCCAGGATCTTCATACTAAGCTTCATCCCTAGGTCTTGTTGTTTTCTATTTTGAGATGGCCTCGCCAAATTACCAAGTTGCCCAGACCAGCCTGGAACTCAAGACCCTCCTCCCTCAGCCTCCCAGAGTACTGGGATTACAGCATCACCACGCTCGACTTAATCACTTAATTTCTGTATGCCTCAGTTTCCTCCTTTGCCAGATGGCATTCTAAGCGTACCCAAGTCTCAGAGTAGAAGGAACACTTACTCATTGGACACTTAGCGATCTTCTATTGTATTCTGGGCATTGTTCTAAGAAAAATTGTAATCCCTGTGAGGCTTAGGTTTTAGTACAAGAGTCGAGTAGTAAAACACGCCCGAAGCTAGTGAGAAGCTCTATGAAAAGATCAGGGAAAGAAGAGGGCTGGGTAGTGGATGATGAGGGAAAGTCTTTCTGAAAAAGGGAAGAGAGGAAACAGCAAGTCCCTGGTGGGACAACATCCCAGGAAGAGAGAAAGGAGGGTGAAGCCCTGAGGGAAGAGCATGCTTGGCATTTTGGAAGTTGCTCCCTCATGAAGAATAAATGAGTTAAAACTTTTAAGTAAGATGTCTAGCACATAGCCCATAAAAGTCTTAGTAAGATGTCTAGCACATAGCCCATAAAAATATGGATGCTCTTGTTATAAAAATCTGTTACTGAGCTGGTGCTATAGCTCAGTGGTAGACTGCTTGCCTAGCACACATGAGACCCGGGTTCTCTCCCCAGCCCTGGAAACAAATTTGTTAACAAGAAAAATGCCCGAGGAGATTCAGAGTGTAGGTGCATTCAGTGGGAGCTGTGGTCACTTTTTTATGTGTGTTTTTTTTGGTACCTGAGGATCAAACTCAGGACCTTGCACTTTTGAGGCAGGTGCTGGGACCACTGAGCTAAATCCTGGTCCTTTACGTTATTCTTATGATCATGGTCATTACATGCAAGACATTTTTTTTTTTTTTTTGCTACTGGGGATTGAACTTGGGACCTTGTGCCCTGGAGGCAGGTGGCAGAACCACTGAGCCAAATCCCTGGCCCAGGTGCAAGACATTTTTATTGGCTCAGGTTTCCCCTCCCACATTAGGGTCTCCAGGGTGGCTGCTGCTTGTCCTCTTAGGGTAGTGTCTTCTGAGTTCATTAATTCTTTCAACAAACTTTTACCTAAGACCTGCAAGGTACCAGTCTGCTGTCGGCTCAGTGAACCATACAAAAGTCCGTGTCCTGCAGTGAACGTTATAATGGGGAGTCTGACAAATGAGTGAGTACAGTATGTGGGCCGTTGTGTACCTGCTGTGAGAGAGAAAGCTGGTGTGTGTCGGGGGGTGCATCAGCCTGGGGCCCAGGCAGAGGTGTAACTCGCTCAGCACCCCATTCTTCCGGGCGGTCAGACACCTGCCTTTGCTCCCTCACCTCCAGCCCACGGCCGGCCCTTTCCCCTCCCTGCCCCTGCCCAGTGAGCCTGCCCCCCTTGCTTATTCTCCTGTCAGATCTCTGTCCCTCAGGGAAAGCTTCAGGCCCCCCGGGTGAATCGGTCTCCTGTGAGTACTGTCAGCGCACTGTCCCCTTTGTTCTCTCCTTGTCACCTTCATCACACTCAACAAGGAGGTGTCTGAGTTGTGCCTCGGGATCATCCTGAGATTCTGGCAGACTGTGTGCCCAGGACTGGCTCTGTGTTGCTTGCCACCGTGTGTAGGGCACAGAGTAGGTCCTTAGCGGGGATTTGTCCCAGGCATGAGTGTGGAGAGCGGGGTGCAGTGGGGGCAGGATCCCTTGAGTGTCCTAGCCCACAAAAGCTCTTCCCACAGCAGTGTCCCTGGGTGCTATTCTGTGAGAGATCAGCCCAAAGTGAAAACAAATGCAAAACCCCCATGAGAACAAAATACGTGGGGCAGGGCCAAACAGCAGAACACCATTTGGCAATGAAAAGAAAACAAGTATCACCAAACACAGTGGAGCAAATCTGTAATCCCAGGGCTCAGGAGGCTGAGGCAGGAGGATTCCAAGTTGGAGTCCAGCATGGGCAACTTACTGACTTGTCTCAAATAAAATATAAAAAGAGGGGGCCGGGGATTTAGCTCAGTGGTTTTGCTGCCTGCTGCGCAAGCGCAAGAACCCGAGTTCAATCCCGGTACCAAAAATCATTCAATCAATCAATCAATCAGTCAAGTGCTGGAGGTGTAGCTCAGTAGAAAGCCCTGGGTTCAGTCCCCAGGACAGGGAGTGTGTGGGGGGTAGGGTGGGAGGAAGGGTGAAGATGCAGCCAGGACCTAAACGACTGAAAATTCCGGAAAAAAGTGTGCGGCAGAGCCCCCACCATGTCGGGGAGAGAGGAGCACTGTGCGCTATGTGCCCAGCAACGTCTGTGCCCTCACCGCAACCCAGAGCCCCTTCAGGGACAAGCAGGGCCCTCGCTGTGGCTAGGGGAGGAGGAGGGGAGCTCCTGTCCTGCAGGCCAGCCTGGGCCCGGGCTCTGCAACCTCTGCCCCCATCTGTGAACCCAGATGCCCTGCTGGACCTCACCCCTCTCTCCACCCGGCCCCTGAGGCCCCTCCTCCAGTCCCTACCTCCCTTCCTGAGCCCTTGTCCCTTTCCTGGGACCCCTCATTTCTTAAGTCCCCATTTCCCCCTCTGAACCTCCCTTCCTCCAGACGCCTCTGAGATCTCACCCTACTCTGGGCCCTCTGAGTCATGTCCCCCACTTGGGATCCCTCTGGGCCCCCATTCCTTCTATTCCTCTAAATCCATTCCATCTACCCACCTACCCTTCCACCCATCAGAGTTCATCCTCTTCACCCGGGCTTCTGTGGGGTAGTTCTGGGGACACTGGTGACCTTCAAAGCCGGATCCTACCTTCATGGGCCTGACAGTCTGATTGGAGGCCCATTTCCATCATCCTGAGTGGTTGCACATGCCTGTCCTTCTAGCACTTAGGAGACCCAGGCCATGAGAATTGCCTCGAGTTCGAAGCCTCCTGAGTGCTGGGATTTCAACTTCAAACAGCTTTATCTCTTCCTTTTTGTTCTGTTCTCTTCTGTTGTGTTCTGAACTCACGATTAGCCCAGGCTGGCGTTGAGCTTGCTGTGATCCTCTTGCCTCTGCCTCCCCAGGGCTGGGATCACAGGCGAGCACCGCCACACCCAGTCCTTCTTTTCTCTCACCTGTGTGCCCTTTCTTTGTCTTGCCTTCTCCAGCTGACAGGGATCCAGTATAATGTTGAAGAGGCCCTCAGAGTGGCATCACACCCTGAGCCTGCGGTCAGGGGGAAAATTCTGTCTTCAATGGTTAACTC
>NW_004624907.1:2086994-2106743 GCF_000247695.1 Heterocephalus glaber
GTCACCGGGAGGGAATGTGATGACTTCTGAATAAATGTGTGAATGAAAGAGTTCTGGATAGGAGGGCGTGTGGAACAAGCTGTGGAACAAGACAAAGGCAGGAAGTGCTTGAGCTTAAAGAGTCCTCCTTGAGTCACAGAATTTGTGTGAGGTCTGTCCCGAGATTCTGTGGTTGCGTTTAACAAAGGCACAACGGTGAGCTTATGCGACAGCCCACCGTAGCCCGAGCGGACCTTAAAGTGGCCAAGAGGCCTGCAGCCATGCAGGCAAGCCTGTGACCCCCCACCTTTGTTTGTCTTGCGTTTCCATACAAGGGTACCCACACACACACCAACACTCTGGTCTGCCAATAGTGGAGACGCAAATATGTCATCCTACTGTTTTGAAATGCATGCTTAAGAATTTTTGAAAAAGGTTTTACTGGAAATTCTGGTATTAAGATGAAATCACAAAATTTAGAACCTTTTGTGAGATAGAATGGCCCACACTTGGCCAAGCTTGGCCAACTGAGAGATTCCTAGATGAGGGTCTCTTCTGGTCCATCTGGCTAACAGCCACCCCGCCCCCAGACTGGAGCATCCAGATTAATTTCCCTATATTGATTTGTGGCTCAAATTGTGCCACAGAATGCCTCCTTGGCTTCCTATGTGTGCTCTGGATGCAAAAAAACAATATCCTGATCCTTGGTCAGATAGGGGATGATGCTGGAAAGAAACTGGTCCTTTCAGATCTGGACTGAGAGAATTTAGACTTTCCCCCCTCCTTTTGTGTTGCTAAATTCACAGGTTTGGAGAAGGTGGGGAGAAAAGCATGAGAATTGCTTGACTTCAGTGCACCAGAGGGTGCCTGCTGTGCTCAGACTCAGAGCGGATCGAATAGGGCTTGCACTCAAGTTTGAAAAAAGAATTGAAAACAGAAAATAAGTAATGGATTAAAACAGCTAAAGAAGCTCTGAATGGTGTAAAACGAAGCCAGAGAAATCAAGTTACAAATTTTAGCTAATTGATAAATGTATCTGTGTTTCAATTTGACTTGATGTTTAATTGGTGTGCTTAAAATATTTCTTGTACATCACAAATTCTTCAATTGTGATAATAGGGTAAACTTGCTCTTTTCTGTACTTTGTTGATAGAAAACTCAAGGTCACTACCATTGTATTGGCAGCCAACCAAATTAGAAGTGTAACAATCTGAGAACAAACAATGGACACTTTACAATTTTAACAGCTAAAGACAAGTTTGTGACAAAAGGTCTATAGTAGTGACATAAAAAATATTAAAAAGTTATAAGTAAAAGACAAGCAATTTTGATATAAAATTTTTTTTATGTTTGTTTTGTTAGAAAGATAAAAGTGATATACAAGACCAGAAGATTTAGGTATGTCAAAAGATGTGCGAAAGTGATTTATAAAAAACTTGTATGCTTGTTTGTTGGTTTCAAGTTTGTTATAAAAAGTTTCAATATGTTTACATTGGTTGTCATCAAAGGGTTAAATTCTAAGCATGTTACTAGTATGTGTACATCGGTCATCTTCAAAGAGTTTAAGAGCCAACAGGTTACAATATGAACTCCTCCTTTACAGTGCTTTAGAAAGACTGTTGGGAAAAGGCATAAATGTGTCAGACCAAGGTGTGATATTTGAGATTTGACTTAAAAAAGAGAAAAAGAGGCTAGGTCCAGAGAAAAGGAAAGTCATTTATTCTCTGCCAAGATCCCTCCAAAATACTTCAATTATTTGATTCCATCTTTGCTACCCATTGCCCTAATTGGGAGGAGTGTAAAAAACTTTATAAAACTTTGTCAACCTCTAAAGAAATACAGAGAGTTTTAGGAAAAATTAAAAAGATTAATGCCAGTAGAATGCCAGGTGATTTACAGAATCCAGATGCTTGATATGAACAGCAGTTTCTAGTAAACATGTGACCCTATTGGAATCCCAATACCCCAGTAAACCAGGAGAGCTTAAGAAATTATCAGACAGCCCTACTGGCAGGGATATGAGCTGCTAGTAAAAGACCTACAAACATGGTTAAAGTGTCAGAGACTCAGCAGGAGCCTGATGAGAGCCCTGAGAAATTTTACAAGCATCTGTGTGAGGTCTGTAGAATATACACACCATTTGACCCTGCTGTTCCAAATAACCATCGGTTAGTCAATATGACCTTTCATACACAGTCAGCTCGAGACATTAGAAGGAAAATACAGAAGCAAGAGACTTGGGAAGGCATGAATATAACACAACAATTCTTGCAATTAGCTAGGAAAGTGTACGTGAACAGAGAGTCAGTGAGAGAGAGAGAGAGCAAGGAGGGAAGACGGGCTAGATAAGAGGAGGGCCAGATACATAGCAGTGGCTATGGGAGCCAAGGAAGAGAAAGAGAAAGAAAGACAGGGAATGAAACCAGAGGGAAAGCAGAAGAAAGGCTTTGGGCATGAAGACTTAGAGTTTGACCAGTGTGCGTATTGTAAAGAGAAAGGACATTGTAAGAATAAGTGCCCAAGGCTCAAGGAAAAGAAGCAGGCCTTGAAGGAAAAAAAAGGATCCTGGCGCATTGTTGCCTGTGATGGAAGACACTGACTGACACAGACCAGGCTCAATGCAGCTAGGCCCCCACGAGCCCATGGTCAATGTCCAGATAGGGGGCCAGATCAAGTCCTTCATGGTGGACAGTGGCGCAGAACATTCAGTAGTAACAGCTCCAGTCGCCCTCTGAGCAGAAAGCGCATCCAAGTGATCAGTGCCACTGGAATTACACCCAGCTTTTTTCCTGCTTTTTCAAGGAGTTAACCACGAAGCCTGTACCCCTCTCACCAGTTTCCAAACATTGCCACAGCAGCTAAGCAGTGTGACTGCTCTTGATGCCAACACCCAATAGGGCAAAGGAACCTGCTTTTCTTTTCATTTTCTTCATTTCTTTTTTTTTCCTCCTTGAGACAGGGTGTTGCTGTGTAGCCCAGGCTGGCCATGAACTTGCACTCCTCCTGCTTCAACCTCCTGAGTGCTGGGTTTACAGGCAGGTGACACCAAGACCGGCTTCTGAACTGGTTTTCTTCCTGCCAACGTGAGTTACGAGGCCAGAATAAATTTCTATGGAGGGCCTGGTGTCCCATGCTCAGGTAGAACCACTAAAAGGGAACTTCCTGGACATAAGGTGGTTCAATTTTTTTTGTTGGTACTGGGAATGAAACTCAGGGCCTTGTGCTTGTGAGGCAGGCGGTGGAACCACTGAGCTAAATGCCCCACAAGGTGGTTCAATATTAACACCTGTGATACAAACAAAGTCGTCTAGACTGCCTCGGTCAGGTGACAAAGCCACGGAAGACTTCCTTTGTCAGACACTCTGCAGCTCATTCTGGATTAGCCTGGATCCAGCACTTGGAGGTGTGCACATGCCAGTATGGCTGGTGACAAAGGTTATGCAGTGTCCTGAGCTGGGGAGTCACAGATTCCAACTCTGGCTTTGACCATAAACACTGGGAGTTTTTTCAGACAGGGTCTCACTAAGTTGCCCAGGATTGCTTCAAACTTGCCATCCTCCTGCCTCAGCCTCCCGGGTGAACTGCCATGTCCAGCTTACTATGTTCCATATAAGTCCTGATGAAATCTATAAATTATCAACTGACATAAATAATCAGGAGGATGTGGATATCACCACCTGCTCCCCCTTCCATGCCAGTCAAATTACAGATTTTGACATTCATAAATCCAAGCTACATAGAGAAAAAATTAGAGGACATTGAAAATCTACTTGCTGGTTGACACCCCAAGGAGAATCTTATTCTCAAATTTCAGAATTTGAGATTTGGAAGAGGCAGCTCTAACTCCACAGTAACAGAACAAAATCTCCACCATGCTAGGCAAACATTGACCTACCCAGAAGTTAATAGTTTACCTTCTCCAGTGCCCAGGACCAGACTTCGTTCCCTGATGAAATTGCCACATGTGGTGTCACTCCCCTGTAATCCTAGCACACTGGGGCCTGAAGCAGGAGGATAGTCCCAAATTCAAGGCCAGCCTGGGCTACATAGTGAGACCAGGCCACAGTCCTGCCTCTGCCATCCTGCGCTGGCCAAGTGGAATGAATGCCTTGGCAGGGCACCAGCCTGGGCTGCACCCAAGCCAGTATTGCTGGGTTTTGTTCAGAGGCCAGGGCATCACAGAAGCACAGCCTCTGTCCCCTCACCAGGAGCATGAGGCTGAGGTGGCTCTGCTTCTGCTCACCCTGTGATGCCAGGACCCTCACCTGGCTTGGAAGCCCAACTTCTTCTGCCCCCTTGGGTGCCACCCTCCCACCGCCTCCTCTCTGGGGCACTGAGGCTCGGGTGGTGACTCTCCCCAAAGGCCCAAGGGTGAAGGCTTGGCTTGTTTAGTCAGCGCATGTTTGTGTACATAATGATCACAGTGGTGATGTGTGGTGGGTATGTGTACATAACACCCCTCAGCTAGTTTAAATCCCCCTTTCTTGCCCATCTGCCCCCATCTCTCACTCTCTCTCTCTCTCTCTTTTTATACTGGGGATTGAACTCAGGACCTTGTGCTTGTGAGGCAGGCGGTGGTACCACTGAGCTCAATCCCCGGCCCCTCCCTCCATTTCTTGATCCCCTTACCACTTGAAAAAAAAATCTCACTAGTTCTCATTATCTTTTATTTTGCTTTTTATTAATATTTTGGATTTCTCATATAAGAAAACCCATGCAATATTTAAGCTTGTGTATGATTTATTTCATTGAACAGTATGAGGTGCATCCATTTTCCTTCAGATGACTCAGGTTTATCCTTTTTTGTGGCAGAGTAGTACTCCTTTGTGCATAAATACCACATTCTCTTTATCCATTCATCTGTTGATGGGTTGTTCCCAAGGTTTAGCTAATAGGAATTGTGCCACTATAAACATAGATACACATGTATCACTGTAATAACATGTCTTTAACTTTTTTGGGAAGATCCCTATGAGAATAGATGAGTTGAAAGGATTTTTTTTTTTTGGTACCAGGGATTGAACTTGGGGCCTTGCACTTGCAAAGCAGGCAGTAGAACCACTGAGCTAAATCCCCAGACCCTAGAAAGGAATTTCTAATTTTAATATTTGTTTTTAGGACTCTCCACACTGATTTCCACAGTGGCTGTATTCATTTACATTCCCAACAACAATATAGAAGGGTTCTTTTTTCCCCCCAGCCTCACAAGCATCTGTTATTTGATTTCTTCAGGCAATTCTTTTTTTTTTTTTTTTTGGTACCGGGAATTGAACTCAGCTCCTTGTGCTTGCAGGGCAGGTGACGGAACCACTTAGCTAAATTCCTGGCCCAAAATTTAATTCAGGCAATTATTTTTTTTTTTGAAGTTTAAGTCCCTTTTTTTGTTGTTGTTAAGGGAAGGGACTGCATTCTTGTTTTGTTTTTATTTTTGGTACTGGTGATCGAACTCGGATCCTTGCACTTGCAAGGCAGGAGGCAGAACCACTGAGCTAAATCCTCAGCCCTGTTATTTGATTTCTTGATGCTAGTCATTCTCTCTGAAGATGGCCATTTTGACTCCTGGGAGATGTCCTTGCATTTCAGCTGCCCATTTTTGACTGGATCTTTTATTGTGGGGGTCTAATTTTGAGTTCTTTATACATCTAGATATTACTCCTCTGTCAGAGGAACAGCTGGCAAAATTTTTCCCATTCTGTAGGTTGTCTCTTCACCGTTGGTTGCTTCCTTTGCTATGCAGCTTTTTAATTTGCTATAATCCCTTTTGTTGATTCTTGATGCTATTTCTTGTGCCTCTGAACTTCTGTTCAGAAAGTCCTTGCCTAAGCCTGTCTTCAAGGATTCTGCCTATTTTATCTTCTAGCTCATTAAGTGTACCTGTTTTAACATTTAGATCTTTGATTCATTTTTAGTTTAGTACATGGTGAGAGACATGGGTCTAGACACTGGCATGGGGAAAGCCAGTTTCCCCACACCTCTTATTAAAGAGGCTGTCTTTCCTCCGTGTATGCTTTGACTCCTTTGTCAAAGATCAAATGGCTGATCTTAGTTTGGTGTGCAGTGATAGGTATGGGTCTAGTTTTAATCTCTGACAGGTTGAAATCCAGTTTTTCCAACACCATTTATTAAATAGGCTATCTCTCCTCCAATGGGGGTGATTGGCTCTGTTGTCAAAGAGGAGGTGACTGAGTAGGTCTGGAGTTGTTTCACGTTAAATCTGTATATCAGTTTTGGAAATATGGCTGTTTTTACAATACTGGTCTGCCTCTCCAGGAATAGAGGATATCTTCCCATTTTCTGATGCCCTCTTAGGTCTCCTTTTTCAGAATACTGTGGTTTTCTTTTTTCTTTTTTCTTTTTGTGGGGAGTAGAGGGAGTTGAGATATGGTCTTGGTATGTAGTTCAGGCTGCCCTTGAACTCAAAGCAATCCTCATGCCTCAGCCTCCTGAGTGCTGGGATTATGGGTGTATGCCACTGTGCCTGGATAAATGTTATAGTTTTCATTGTAGAGGTCTTTCACTTCCTTAGTTAACTCCTTAATGTTTATTTGTCTTGATGCTATTGTGAATGGTATTCTTTTCCTAAATTCTTTCTGAATGAGTTCATTATTGTGATATAGGAACATTTTATTTCTGTGTTGATTTGTTTGTTTGTTTGTGACAGTGTCTCACTATATTGTCTAGGCTGAATTTGAACTCACTATGTAGCCCAGGCTGGCCAGCAACTCACAGGAATCTTCCTGCCTCAGCCACCTGAGTGCTGGGATTACAAGTGTGTGCCACCATGCCCAGCTCCTGTATGTTGATTTTGTATCCTTCTACATTGCTGAAATTGGGTATGACTTCTATGAGTCCTTTGGTGGAAATTTTTTTGGGGTATTCTATGCAGTGGATCATGTCATCTGCACATAATGATCATCTGACTTCTTTCCTATATGTATCTTGTTTGTTTTTTTGCCTCTTGGCAAAAAGACAGTGTTGCTCTGAGTAATATTTTGAGGACAATATTGGATAGCAGTGGTGACAGTGGACATCCTTGTCTTGTTTCTGATTTCCGTATGGTGAACCATCCTTGCATTGCTGGTCATGACATATGATCTTTTAGATATGTTGCATTCTATTAACCAGCATCTTGTTGATGATTTTTGCATCTATGTTCATTAAAGAGATTGATCTGTAGTTCTCTTTTTTTGGTTGGATCCTTGTCTGGGTTTGGAATCAGGATAGTGCTGGCTTCCAGGAATGACTTTGGGAGGGCTCCTTCCCTTTCAATTTCATTAGAATTTGGGAAGTACTGGTGTTAGATCTCTCCTGAAGTGCTTGGAGAATTTGACAATGCATCCATTGGGACCTGGGCTTCTCTTAGTTGGTAGGTTTTTTATTACTGCTTAGATTTCATTGCCTGTTGCTGAATTATTCATGGTTTTTAAACCTTATTCAGTTTTGGTAATTCATATGTCTCTAAGAATCAATGCATTCCTTCTGAATTCCCCAAAGTTTGGGTTTTTGTTTGGATTGGGGATTGAACTCAGGACCTTGTGCTTGCAAGGCAGACACAGTGCCACTGAGCTAAATCTCCCGCCTTGAATTCCCCAATTTATTGGGGTTTGTGAAGTACTGGCTAATAATGTTCTGGATTTTGGTGGTGTCTGTTGTAATTACATTGATTTGACTGGCTTGCTTGCTTGCTTTCTTTCTTTCTTTCTTTCTTTCTTTCTTTCTTTCTTTCTTTCTTTCTGACAGGATCTTGCTATGTAGTTTAGACTGGTCCTGAACTATGAACTATGTAGTCCAGGCTGGCCTTGAACTTATGGCAATCCTCTTGCCTCAGCCTCCTGAGTGCTAGGATCACAGGTATGCACACCACACTCGGCTTTTCTTTCCTGAGGAGGAATCTGTCTGAAAAAGATTTGAAAAGGCTGGCAAAGCAGCCCAGTGCGAAGGCCCTAGGTTCAATCCTCAGTACCTGGCGAGGGGCAGCGGGGGTACTGAGGAAGTGAATGAATTTCCGCAGCTGGCCAGGAGGGGGCTGAACATCGTGCTCATCAGTCGAAGCCTCAGGAAGTTGGAGCATGAGGCGGGGAGATCGGTGAGTGCGCGTGCAGAAGCTCCGCCCAGCCCTGGGCAGGGGTCTAGGGCAGCTGATGGCCTGAGGCTGCTGCTAAGTGAGCTGGGGCCGGGGGCGGGGGCGGGGCCAAAGCCTGATCCCCCTCCGTCCTCCAGAGCGGCTCCACGGCAGGTCCACGCGCGTCATCCAGGCCGATTTCACCGGGGGCTTGGAGATCTACGGTGCCATCGAGGCAGGACTGCGGGGCCTGGAGATCGGAGTGCTGGGTGAGTCGCCCGCTTGCTGCACTGAGTCCCCTCCCTGTCCCCTACCCAGTGTCCCTGGCCCTGTGAGGGACACCGTGCGACCTCTTGCGCAGTGAACAATGTGGGCATGTTGTATGGCGGCCTGCTGTCCGGCTCGAACTTGCGGAAGTTTCTGGACACCAAGAATGTGGGCCAGGTGAGTCCCCGGCCGCTCGCGGCGCTCTCGTGCCCTCTGTGGGGCAGGCCGAAGAATGCACCGGCGTCCGGAGAGCAAGGTGCTCTTTGCCTTTGGCTGGAAAATTGTTTAAAACAACCACAAGTCTCTGTCCTTGAATGACGCACCCTTTTGCAGTGCCCAACCTGCACAGCTGTGTGGGTTGAGCCCGGTTCTCACCTTTCATATTGCCTGGTCCTAAGTGTAAAGAATTACCCACACGGGAGAACCAGCGCTGCCCTGTAGACAATGTGGATTCTCTAAATTTTTATTATTAGTAGTGTGAGTGTGTGTGTGTGCGTGTGTGTGTGCGTGTGTGTGTGCGTGTGTGTGTCTGGCTAAGTTGTCCAGATTGGCCTTGAACTTTATGATCCTTCTTGTGCCTTAGCTTCCTGAGTAGCTGGGATTGCAGATGTGCATCACTTGGCCTGGCTTTATTTGTGGATTTTTTTTTTTTTTGAGACGAGGTCTCCCTATGTAGTTCAGACTGGCCTTGAACTCACTGTGATCCTCCTGCCTCAGCCACCTGAGAGTGCTGGGATCACAGGTGTGTGCCACCATGCCCAGCTTTGGGGTATTGTTGATCAAGGGCACAGTGTCATTTCTTTTTTCATTGTTTTCTTTTTGGTACCGGGAATCGAACTTGGGACCTTGCACTTGCAAGGCAGGTGGTGGAACCACTGAGCTAAATCCCTGGCAACGTCAATTGTTTTCATGTGAATATCCAGCTTTCCCAGCACCGCTGATTGAAAAGGCTGTCCCCTCCCTAATGAGTGATCCTGGTGCCCTTAAAAATCATGTGCAGGTCTTAATTCTAGGCTCTGTTCTTGTCTGCTTCAGGCGAGCACCATTGTGTGCTGCTGACGTTGGGCTCCTAGTGTTCCTTTCTTTCTTTCTTTCTTTTTTTTTTTGTGTGTGTGTGTGTATCTATTACTGGGGGTCGAACCCAATGCCTTTGTTCTAAGCTCCATCCCCAGTCCTTTTTAAAATTTTGAGACAGGGTCTCTAAGTCACTAAGTCCTCAGGCTAGTCTTGAACCTGCAATCCTCCTGCCTCAGCCTCCCAGAAGGCCAGGATTATAGGTGTGTGCCATCACATCTGGCTGCTTTGTAGTAAATTTTGAAACCCCAATACTGAGTTCCCCAATCTTATTCTTCTATTTCATGTTTAGTCTGTCAATTCTGGGTCCTTTGAGTTTTGCTAGCAACTGAAGTGTAGATCAATGGAGGTACAACTGGCATCTTAACAAAATGAAAACTTCCAACTCAAAAAAATAGGATGTCTTGCCATTTATTTCAGTCTCCATTAATATCTTTTAGCAATGATTTCTAGTTTTTTAGCCATGCAAGTCTTTCACCTCCTTGACTAACTTCTTCTTTTTCTTTCTTTCCTTCTTTTTTGTTTCACTAGTGTAAATGAAATTGTTGTCTTAGCTCCCTTTCCTGACTGTCCGTGGCTGGTGTACAGCAGCACACGGATTCTGTTTGTGTTTTGTGGCAATGGGGGGTGGAGCCCAGGGATAAGAGCTCTGCCACTGACTTTCTTGTGTAGATTGTATATTTTGCTATTTTGAGAATTCTTGTATTAGTTCTAAAAATTTGTTTGTGTGTGTGTTTTTAAGGGTTTTCGGCACCGAACATGTTAGCATCTATGAACAGAGATAACTGCACTTCTTTTCCAGTTTCAGTGCCTTTTGAGCATGAGTTCTCTGGCTTGGGCTTCCAATGCCTTCAGTCCGTCAACATTGAGTATGACTCAGGTGGTAGCTTCTCATACAAGGGCTCAATTATGTTGAAATAGTTTCTTTCTATTTCTAGTTTGCTGAATGTTTTTATCATCAAAGACTGTTACCTTTTCTAAAGGCTTTTTCCAGGTCACTTGAGATAATTGTGTCTTTTCCCTTCTTTCTGGTAATATGTATCATAAATTGAGTTTTGAACTTTGAACCATCTTTGCATTCCAGGACTAAATCCCCCTTGGGAGTAGTGGATAATCCTTTCAATATGCTGCTCAGTTTGGTTTGCTACTACTTTTTTTATTTTAGGATGTTTGCATAACTGTTCATATAGGATATAGGTCTGTACTTTTCTTATAGTGTCTTTGGCTCCAGTATGAGAGCAGAAATAGAGTAAGGGAGGCAATGTTCCCTTTTTCTTTTTCTTTTTCTTTATTTTTTTTTTATTTTTTTATTTTTTTGTACTGTGGAATGAACTCAGGACATTGTGTTTGCAAGGCAGGCAGAGCACCACTGAGCTAAATCCTCAGCCCTGTTCCCTCTTTCTTTAGGTTTTAGAAGAGTTTGAGGATTCTTACTACTTTAAATGTTTGGTACAGATCACCAGAGAAGCTGTCTGGTCCATGGCTTTTTCCTTGTATGGAGGGTTTGGTTTGGTTTGGTTTGATTTTGAGACAGGATCTCACTGTGTAGTCCAAAGGCGGGCCTGGAGATTGCAGCTGTCCTCCTGCCTCAGCTTCCCAAGTGCTGAGATTACAGCTGTGCACCATCACGCCTGGCACTCATTTCTGATTTTCATAATTTCAGTCTCTTTTTTTGGTCAAAGAACCATGTTTTTTGTTTTGTTTTGTTTTGTTTTGTGGCCTGTCTCTGTTATTTTGCTAGTTTCTGTTTTAGTCTTGTGACCTTGTGTTAGCTTTGGGTTTAGTGTGCCTATTTCCATTAGTTGAAGAGCTGTTGATTTTAACCGTTCCTTTTTCTCTAATGCACTTGCAGCTATACATTTCCCCCTTAGCAGGGCTGTTTCTGGATCTCATAAGTACTCCTCTGTGGTGCACTCATTTTAGTTTATTTTGGGGGTTCTCGAAGTGTTTTCTAATTTCCCTGGGATTTCTTGTATGACTTATTCATTGTTTGAGAGGTAGAGGAGTTCCTTATATATTCTAGAAATTCCTTCCTTATCAGATATATGATTTCCAAATATTTTCTACCATTTGGGGTTGCCTTTCTCTCTGTTGGTAGTATCCTTTAATGTATAAAAGTTTTAATTTTCTTTTTTGAGACAGGGTCTTGGTATGTAGCCCAGGCTGGTCTTGAACTCTATGTAATCCTCCTGCTTCAGCATCATGGGGGCTGGGAAAATAGATGTGCACCACCATGGATGGTGAAAATTTTTAATTTTATGTGGGTAAGGTGGCCCATGGCTGTAATTCCAGCACTCTGGGAGGCTGAGGCCGGAGGATTGAAAGTTAGAAACCCAGGCTGGGCAACTTAGTGACATAGTGAGACCCTGTTTCAAAATTGTTAAATTTAAACATAAAACAGAGCTGGGGGCTGGGGATTTGGAACGTTGGTTCTACCACTTGCCTTGCAAGTGCAAGGGATCGAGTTTGATCCCCAGTACCAAAACAAAAAAACCCAAAAACAGAAGAGCTGGGGATGTAGTTCAGTGAGAAGGCCCTGGATTGAATCTCCAGTAACACACACACACACACACACACACACACACACACACTTACTGCAATTGCCTACCACGTGATCCTTTCCTTTCCCTTGCATTGTGCATGAGAGTAGTGTCCACCAACAGCCCGGCGAGTGTGCCTAGTAAATTATTTCTTACAGTATCAACACAGATACAACCTAGATGCCCATCCGAGGCTGACTGGGTGATGAAGTGTGCTGAGTTGACACAATGGAGGATTCTAGCAGTGAACACAGATGACCTTCTGTCACCCTCAGGGGAAGAGTCTCACAAACGCTAAGCCCGGAAGCCCAAGATGAAGGGATGTGGACTCCAGTGTCCCACTTACCTGACTAAGTTCAGGCCTGCTGAATGATTCTGTCAGTGTTAGAGTCAGGATAGGGGTCACCTGGTGCTGATGGCAAGGGGGTACATATCCAGCACACTGTCAAGACTTCATTTCTTCTTAAGGGTGGAGGTTCAAGATTAGTTTTTGGTTTTTTTGAGTGTTTTATCTTTTTTGTTGTTGTTTTTTTTGAGACAGAGTCTCACTACATAGCCCAGGCTGGGTTTGAACTCGTGGGGATCCTCCTGCTTCAGCCTCCCAAATGCTGGGATTACAGGAATGTACAACCATGCCTGGCATGTGTTCATTTGTTTATACTAAAGATTTATCCACATTGCTGTGTGTACATTCTACTTTTTTTCCCCTGGTACTGGAGACTGAACCCAGGGGCCCTCTATCACTGAGCGGCATCTCCAGCCCCTTTTATTTGAGACAGGATTTCGCTAAAACCACTCTGTTGCCCAGGCTGGCCTCAGACTTGTGATCCTCCTCCTGCCTCAGCCTACCAAGTCGCTGGGATCACAGGCCCGAAGCACCTCACTGGCCTGGCAACAAATAGCTTTGAGCATCTTGTGTGTGAGAATCTTGGAAAGGCGCATGTTGCTACAAGTGCAGTTGATGGTCAAAGGACGGTGTGCTTTAAATTCTAGTGGGAACCATTTGTCCCCAAATGTGTGAATTGTTAAAATAAGAAAAAAATTAAGGTAGGAAATGAGAAGATGCGGCTGGTGTGATGAGGCTGGGGAGCGAGGGAGTGGCCGGTTCCATTTCCGTCCCCAGAGCATCTCGGATGTTATCAACTGCAACACGATGTCGGCGGCTCAGGTCAGTGGGCGGGGAGGGCCGGGTCCAGGTGCAGCCCAGCTGTGACCACCCTGGAGCGTCCCCATCCTGCAGGGCGGGGGGCCCGGGACAGGCCCTGAGGGGCAGTGAGAGCCCCTCGATGAGGAGGCCAGGGGACATGGGCACCTCCTCTGCCTGCAGATGACCGGGATCGTCCTGCCCCAGATGGTCAGCAGGTGAGAGCCCCTCAGCCGCTCTGTCATCGATGCCCCCAGCCTCCAGGCTTTCCCCTTTCTCCAGCCCCGCCCCGCTTCCAAGTCTTTTTGTGTGTGTGTCAGCCTGAGCTGACCTCCAACTCGTGACCCTCCTGACTCAGCCTCCGGGCTCCTGGGATTTTGGGCATGCACCACCATGCCAGGTCCCAGTCCCCACTCTCCCCAGGCCTTTCAGATTAGGGCTCCGGCTAAGGATGGGTGGGGACAAGCACCCCGCCCCTTTATCCCTCTGGGCAGCGACCACCTTCCAACACGGTTCCCTCCACCAGGGGCAGAGGGGTCATCGTCAACGTGTCCTCCATAGCCAGCGAAAGGGTCATCCCGTCTCAAGGCTTATACTCAGCCACTAAGGTACCCGGACCCCCAAACTCCACAGGGGGGCGCCCTGCTGAGCCAGAGTCCTCCCTCTCCCTGTGTCCTGGCTGGGAGCTCATGGTGGGAAAGCGCTGAATGGGGGTGGGACAAGGGGAACAACAGTACCTGGCCTGGGGATCAGGGCCTCACTCCCGGGACCTCCTCTCCTTCCTCTGCAGGCCTTTGTGCAGCGCTTCTCCGAGGCTGTGGGCGCAGAGTACTCCCCTCACGGTGTCACCATCCAGGTGCCCGACTGGGGGCGGGTGGAGGGCTCAAAGGATGTGGCTGGGGTAGCAGCTCTGGAGGAGAAGGAAGAGAGTCTGGTGACTTAAAGATCAGTGGCTTAATGGGGATCCATGGGGTTGTGGTCTCACTCTAGGCTGGGATGGTGCCTTAGGGGTGGGAACTACACCTGGGGGTGGGTCACGGGCTTGGGTTGTGACCTTGGCTTTAGGGGCAGGGTCTAGGCCGCTGGGCCATCGCCATCTGGGGGCGGGGTCCAGACTGGGCGTGGCCTTGGCCTTGGAGGCGGGGTCTAGGGCAGGGCTCTATCTGGGGGCCGGGTCTAGGTCTTGGGGTCTTGGACACTCAGCTAGACAGGGGAGGTGGGTGGGTCTTAACAGAGGCACAACATTGTTTCTTGGACCCCTTCCGTCCTGTCCTGCAGACGGTGAGACCCTCGTTTGTCTCCACAAACATGATCAACAACAACTCAACCGGGCTGCTGGTGAAGAGTGCCGACGAGTTCGCCCGCACGGCCTTGGACACGCTGGGCCTCTCTTCCCACGTCTGTGGCTGCCTCAGCCACGAGCTGCAGGTGCCTCTCGGGCGGGCGCTCCTTTGGGCAGGCATCAAAGAGTACCAAAAAAGGATATTGATTCATTTTACCATTTTAAAAGTTATGTATTGTACATCACATTTTTTGTCACTAGGCTTAAACATCCACAGTTTGAAAACAAAGAAACTCAGAGCAGTAGTGATCTGGCATAGCACAAGAGTTCATGCTGCTTTTCCCAGTATTCTCATTCTTCAACCATGCATTGATTCACCAGCTTCCAGAGTGATGAGAGCAGGGATTTGAGTACGTTGTCTTTCTTGACTTTCAACATCAGCTTTATTGTTACCATGTGTAATGAAGATTTTGTCTTTCTGATGTCCTGAACAATGTATTACTATGACTTTGCTAGGTTCCCACACTGCCTCTAGCAACTGTACAATTTCCAGTCTATTTTTGATTTACGTCCCTTCTTTTGTTTTTTTTTGTTTGTTTGTTTGTTTGGTTTGGTTTGGTACCGGGGATGGAACTTGGGTCCTTGCAGTTTTGAGGCAGGTGTTGGAACCACTGAGCTAAATCCCCAGCACTGATTTGCTTCCCTTCTGCTGTGAGAAGACCTCACTCTTGATGAATCATGCCATGGAGCAAATGCATATTGAGAGTCTGTATATATATTTACCTTTTTACCCTTTGCCCATTGGAATGTCTGTATGAGTACCCAGAGCTTAGCTTATTGTGCCGACCAGCCAAAAGGAAGGGGCCCCGGCTAGGATCACCTCATCCTTTGTGGTTACTGTATATCCAGCATGACGAACCCCATCTTCCACAAAGCTGCTCGTATCAGTGGTCAGCATCAAACAAGGGTGCCATTTGCAAGTCAGGGCGGCTGGAAAAGAGCTCATTGGTGACACTCAAGCAGTCATGATCAGGAGGGCCTGTCTCTGTGGGCAAAAAGGTAGCAGCAGGATTTAAAGTTTTTATAAGAATAAACCGTAAGTGGAGGTTCTCACAGAGAAGCGCTTGATACTGAGTAACCCAATTATTTGAGAGCCAATGATGCTCCCATGTGTTCAGCAGCTCTAGGACTGCATGTGGAACCTGCACAGTCATTTCCTGACCTAAAATCAGCTTGTCTGTTTCTTGAATCAACAGAACTGAAGTTGCTAAGACCCAAAGACAATGAGGCCATCCTTTTGCTACTAGATGTAAATTCTTAGACAAATGTGCCACCAGTTGATTCCATGGGCCTACTTCTTGGGTCAACACTCCAAAGGCCACATGGTTTTTCTCAGTCACATATAGAGTAAATGGCCACTTTACATCTGGTATGCCTAGGGCTGGAGCAGCTGCCTAAGTCAATTTTAATTTCTTAAAAGCTTCCTCCTGTTCTACAGTCCAATGCAGATGATTTTCCTCTTTAGGGCTTCATAAAGGAGTTTAGAGATTTCTGCAAAACCCGGAATCTAAATTCTACAGAAGCCTGCCGCCTCAAGAAACTCTCTCAGCTGGATCTTTGGCATTTGGGGATGGCACTAATAACCTTTCATTTCCTAGGCAATGCATGCCCTGTGTTATTTGAAATCCTAAATATTTAACATGCTGTACACAAATCTGGGTGTTCTTCCAGGATTCCTTATATCCAGTTTCTTGGAAGTGCAGCAACAACTTTTTGGTGCCTTTCAAGCACTGTTCTTACGTTGGGCTGCATAACACTAAATCATCCACATACTGCAGCAGGACACAGCTATATTATTCTGTGGGGAAGGCAAGCAAGTCCTTGGCTAGGGCTTCCCTGAAAAGCATGGGTGAGTTTTAAATCCCTGTGACAATCTGGTCCAAGTAAACTGAGTCTTTTTCCCATCACTTGGGTCCTCCCATTCAAATGCAAAGATGATTTGTAAAAGGGAGTGATGAGAAGGCCAAAGAAGGCATCTTTTAAGTCCAAACAAGTAAACCATGCTGCCTCTGGGGGTATCAGACCCAACAAAGTATAAGGGTTAGGGACCACTGCGTGCAGTGTTAGTGTTCTGTCACTTACAGCCCGTAGATCTTGCACTGGCCTATAGTCCCCATCAGGTTTTCGAACCGGCAGCAAAGGGGTGTTCCAAGGTGACTTACATTCTCTTATAAGTCCAAGTTCCTTTAATCTCAAGATATGGGGCCTGATTCCACTTAAGGCTTGCCTGGACTTCGGATATTGTTTTACAGCCATGGGGGCAGAATTGTCTTTTAATTTTATATCTATGGGTGGATGATTCTTAGCTAAGCCTGGGGGCAGTTCCTCTGCCCATACTCCAGGAAACATAGTGTTTAATTCTTCTGCAGCCTGGCAAACATCATTCACATTGTAACATTGCCATTGTTCCTCCCTTGTAGTAGTTACCATCATGATGAGATCTCTTCCTGGGTCTAAATGCTGAGATGCATTTCCTCATTGGGTGAAAGTTACTGTAGCTCCCAATTTGGATACTAAATGTCTTCCTCGTAAGGGGATAGGACATTCTGGCATACACAAGATTTCATGTTTTACTTTATGTCCTCCAATTTCACATGTCCTTTCATAGCAGAACTGACACTTTTCTGAAATTCCAGTGGCACTGATCACTTGGATGCGCTTTCTGCTCAGAGGGCGACTGGAGCTGTTACTACTGAATGTTCTGTGCCACTGTCCACCATGAAGGACATGATCTGGCCCCCTATCTGGACATCGACCATGGGCTCGTGGGGGCCTAGCTGCATTGAGCCTGGTCTGTGTCAGTCAGTGTCTTCCATCACAGGCAACAATGCGCCAGGATCCTTTTTTTTCCTTCAAGTCCTGCTTCTTCTTTTCCTTGAGCCTTGGGCACTTATTCTTACAATGTCCTTTCTCTTTACAATACGCACACTGGTCAAACTCTAAGTCTTCATGCCCAAAGGCTTTCTTCTGCTTTCCCTCTGGTTTCATTCCCTGTCTTTCTTTCTCTTTCTCTTCCTTGGCTCCCATAGCCACTGCTATGTATCTGGCCCTCCTCTTATCTAGCCCGTCTTCCCTCCTTGCTCTCTCTCTCTCTCACTGACTCTCTGTTCACGTACACTTTCCTAGCTAATTGCAAGAATTGTGTTATATTCATGCCTTCCCAAGTCTCTTGCTTCTGTATTTTCCTTCTAATGTCTCGAGCTGACTGAGTATGAAAGGTCGTATTGACTAACCGATGGTTATCTGGAACAGCAGGGTCAAATGGTGTGTTTATTCTACAGACCTCACACAGATGCTTGTAAAATTTCTCAGGGCTCTCGTCAGGCTCCTGCTGAGTCTCTGACACTTCAACCATGTTTGTAGGTCTTTTACTAGCAGCTCATATCCCTGCCAGAAGGGCTGTCTGATAATTTCTTAAGCTCTCCTGGCCTACTGGGGTATTGGGATTCCAATAGGGTCACATGTTTACTAGAAACTGCTGTTCATATCAAGCATCTGGATTCTGTAAATCACCTGGCATTCTACTGGCATTAATCTTTCTAATTTTTCCTAAAACTCTCTGTATTTCTTTAGAGGTTAACAAAGTTTTATAAAGTTTTTTACACTCCTCCCAATTAGGGCAATGGGTAGCAAAGATGAAATCAAATAATTGAAGCATTTTGGAGGGATCTTGGCAGAGAATAAATGACTTTCCTTTTCTCTGGACCTAGCCTCTTTTTGTCCTTTTTTAAGTCAAATCTCAAATATGGCACCTTGGTCTGACACATTTGTGCCTTTTCCCAACAGTCTTTCTAAATCACTGTAAAGGAGGAGTTCATATTGTAACCTGTTGGCTCTTAAACTCTTTGAAGATGACCGATGTACACATACTAGTAACATGCTTAGAATTTAACCCTTTGATGACAACCAATATAAACATATTGAAACTTTTTATAACAAACTTGAAACCAACAAACAAGCACACATATTTTTTGATAAATCACTTTCGCACATCTTTTGACATAAGTAAACCTTCTGGTCTTGCATATCTCTTTTATCTTTCTAGCAAGACAAACATACAAAAACTTTTTACATCCAAATTGCTTGTCTTTTACTTATAGCTTTTTAATATTTTTTATGTCACTACTATAGACCTTTTGTCACAAACTTGTCTTTAGCTGTTAAAATTGTAAAGTGTCCATTGTTTGTTCTCAGATTGTTACACTTCTAATTTGGTTGGCTGCCAATACAATGGTAGTGACCTTGAGTTTTCTATCAACAAAGTACAGAAAAGAGCAAGTTTACCCTATAATTACAATTGAAGAATTTGTGATGTACAAGAAATATTTTCAGCATACCAGTTAAACATCAAGTCAAATTGAAACACAGATACATTTATCAATCAGTTAAAATTTGTAACTTGATTTCTCTGGCTTTGTTTTACATCATTCAGAGCTTCTTTAGCTGTTTTAATCCATTACTTATTTTCTGTTTTCAATTCTTTTTTCAAACTTGAGTGCAAGCCCTATTCGATCCTCTCTGAGTCTGAGCACAGCAGGCACCCTCTGGTGCACTGAAGTCAAGCACTTCTCATGCTTTTCTCCCCACCTTCTCCAAACCTGTGAATTTAGCAACACAAAAGGAGGGGGAAAGTCTAAATTCTCTCAGTCCAGATCTGAAAGGACCAGTTTCTTTCCAGCATCGTCCCCTTTCTGACAGAGGACCAGGATATTGTTTTTTTGCTTCCATGGCAAACATATGAAGCCAAGGAGGCATGCTGTGGCACAATTTGAGCCATAAATCAGTATAGGGAAATTGATCTGTATGTTCCAGTCCACGGGGGTGGGGTGGGGGTGGGGGTGGGTGACTGTGAGCCAGATGGTCCAGAGGAGACCCTCATCTAGGAATCTCTCAGTTGGCCAATCTGGCCCAAGTGTGTGCCATTCTACCTCACAAAAGTTCTAAGTTTCTGTGGTTTCATCTTAATACCATAATTTCCAGTAAAACCTTTTCCAAAAATTCTTAAGCATGCATTTCAAAACAGTAGGATGAGATGTTTCTGTCTCCATGCTTGGCAGATCAGAGTGTTGCTCTGTGTATGGGTACCCTTGTATGGAGATGCAAGACAAAGGTGAGGGGTCACTCACCTGCCTGGCTGTGGGCCTCTCGGCCACTTTAAGGTCCATTCAGGCTAAGGTGGGCTGTCGAATTGTGGAGAGCGAAAGGTTGAAATAACCTTCAGAGACCTCTGAGTCTCTTGAGAACATAATGAATCCTGGATATGCAGCTGGCACAAAAACAAGGATGGTTACTTGTAACGAGAGTGGTTAAATAGAAAGAGTTCAAATGTCTGCAGTGCAAG
>NW_004624907.1:2152456-2164446 GCF_000247695.1 Heterocephalus glaber
AGGAACAGCTGGAGAACAGGAGTCAGAAAGGACAGACAGAAGGGCCAGGGATTTAGATCAGTGGTTCTGACGCCTACCTCACAAGTGCAAGGACCCGAGTTCGATCCCTGGTACAAAAAGAAAGAAAGAGAGAGAGAGAGACAGAGAGAGAGAGAGAGAAAGGAAGGAAGGAAGGAAGGAAGGAAGAAAGAAACAAAGAAAGAGAGAAAGGACAGACAGAATACAAGGCATAAGACGGTGAACACATGTCTAGTTGTTTCCACAAATACAGGGAAAGGCGAAGGGATTAAGCCTTCTAATTAAAAGGTGGGATTGGCCAACTGAAGGAAGGAACAGGCCGGGGCCAGGTACTGTCTATAATAGTAAAGTAGGAGGGCATGGTGGGGCACACCAGTAATCCCAGCACTATGGGAAGCTGAGGCAGGAGGATCCCAAGTTTGAGCTCAGCAAAGCTGAGCTGGGCCAGTTGATGACTTAGACAAACCCCATCTCAAGATAAAAAGCAAAAAGTTCTGGGGATGAAGCTCAGGGCAAAGGCCCTGGGTTCAACCTGCAGTACCACCACCACAACAAAAAGACTGAAGTATTATAAAATATTTTGCTTTGATCATAATGGAAATCAAAAACATGAAGACATCTCAAAAATCCCACAAAACTTTGGAAAGTAAATAACTCAAGAGGGCAAAGAGGAAATCGAAAGTAGGACTGTAGGGCCGGGGGTTTAGCTCAGTGGTTTCACCGCCTGCTGCTCCCGTGCAAGGACCCAAGTTCGATCCTCAGCACCAAAAAAAGACAAAGTAGGACTGTAAAACTGAATAAGAAAGGAAGTATGTTGACATATGTAGCATGAGGTACAGTAACAGCTGGAGGGATATTTATAGTTTGAAAACGCTTCCATTGGAAAAGAAGAAAGGGGGTGGAGGGATGTTGGTCAAAGGCCGTGCGGTTCAGGCTGTTTACGATGTGCTGCCCGGGGCTCCTAACAATGCCCTGTGTACTTGAAAAACTGCTGAGTAGACTTTAAATATTGTTAACACAAAAAGATAAGAATGTGAGATAACTGCTAGTTAATTAGCTCGCTTTAGTCATTCCACAATGTACATCTATCAAAACATTGTGTTATATACCACAGATACATATGTCATATATATACACTATATATGTCTTCCTCTGAAGCGCAGGCTGGTCTTAAACTCACTGTGTAGCCCAGGCTGGCCTGGAACTCTTGGCAATCCTCCTGCCTCAGCCTCTCAGCCTCCTGAGTGCTGAGGTTGCAGTGTCTGCCACTCCACCTAGAAATTTCTGTTTGTACAGAAAGAAGAAGAATTAAAAAATAGAAAGAAGAAAGTGAGAAAGAAGGATAGAGAGAGGAAAGGAAGGAAGGAGCTAGAAAAAGAAGAAGAGATTAAATCCAAAATAAGTAAAAGGAAATAATAAAGATCACCGGAGAAATCAACGAAATAGCACTTCATGTCCACTAAAAGGACATTAAGAAAAAAGGCCCGGGCTGCAGCTCAATGGTGGAGCACGAGCTCAGCAGGCTGAATGCCCTGAGTTCGTCTCCAGCACCACCAAAAAGCAAAGAAACAAAAAGCCTGCTTTAAAAAACACATCAGTTGGGATGACCCATGCCTGTAATTCCAGCAGACCAGGAGGCTGAAGCAGGAGCCTTACTGTGAGTTCAAGGCCAGCCTGGACCACATAGGGAAACCCGATCTCAAAATACAAACAAACAAAAAATGAACCCAGGAGCCAAATAAGCCTCTCCTCCTTTAAGTTATGGGTGTCAGGTATTTTGTCCCTCGGTGCCAAAGCTGACTAATACAGTCAATGTCAATGAACCCAAAGGTCATTAAGTGAAGCAAAATCAGCCAGGCACAGATAATCAAATACTGCAGGATCTCGTTTCATTGTGGAGTGGAACTCAGGGCAGAGGAGGGGGAATAGTGGTTAATCAGGACTGAGGCTGAGGAGAGGAGGGGGATGTCGGTGAGGGGACATAAAGTTGCACTTCGGAGGAATAAATTCAAGAGTTCTGTAGCACAACACGGTGAGTATCGGTCATGACAATGCACTGCGTTCTTGGAAAGGAGAGAGACGTTAATCGTGGGCATCACAGAGAGAGAGGGAGAAAGAGAGATCAATGTAATTCACTAAAGAAGAACAGCACAATCTTCTCATGAGATGCAGCAAAATGACTTCAGGAAACTCTTCCCCCGTTCCTGATGCAAACTCTCAGTAAGACAGGCCCAGAGGGGCTCCCTTACATAAAGGGCCAAAGGAATGGACTAGGAAACAAACAAGCCCTGCTACTCTGTGAGTTAACCATCGAAGACAGAATTTTCCCCCTGACCGCAGGCTCAGGGTGTGATGCCACTCTGAGGGCCTCTTCAACATTATACTGGATCCCTGTCACCTGGAGAAGGCAAGACAAAGAAAGGGCACACAGGTGAGAGAAAAGAAGGACTGGGTATGGCGGTGCTCGCCTGTGATCCCAGCCCTGGGAAGGCAGAGGCAAGAGGATCAGAGCAAGTTCAAGGCCAGCCTGGGCTAATCATGAGTTCAGAACAGAACAAAACAAAAAGGAAGAGATAAATCTGTTCGAAGTTGAAATCCCAGCACTCAGGAGGCTTGGAACTTGAGGCAATTCTCCTGGCCTGGGCCTCCTAACAGCTGGAAGGACAGATGTGTGCCACCCCACCTGGTTTAACAGGATTTTTATGAGACTTGAAACACTAAATGTGACTGTTATGGGCAAATTAAAGATCTAAACACTTTTACTTTATTCTTTTGTCTTTTCTTTTTCTTTCTCTTAAATTCTTTTATTGGTACATTTTATGTATGCAATACGGTTACATTCATCATTGGGATCTTGTACCTTTACATGTTGTATCTTGGTTCTTATTTTTTCCCCATTCCCCTGCCCTCCCTTTAACCCCTCTACCCCTCCCTATTGGCAAAGGCTTTGTTTCCATTTATTTCTTATCTCATATTTTTTCCTTTCCCTTCTTTCCTTTCCCCCACCCCTGCCACTTCTCCCACCCCTTGGGACCCAGGAAGGTGGAGTCCTGAGCTTGCTAGGTGGGAAGTTGATGCTGTCCTCCAGACTCACCACTCAGCTGTGCTGTGGCCACTAAAGAACAGTGAAGAACAACTGGACGTGGCGGTGGGGACTCACCGCACTGCGCACCAGTGATGCCTGTGCCCTCCTACGTGTTCATCACATTTCTCTAAAGAAGTTTGTAGACCTTTTGTTTTTTTGCAGTGCAAGCCAGGGCCTCACGCCCGTCAGGCACAGGCTTTACCCCTAAGCCGCTCCCCAGCTGTGAAGACATTTTTAAGTGTTTTGTTTTGGTACTGGGGATCAAACTTGGGCTTGTGCACCAGGCAGCAAAACCACTGAGCTAAATCCATGGCTGTGAAGACATTTTTAAAAATCCAAAGAGAGGGCCAGGGATTTAGCTCAGTGGTTCTGCTGCTTGCCTCACAAGCACAAGGACCTCAGTTCAATCCCCGGTACAAAAAAAAAAAAAAAAAAAATCCAAAGGGAACGGGAACAGATTCCCTTGTCCTTGTCAGGGCCCCTGTGACACTGAACCATGAAATGAGGTGAGTGGCCCAGGGGTGGGGGGAGACTTCAGAAGCCCCTTCTTCAGGAAGCCCCTGATTTCCAGATAGGTCAGGACCCCTGGGCCTCCCCCACTCCCTGAGCTCCCATGGTCCAATCCAGACGACTCTAGATGATGGAAATGGGCCTCGAACCAGACTGTCAGGCCCATGAAGGTAGGATCCGGCTTTGAAGGTCACCAGTGTCCCCAGAACTACCCCACCGAAGTCCGGGTGAAGAGGATGAACTCTGATGGGTGGAAGGGTAGGTGGGTAGATGGAATGGATTTAGAGGAATAGAAGGAATGGGGGCCCAGAGGGATCCCAAGTGGGGGACATGACTCAGAGGGCCCAGAGTAGGGTGAGATCTCAGAGGCGCCTGGAGGAAGGGAGGTTCAGAGGGGGAAATGGGGACTTAAGAAATGAGGGGTCCCAGGAAAGGGACAAGGGCTCAGGAAGGGAGGTAGGGACTGGAGGAGGGGCCTCAGGGGCCGGGTGGAGAGAGGGGTGAGGTCCAGCAGGGCATCTGGGTTCACAGATGGAGGCAGAGGTTGCAGAGCCTGGGCCCAGGCTGGCCTGCAGGACAGGAGCTCCCCTCCTCCTCCCCTAGCCACAGCAAGGGCCCTGCTTGTCCCTGAAGGGGCTCTGGGTTGTGGCGAGGGCACAGACGTTGCTGGACACACAGCACACAGTGCTCCTCTCTCCTCAACACGGTGGGGGCTCTGCCGCACGCTGCTTTTTTCTGGAATTTTCTGTCTTTTAGATCCAGGCTGCAACTTCACCCTTCCACCCACCCTACCCCACACACACTCCCTGTCCTGGGGATTGAACTTAGGGCTTTATACTGAGCTACACCCCCAGCCCTCTTTTTATTTTTTATTTGAGACAAGTCAGTAAATTGCCCATGCTGGACTCCAACTTGGAATCCTCCTGCCTCAGCCTCCTGAGCCCTGGGGTTACAGATTTGCTCCACTGCGTTTGGTCATACTTCTTTTCTTTTCATTGCCAAATGGTGTTCTGCTGTGTGGCCGCGCCCCACGTATTTTGTCCTCATGGGGGCTTTGCAGTTGTTTCCACTTTGGGCACAGTGGACAGTGGCAGATGGTCTGAGTTCGTGCAATGGCTGGACGGAGGCCTGAATCCCAGGCCTGTGGGAAGAGCCTGTCCCCCATAAGATGCTGGCATTTGGGACACTCAGCCAGCACCTTGCCTAGGACGGGTGTCTTGTAAACTCCTGTCCTAGAGCAGAAAAGGGCGGATTTGGAATTTGAACCCACATCTAAGTCCAAACTGCTGTGAATCATTTTCCACAGATCAAGACCTGTGCCAAAAGCCCACACCCATGACTTCACCAAGGTCCCCATCACAGGAAAGGGGAGGGCTACTTGGGCACCCGGGGAGGGAGGTCCTGCCCTGCCCTTGTCAGGTGGAAGACTTCCTGTCTCCAAGCCTGCAAGTTTGCTGAGTGAATCCCGGTGAACACCGTAGTTGGTATCCAGTAAGTGCCTATTTAATACATCTGTTAGACTCTTGTACACTCCACTTGACAGCCAGGCAAATGGAGGCACAAAGTGAAGTCACAGCTTCCCAGGGGCCCAAGAAAATGTTTGCAAGCTAGAAAACACTCATAATAGCCCAAAAGTGGAAACAACCTAAATGTCTATCAGTTGACACACAGATAAATAAAACAGGTCATATCCATGCCACGGAATATTACTCAGCAGTAAAAATGAAGCATTACTAGATGAAGCTTGAGGCTTCATGGTAGAAGCCAGAAAAAAAAAACACACGTTATATGATCCCATATACATGAAATGCTCACAACAGGCAGATGTACACTACAGACGAAACAGTAGTGGTTGCCAGGCCTGGGGGTAGGAGGTTGGCTAGAGGGAGCAGGGGGTGCTGACTACATGGCGTGTGGTTTCTTTTTAGGGTAATGAAAACGTTCTCAAATTGATGGTTTTGATGGTTGGGCAACTGTGACTATAAAAAGGGATAGCTGGGAGTGGTTGTGCTGGCCAGTGATCCTAGCACTCAGGAGGCTGAAGCAGGAGGATCTCTGCAAGTTCAAGGCCAGCCTGAACTATATAATGAGACCCTGTCTCAAAACATGAAGGAAAGAAAGAAAGAGAGAGAGAGAGAGAGAGAGAGAAAGAAAGACAGGCTGGGGATATAGATCCTTTGCCTACCATGCATAAGTCCCTAGGTTCCAATCCCAGCACCTAAAAAAAAAAGGAAGGGTCATATCATCCCAGCTAGTCAGGAGGCTGAGGCAGGAGAATTAAAACTTTGAGCACAGCTTGGGCACCTTGATGAGATCCAGTCTCAAAATCAAAAAATGAAAAAGGGTTGAGGACGCGGCTCAGTGTTAGGGCACCCTGGGTTCAATCTCCAGTACTACAAAAACATCAGGAAAAGTAAGGATTTTTTAAAAAGAAGGCTGGGAGATATAGCTTAGTGAAAGAGTGTTTGCCTATTAAAAAAGAAAAGACTACTGAATGGTGCACTTATTTATTTATTTTTAGTTTTTTGAGACAGGGTCTTTCTATGTAGTTCGGGCTGGTCTCACACTCATGGAGATCCTCCTGCCTCAGCCTTCCAAGGGCTGAGATTAATAGGTTGACGCTACCACACATGTCTTGAATGATGCACTTTAAGTGAATGGGTTTTCTGCTATGGAAACCGTATTTTGATAAAGTTGATTTTGAAAAGAACCTCGCAGATTACAAGTGTAATTACACAAATTCCTACAAATCCTTGTTCCTCGACTTCTCTACTGTTCTGCAGATCAAAGACACTGCAAGTGTCACTTTGGTGGGTAAAGCACAAAGGCAAAAGGCTAAAGGATTCACCTGCTTGGAGAAGAAAGCAGCTCAGAGAGAGGCAACTTCCTGCCCAGGGCTACACAGCACAGCCTCAAGGCTCCACGCGTGTGTGCGTGCGTGCGTGCGTGCGTTTCCAACCTCAGCCCCAGTGCTGACCCCTGGCTGCCTCCTCTTTCTGACTTCTCAGGGAGAAGAATAAAACACAACACAGGCCAGGAAGCATCCATCACGCGCTGTCCAGGGGAGTCCGGAGGGGCAGGGGTCAGCAGGGAGGTGACCTCCAGGTCTCCATGGGGACCAAGATCCGGCGGGGCTGGGGGTGAGAGGCTGGAAATTTTCCCACCCTGAGATTTTCCTGTGACAACCCAGGAGGGCGCCCTGGATGCCGCTGGCCCTACCCCCAACCTCCTTCCTTTCTTGACTCGGCTTCCCGCTGAGGATGGATGGGGAGGCTGTGCCAAGCTGGAGCCGCCAGGCCCGGAGAAAGAGGACAAAGTGACGGTCCCTGGCTCAGAGTGGCCCAGGGGCTGCCTCGGAGCCACACAGCCCCAGGGACCTGTGCGAAGGGGCGGCTGAGAGCTGCTGGCCCGGTGCAGCCAGCGTTGGACCCCGGCCCGGCCTTGGGCGGCTAGGAGCGCTTGGCCCGGGGCCCTGTCCCCCTCCTTCCTCCCTCACACGTGGGACTCAGCCCTTCCTCGTGTGAAATAGAAACCTCTTTATTCTAAGTATCGAACATTCTTTAATACGTTGGATCTGGGCCAGACCTTGAGGTGAGGGGAAGGCGGGCTGGGATATTTCTGTCGCCTTCCAGAACACAGCATCGCGCCAGCAGCACTGCCACCGCCACCCTGGGCCGTGGACTGGGCGGAGCTGGGAGCGCGTGGGAGGTCTCAGCGCCTGCGGGCCTCTATGTCCTTCTAGGGGGTTGGGGATGGGCAAGGAGACCCCTAAAGATCCGCCACACAAGGGTCTGTGTCCCAGGCATGGAGTCACGGGGGTATGAGCAGCAAATTGGGGGCACTGAGGCTCGGGTCGGGGAGAGCCTCAGCGCTGGGCCCGGGGCCTCCATGGCGACGGGGGTCGAGGCCGCAGGGGCAGACAGGCCCAGCTGGGCCTGGCCAGCCGAGAGAGTGGCAGGCGGCCCAGGGCGAGAGGGAGGCCGAGGCAGAAGGACGGGTGTGGCACAGGGATGTCGGAGAAGAAAGCACGGTCCCGAGGGGGCGGCAGGGCTCCTCCCTCAGACAGCTCCAGGTCCCGGGCTACGGCCAGGATCTCCTGACGGGCAGCCGAGCTGTGCAGGCCACGGATGTCAAGCAGGGCCGCCACATGCTTCCGCCTGGGGACAGGGGCCGACAGGTGCACAGGGTCCCGGGCCCACCTGTGCACCCCACCTGAGCCAGAATCCCAGGAGCCCCTGTGTCCCCTCCCCCACATTGTCACCTCCCTGCCCCTCCCCTCATCCCAGAGCTGCCCAGCCTTTCCAGATTCGCCCCTCACACTCAACTCCAGAGACTTCCCCTCCTCACCAGCGCTGGCTCCTTCTCACCCCAAGTCTCAGCCCTGGATTAAATTAACCTTCCTCCACCCCAGTTTAACTCAGCCATTTCCATCCGGGTCCCGGCACACCCATCACATGCCACAGCACAGCCTCAGCTTCCCTTCCCCTTCTCCCCAGTGGCCAGGGTCATGCCAAGGATGTGACCCTGCTCCCCGGAGTCAGACCCCTGTCCCCTGCCAGCCTAGACCTGCTCCGACCTCCCTCCCCATTCTGAGGTTTGTCCCCTGGTCCGGCTGCTGTCACCACCGCCACCATACAGATGGCAATGTAGAATGGCAGTCCAGTGTACTGGTTTTCCAGCCAGTCAGCTGTCTGGGTTCAAATCCCAGCACTGACACTTGGTAGCTGATAGTCTCATGCTGCAGTTACTTGCACATGGTTTCTAAAGTACCTTCAATTCTACCTCTTATAGAGTAGGGGTGTGAGGTGCTTATTGAGAGCTGGGTGTGGTGATGCTCAACTGTATGCCCAGCACTCTGGGAGGCTCAGGCAGGAGAATGGAACGTTCAAACCCACACACACACACAAAAATGGCTGGGGATTTAGCTCAGTGGTTCCGCTGCCTGACTCACAAGTGCAAGGTCCTGAGTTCAATCCCTGGTACCAAAAAAAAACACCCCAAAAAACAAAAACCAGAAAGTTCAAACCCAGCTTGAGCAACTTAGAGACGCTGTCTCCTCAGAAAAAAAAAAGAAAAAAAGAGAGCTGGGGATGTAGCTCAGTGTGAAGGCCCTAAATTCAATCCCCAGTACTGGGGGAGGGTGCTTATTTAGGATGAAGGACTCAGAAGGACTCAGAACTGTCACGGGGGACGATGTGAATTCCCCAAGAATCCCACAAAGACACACTATTTATCCCCAGGGCTGATGAGGAAACTGAGGCCCGGAGAATGTCACACAGAAAGGAAGCGGCCCATAGGGATCTGGATGGCTCCCGAGGCCATCCCAGTGTGCACACACGCAGTGCCCAGCGTGTCCCCATTCCCCAGGTTCCCTGCCGGGCCGCCCCTTCCTGCCGGGCAGCCTGTGCCCCCCTGCCCCGGGCTTCCTGTGATCGCCTGTTTGTTTGTGAGCCCTGGTGGTGGTGGCGGCAGCAGTGGTGGCGACGGCGGCAGGAGAAGGAGGGAAATCGTATTAATAATGCCCTGGTTCCAGCAGGAAACGGCCGTCAGACACGCTCGCCGCCTCCCGCCCTGGCCCAAGAGGCAGGAAATGGGATGGATGCCAGGGCTGTGGAGACCTGGCTGGGCAGAGGGCAGCGGGCTGTCTCTCACCTGATGTCGGGGTAGTCTCGCACCAGCACTGCCACCTCCACCTGGATGCTGGGCGTGTCCTCCAGCTGCAGCACCTCGGCCAGGTGTGGCACCACAGCGTCCAGCCACGAGGCCTGGGACTCCTGCGGAAGGCAGCAGGGCTCACTCTGTGCTCACTCCTCCCCAAAAACCCTTCTCCAAGAGGTGGCCTCTGCCCCTCTAGCTCCGCTGGCCTGTTTTTTCCATCTATAAAAAGGGTCAGCAGGGGATGTACAGTAATCCTAGCACTCTGGGAGGCTGAGGTAGGAGGATTCCAAGTTCCAGCCCAGCCTGGGCAGTTTAGTGATTTAGCAAGACCTTGATTATTTCAATAAAAATAAAATTTCACACTCAGCTGGGAATATAGCTGAGTGTGAAGGCCCTGGATCAAATCCCTAGTACAAACAAACAAATAAAAAAAAGGTCAGAAGACACTGTGGCCAGAGGTTATGTAGAATGTTTAGATATTTAAAGAAAAGTCAGTAATACAGTCCTGTTTCTGCAGATAATCTGGGGCTGGGTGATCCAAGCTGAAAACCTGTTCCAAGATTACAAAATGTGTTGGCATTCTGGGAGAACTGCATAAAGCCTATGCACTGTGCACCCTGTCTCAGAACTGCATGCAAGTCCACCATTGTCTCAGAAAGTTTCCAAAACAAAAACCAGTCCAAGGACTCCAGGGGAGAACGTGGAATAGCGGTAGAGTGAGGCCCTTCCAGCCCTGCTGGCAACTCAGTAGAAAGAAGACTTGTTGGTTTCAAATTCTTGGATTAGGATCCTGACTGATTTTTAGCTTTTGGGGGGGGGTCCTTGTGATTAAACCCAGATCTCTGCACTGAGCTATGCCTCCAGCCTGGGCTTGAAGTTGTGATCCTCCTGCCTCAGCCTCCCAGGGTGCTGAGATTACAGGCGCGTGCCACCACACCGGCTGCCCTTAGCTTGGATTGTGCTCATGATAATAATATATTGCTAACGTTTGTGGGTGGCAGCTCTGCAGAGTACCTGCTGTAACAGGAATTAAGTGATGGAATCTCTCAGCCCGGAAGGAGATATTGTTGGGGACTGAATAAAGCACCCGGCAGGTGCTCTCCTAGAGAAAGCAGGATTTACTACACCAAGAGTGGATCGGAGGGTCCTGGGCTGCTGTCCCGCAAAGGCCTTGGGCCAGGCCGCACTCACCAGACGCCGGAACAGCCGCTGCAGCTGAGCCGCGTCCTCGCGGAGCCTCCCGGCCACGCGGCTGCGGGTCCGGGCCGAGCGGCAGCGCAGACGCCCGCGAAGCAGCGGCCTCACGTACTCCACCAGCGCGCGCCGGTGCAGCTCGGCCACCAGCGCCTGGGGACCCGGCGGGGGCAAGGAGGTGAGCGCCCCCGTACTCGCCTCACCCTGCCAGGCCGCGGGAGACCTGTCCTGAGCTCCCCAGCCCCAACCTTCAAGCCTGAGGGCGCCTCGGTGACCGTGTCTCCCACGATCTGCCCTGAATCTGCCCGCGGACTCCCCCTTCCGGCCCCGAAGGATGCTGCGTTCTAGCTCCCCTACGCACCCCACCCGGGCCCTGCCTCTCATTTCTCAGGGGGGCGCCTCCCCTCCCCACAGATCCAACGCAGCTTGCGGGTCTCGGGCCCCAGCGCGCACCCCCCGCACCTGGTAGGGTTCGTCCTGCATCCTGCGCAGCGCCAGGGCCTGCGCGCCCAGCGTGCCCACGATCCCATCCAGGGCCTCCGGGCTGCTCAGCCACTTCCGGCGCATGAGCTTGTTGAAGTGCGGCTGGGGAGACAAGAGTGTGGAGCGGTCACAGCCTCCTCTCTTCGCTCTTCTCTCAGGAGGAGAGTTTCCAAGACCTGCTTCGGTCGAGTCAGGGATGGGCGTGCTCACGGACAGCAGTGGGAGGACCCAGCACCTACCCTGCCCTGCCAGGAACTCGGCTGGTGCAGAGGGAGAGACAGGTGGGGCCCAGAGCTGGGGGAGCAGGAGAGCTCTGCATAAAGCCCAAGAGGGCTTCCCAGAGGAGGGGACACAAAGCCGAAACCCCAGTGGCGGTCACTGCTAGCCGAGTGACCGGGGAGAGAGGAAGGCTCCGATTTCAGATGGGCACTTGGGTCTGCGTACCAGGAAAGGGGTCACGGAGGCAGGCAAGACCATCTGCATAATTCTTCCAGCCCAGCGCAAAATGAACACATGGGAACCAAGTTCAGAAATTACTAAAAACTTTAAGACGGAGACAGCAGAGCATTAACCAAGCTTGAGCCTTTTCAAGTCCATGTTAGGGGGTCCAGACGGGGAGCAGGAGGCTGCTGAGAGGCCCAGGGCAGGAGGGCGTGGGGCCTGCTGGGGGCTCGCTTTCTCGGGGCCTGGGGAGCCAGGCGGGTTCTGAGCAGGAGGGAGAGGTTTGGGAGGAGGCGGGAATTAGGGAGGAGGCTGGAGGAACACGGAGGGGAGGGAGAGCGAGAGGCTTAGGATTCACAGGAGGTGGCAGCTGCCCGGGGAGCACGGGCCTCAGAAGAGCTGGACAGAGCCTGGCGGGCACGGTGGGGAGGGAGCAGACGACACAGGCGATGCGGCTGCATTCCACGCGGCCCCAGGACCCCTTTCCCACTCTTGTCCTCACAGCAGTGAGTTTTCAGAACTTCCAAATATGAGGCTTTTGTTGAGAGAGAGAGAGAGAGAGAGAGAGAGAGAGAGAGAGAGAGAGAGAGAGAGAGAGAGA
>NW_004624907.1:2164546-2177089 GCF_000247695.1 Heterocephalus glaber
AGAGAGAGAGAGAGGAGAGAGAAAGAAAGAAGGAAGGAAGGAAGGAAGGAAGGAAGGAAGGGAGGAAGGAAGGAAGGAAGGAAAAGCTGGGCACGAAGTAATCTGCAGAAAAGCCTCTCTCAGCTCCAGGCCCCTCTGTGTCTGACGCCCGACACCGGCCTGCGCATGCACACAAGCCCCTCAAACCCGCACCCACCCCCTCAGCTAGCTCTTCCAGCGAGGCCGTCTCTCTCCTGTCTCTGTCGCTGATGTTCCCCTCTTTCCGTCCCCGCTGTCCCTCAATCTTTCTCCTTTCCTTTCTACCTGACCCACCTTATTCTCTCTCTTTCTGAAAACAGAGTGGTTTATAGATTAGGATCCTAAACTCAGCCAGGCCTGCCCTGTTGGCAGCTCGCCTCACCCAATCCCCCTCTTGGCTGAACAGAGCCCCTGCTAAACCCATCTTCCAGGAGTGCTACGAGAATTAAGTGAGATGTCCCCTGCTTATTGCCCAGCACTGAGGACACGGAGTTTGCTGTCACTGTGGCATCTGTGCCTGACGCCATCAAGGAACCATGGTTCCATTTGTTAGGCATAAAATGTCATTGATAAATGCCTTCGATCCAGCCTTTAGGAAGGGTGAGGCAGGAGGATTACAAGTTTGATGCCCACTTGGGCTATGTAATGAATTTGAGGCTGGCCTGGACTGGATTGTGCTATACCCCCCAAAAATGATGTAGTTGGTTATATTTGTTTAAAAAAGGTTTCTTGTCTTTTGGAGATACAGGCTGATAGAGGAAATGACAGAATTCCATGGGGGAAGGTTGAGGGAGTGGTGTAGTGGCACCCAGGGTCCTTGTGACCAGAGATCTCGGGTCCCACACAAGAGGCAAATAATTGGGAGCGGGGGTGAGACAAGATCAGCTAGAGGTGACTTTTGCTGAACTGAACCATGAGTGCATGGGGTCATTCTGTCATTCTGCCTGCTTGGGGTTATGTACGTCTGAAGTTTTCCATAATGAAAAGTTATTTTAGAAAACTTCCAACCAATCCCTGCACTGGAACATTCCAAGGGGAGGACACAGATTTAAAACTAATACCAAAAACTGCTTGCCTAGCAGGTACCAGGCCTTGGGCTCCATCACAGTGCCACAACAGATACACGAGGATGTAGATGGCAGGTGACAGCAAGTGCACGGAAGACAAATAGAGCAGAAAGTCAGAAGAGGGCTCAGGCTTCTTTTTTAGAGACAGGTTCTCACTACGTTGCCCAAGCTGACCCTGAACAGGCCTCAAGCGATCCTCCTGCCTCAGCCTCCTGGGTGGCTGGGACTACAGGTGATTCTATGGGAACTGGGATGATCAGGAAAGGTCTCATTGGGAAGGTGACATTTCAGTCAAGATGTGAGACAGGGACAAGTGGGGCATTTGGCGGTGGGAGAGCATTCAGGGCAGGAGGATTGGAAGCGAAAAGGCCTAGGGGCTGCTCTGGCCAGAGGGAAAGGGGCAGGTGTGCAGGGGCACAAAAGCCAGGACAGGGACTGTGGCTTTTGTTTGAGGATTCGGAGCAGGAAAAGGGGATCCTGGACATAGATTTTCAGGGCCTCAGTGAGGAGGGCTCCACTCCAGCTCCTTCCTGCTGGTGGCTCTCTGTCCTCCCCTTGGCCACTTCCTGCTTCCTTCCGCACCCCCCCCCATCACCCTTGCCCAAACACCAAGTCCTAGGCTGAGGGACTGCAGGGTGGGGTGCGCCCTGCAGTCTTGGCACAGCCCTGCCCCAGCCACTTGCACACCTGCAGCTCCTGGAATAGCAGGTCGGCCAGGACTCGATGGCAGAGCCGGGTCACGCGGTCCAGAGCGCTGGCCGAGGCTTCCCGGGCTGGCTCACTTTCAGGGGGTCCCACCCTGGCCAGGCGCTCAGCCAGAGCTCTGTGGAGATCAAGCAGAGTGAAAAGTCAGGGAGCCCCAATATCTCAGCCCCACTGCCTGGACCAGTCCCCCCTTGCGTGGACACTGTTTGTGGGGTGAAGGAAATGATTGGTCAGATGAGAAACTGAGGAAGGTCAGGGGCTCAGGGAAGATCGAGAGGCTGGAAAACATCACGGGAACCCAGGCGTGGTGCTTCACACCTATAATCCCAGGGCTCAGGAGGCTGAGGCAGGAGGATCCCCACCAGTTCAAGACCAACCTAAACTACACAGCAAGACCCTGTTTCAAAACAAAACAGTGTCCGAGGATGCCTGGGAGATGGGGAGCTGTCTGGGTTTTGGGGTGTCAGGGAGGATGTGGAATGTTTAGGGAATGGGGGTTTCTGGGGGATTTAAGGATGTTGGGGACTGGGGATGTTTAGAGGCTGGAGGACTTCGAGGTGCTGGACATCCGGGGGCTGAGAGGGTGAGGGGTATCTGGGAGGATAGGGGAATGTCAGGAGGTGTGGAGATGCCTGAGGGAATCTAGGGTATTTGGGGGGAAGAGAGGTCTCTTGGGGCCTCTGTACTGGGAATGGAGCCCAGAGCTTTTGCACTGAGCTACATCCCCGGCCCTTTTAATTTTTTTACTTTTAGCCAGAATTTCGCTAAATTGCCCAGTCTGGGCTAGAATTTCAATCCTCCTGCCTTAGCCTCCCAGAGTGCTGGAATTACAGGTGTATGCCTGCCCTCTCTTGGTGCTCTATGGGCGACAGTGAAGAGGCCTCCATTCTGTCTGTGGTTCCTAACTTAGGCTGGTAGCTCCTCACCATCAGGGCAGACTGTGTTCCCTGGGTCTGCATCCCCTCACCTATGCCTACGGAAGCAGCCCTCGGGCCTAGCCAGACACTAACAGGAGGTAACATGTCCTGGACATGTGAAACCAATGTCCATCCATCAGGGATGATTAAACAAATGACCAGACTGCTGGACAGTGGATTATGGACCATTTCAATATTTTTTTAAAAATAAGGATTATTTTCTCAGTGCTGGCAACTGAACCCAGGGCTTCACACATGGTAGGCAAGTACACAGCCACTGAGCCCCTGCCCAGCCCTGAATTCAGGGACTCTGCGTACAACGGAAGTTGTCCTGGCTGCTAAGGGGACAGGGAAGAGGTGGGTACAATGCTCTGCTGCATGCAGTCAGCCCCTCCAAGTCCACAGCACTCCCTCTGTGGTTTGGCCAACCACAGATGGAAAACATTCAGAAAAAAAATGCTTCTGTATTGAACATGCATGGATTTTTTTCTTGTCATTATTCCCTAAATGACACAGTATCACAGCTTCTTACTCAGCATTTCATTGCATTAGGTATGAGAACTCATCTAAAGATAAATTAAGGTATACTCATCTCAAAAAAACCAAAATAAATTTTTTAAATGAAATTAAAAATAAGTCAACAAAAAGGCAAAATAATAATTCTTAGAATCATTGAGTCCGGCTTCCAGGTTTTTACAATTCTTCCTTTTTTTTTTGAGACAGGGTCTTGCTATATAGTCCAGGCTGGCCTTGAACTCATGGTGATCCTCCTACCTCGGCCTCCTGTCTGCTGCGATTATGGGCGTACGCCACCATGCCCAGTGGCTTCTACAATTGTCATGCCTCAGCATTCTGATTCTGATTCGAATCCTCCACAGTGCTACAGTTGTCTCTAGGACTCCCAGATTTCATGCTCCTAAGGTCGCCCTGGGCCCACCTGTGGTGTACACTTTCCCACGGTCACTTCTGGGATCCGGACCCAGGGAACCACGCCCCAATTCAGCTGCCACCGGGAACTGCCCCCATACATGGGGGTCACATGGGGGTCCTCTCACCTCAGGGGGGGGCCGCAATTGACCAGAGCAATGGTCCTGCTGATGTAGGTGTCAGGCGGCAGCTCTCGGATTCCCAGGTTCTCGTGGAATCGCTCTACACGCTGCTGGAAGCTGGGGGAGGAGCCAGGCAGGTGGCAGGGCCCACACAGCCTGGGGTCCTGATCCCTCCCACTGCACCTCGGCCATTTTTTTTCTTTTCTTTTTTTTTTTTTTTTGTTTTTGGTGCTGGAGGTTGAACCCAAGGCCTTTGGCACTGAACTCCATCCCTAGCCCTTTTTAAATTGTTTTTCTTTTTCATTTTCATTTTGAGATGGTCTTGGGAAGCTGCTAAACTGCCCAGGCTGGGATCAGACTCTCAGCACGTGAGCCCCATACAGAACCCTCACGCCTGACTCCTGGTCACCCTCACGCCCGACTCCTGGTCACCCTCACCTGATGCCCACTCCCCTCTCTGGCAGACACCAGCTTCTGATGCCCAAATCCCAGGCTGGCCCCCCGCCCCACCCCCTACCTCTGCAGGAACTCCGCCAGCCCCCCCAGGCAGCAATGTGCCATGCGCTCCCCTAACTCCTGGCTGATGCGGGGTGCTCGCTCCGTGTGGTCTTCCAGCAGCTGCATGGGTCAACGGGACAGGAGGTGAGGTAGGTCCAGCTCTCCCGTCCCGCCCCGCCACGTCCAGCAGGTCCCCCTTCCTCCTTCCACCTCCTACCTCACACACATCCTGGGCCAGGCTGCCAGGCCGGTCCTCCAGGTCCCCCCAGTGTTCCTCGTCCTCCTGCAGCACCCGAAGCAGGGCTGCCCGGGTCTGAGCCTGGAGGGGGCCGGGAGGCAGATGGGCATCAGGCCTGCATGGGGTCTTTCTCCTGCATGGGGTCTTTCTCTCTTTCTCCTGCCAGGATCCCCTCCCTCCATAGCCCCAAGCGATCTGGATTCTGCCCAATATGACAAGCAAGGTGGTGCTACTGAGAGAGATCGAACCCCCAAGCTTGCCCAGCCCTTCCATTCCGAGTCTAGGGCTTGAAGCTTCCTCCGCCTAATAGCCACCGAGTTGAAGGGTCTGTGCTTCATTGTTGGATGGTGCTAAGACTCTGCTCCTAGGTTCTGCTGAGCGATTAGTTCAAGATTGTCAGAGTCTGGGATTAAAGAATTGCAAAGGTTTCTGATTCTCTGACCCAATGAGTGGCCTTCAGTTCAGCAAGTGAGTTGAGCTAGACATGTTTGATTCTCCAGGTTCTGGAGCTGCAAGGATCCAATTCCTGTGGCTGCAGCAAGCCTGGCCCTCAGCTACGAAATGGCACTGTAGCCAAGCTGGGCATGGGGAGCACGCCATTCTGCTCAGGGGCACCTGTGCCCAGCCTGCTGTTAACCACATTTACTCTCAGCCTCACAGGAGCACACAGCTGGTTTGATGCTGGTGCTGGGCGTGCTTGGGCTCCTGAGCTGCAGGTCTGTGACAAGTTCCTCTTGCTCTGAGGCTTGAAGGCTCCTGGCATATGGGACCTTGACCAAGTGCCCCTACTCCCCAAGGGCAAATGCTCAGGGTGCAATGTGGGATACAGAAGTGATCAGTCTGGGGTGATATGGCTTTGGCCTTGGGACAGAACTCAGAAGCTCACACAGGGAAAGAGACATGAAAATAGTGAAGAGGAGAGAGGCCCCCCTAAGTCTGCTGTGAGCCCCCATACACACAGAGCACCTCCAAGTCCCAAGTCATCAATATTAAGTCCCAAGTACCTTGACATCTGTGACACATTCATCCTCCAGACCTCGCAGGGTGCCGGGGGACAGGAGGGGACCCAGCTCCCCATTCTCCAGAGCCACCATGTCCACCAGCCCTAGGACCTCCCTGGGGGTGGGGGTAAAAGACAGAGAGGTCTGTGAGCAGGGGCCTGGGGGATGGGACGCATCCTCCTTCCCTCACACCCACTGTTTGTCACCCTGGGCACTCCCTTCCTCAGGGCCAGCTTTGCTCATCTGGGAGGAAATCTTTGGAATGGTTGCTCCCCAGTTTCCAGCCAAGTCACCTGATGGATGGTGTTCGGGCAAGACTTTGGGGTCAAGCGGGGCCTTGCTGGGATCAGCTTCCCCACATAGACACTCCCTTCTGCCTCTGCTCCTCTGCCTTGGGGCCCTCCTCTGCCCCCTGCATGCCTGGGCTGGGCACCCCTGTGCCGCCCCAGTCCACCCTCACTCCAGGCTTTGTTCCCGGTATCTGGTCCATCAGAAACATCGTCTCCTTATGAATGGGACCCAACCTGTGTCTCATAGCTCCAGGAAGCTGTCCAAACTCCCTGGCCTGCCCCCTCCTCTCCCGGATGGGCTGACAGCCTCGATGATATGCGTGCATGAATGGCTCTACGGGGCTGGCGTCTTCCTGGCAACAGCATCCTGACTTTGGTGCAGGAACCACTCATCCCTTCACCCACCAAGGTGTGGTTTGGTTATGGCTCAGCCCCTTGTCCCTGGAATGGGCCTGTGACCTGAGAGGAGCTAATCGCCATATCCCCTCCTCCAGTCACCACAGGATATATTTTAGGGCTCAAAGGCGCCATAGATTCCAACCCCGAGAGGTCAAGGAACCTGAGGTTCTGGATGCTGCTCTTATAGCATCCAAGGGTCCACAGTCCAGCAGTTCTTAAACTAGCAGGGCCAGCAAGATCAAGGGCTAGGACCTAAAGAGGGGAGGAAGCTGCGGGGTGGGATTTGAAGGCTCGCTGACATTAAGGCTCTAGAGTTGAAAGAATCATAAAGCCACAGTTTTAAAGGGCCCAGAATTTAGCTCAGTGGTTCTGCCGCCTGCCCTGAAAGCTCAAGGACCTGAGTTCAATCCCCGGTACCAAAAAATAAAAAATAAAAATAAAATAAAGCCACAGTTTTAAGATTGAAAGCATTAACAGCACTGAGGCCCTAGGATCTAGAGACAGGGCAGGGTAAGGACTCTGGAATTCTAAGGCTCAACAGCACCAAGGCTGAGGGTCAGCAGGGCACAGGTCCTAGCATGGGCACAGGCCACTCTAGGACGGGAGGTGGAGGTGAAGACCCTAGTTATGTGAGACCCGAGGTCTTGACAGGATGGGTCCACACACACAGTTGTCAGGACTACCCTGGTCAGCGGTACTGAGATTTTAGAACTGGAAGAATCAGTGAGGCCAGTGGGTTCCAGGGCCGGAAGGGCAAGTGGTGCTAAGGCTGGAAGATTGGAAGGGTCAAGGTGCCTGCAATTCTAGAAGTGGAACCTGCTAACGCCCAGGTTCTAGGCCTGGGGATCCGTGGTGCCCTAGGAAGTGGAGGGTGGGCTCTGCTCAGAGCCCGGAAGTGCAGGTGCCGTAGGGCAGAGGCTCTGGGCCTGGTGTACTCCGGAGGTTCTCATACCAGGGGGTCAGTTTGGCAAGGTGGGAGTGGCCACCGCTGTGACCACCCCCTGTGCGCTTGTGACCCTAAGGTCAATGGATTCAGGGGTCTGGCAAGGGCCAGCTGTTCTAAGGTCCCTGGGGCCTGCACCAGCCAGCCTGAGGGTGGGACTGGGGGCTCAACGACCTGGCAGCTCCAGTCCCAGCTCACCTGGGGTACACCTGGTTGTGCCAGTGCAGCAGCGCGTAGCGGTCGGCCAGCGGCAGCCTGCGGCGGGCGGAGGCCCCCAGCCACTCGGCCAGCGCGCCGTGGTAGCCGCGCAGGTAGACGCCGAAGGCGCCCAGACCGGCGGGATAGGCAGGGGTCAGACGGCCGCGCACCACGGCCATGTCCTCCAGCAGCCGCGCGCGTAGCGCCTCCAGCTGCCCTGCCAGGCCCCCAGGCGCGCCGGGAGCCGCCGCTTCCAGGCGCTCGCGCGCCGCGCGGGCCACCGCCTCGGCCCAGCGCGCGCGCAGCCTGCGGGCAGCCCCGGGGCCCCGGCGCCCGTCGGCCGCCTCCTCCTGAACCAGCACCTGCCCCAGCTGCGCCACGGCGCCCGCGCCTACGCCCGCGCCCAGCCCGGGCCCTGCCAGCGTCTCGCGCACCAGCGCCCACAGCTCGCGCTGCAGTGCCTCGTACAGCAGCGCCACGTCACGCGCCCGGCGGCCCTCGGCCTGGGGGGGCCCCGGGGCGCCGCCGCCAGACGACGCCAGCTCCTCGGCCTCCAGCTCCAGGATGTGCTCGTCGGCGCGCGCCAGCTCGCGCTGCTGGATCAGGCTCAGGATCTCCAGCACTGCAGGGCGAGGCGGGAGTCAGCGCGGGGAGCCCGAGAGGAGGAGTGGGGGGTCAGGGTGGAAGGGTCACGGATGGGGTCACGGTTGGGGTCATAGCGGGGCGGGGGAGCGCAGGAGGAGGGAGGAGTCCAGGAGGGGACCAGGAATGAGGAGGGTCGGGTGCCAGGAGAGGGGAAGAGAGGGGACAGGAGCTTGGGAGCTGGGGAAGGAACCTGTGGAGGCCGGGAGGGCAGCAGGCAAGGAGGTGACAGGGAGCAGGCAGGGTATGCGGCCCGGGCTGGGGACCAAGGGTTAGGGTTCAGGAGGGGGTTCAGGGAGCCGGCCTGGGAGGGGCGGTGGAGGCTGAGGGTGAGGCAGGAGGTCGGCGCCAGGCGAGGGCAGGGATGGGCCGAGGGGCAGGGGCAGGGGACCAGAGATGTGATCTTGGGGATGGGAAGGCGGCAGCAGGGAGCTGGCACCCTGGGAGGTCAGGCTGACCCGGAAAGGGGTACTCGGGCTTGGGAGGCCAGAGCAAGGCAGGAGGGTCCTGCGGCCCAGAGTTACCCTCACACCTCCCCCCGCTTCCTCCCTGGCAGAGAGACTGTTTCCTGGCCAGCGCTATTTCTGCCCATCCGTTTCCAGAAGGCGGGGGTTCCAGTCACCCCCTCCTCACCTCCCCGAAGTGCCCTCCCAGTCCCCCGGGGGCGCAGGGGCTGAAATAGCCTCTGGCCAGGATGTGGAGGGCATCAGAGGACAGAGGGGTCCTAGAGCTTCGGGGACAGTGGGTGCGAGGTGGGGTGGGGTGGGCTGGGTGAGGAGAAGGGAACTGAGGAGGGCTTTGGGGTTGGGGTCCCAGTGGGGTGGCACCCTCGGTGGAGAGGAGTTTACACGACAGTGGAGGAAGGAGCTGAGATTGGCAGGAGCTTGAAGATGACTTCTGGGAGTTGGGACGGGAGAGCGGATGGGGTTAGGGTTTCCACGGGGGTGGAGGTGCGTGGACTGCAGAGGAAGAGAGGCCGAGTTGGGGGCGCAGTGGAGATGGAGGCTGGGGAAGGACCTCGGGTCGGAGCAGGAGGGGCCATGGAGAAGGTGGGTGCTGAGTCCGCCTGGGTGGGGGTGAGGAGTGAGGCCGAAGAGGAGGACAGCATTGGAGATGAGAGGGGGCTGCCGGGCATAGAGATGAGCTAAAGATGGCGGAGGGGGCGCGGTGTCCCGGGACAGAGACAGACCGCGGGCCTGCTTACTACGGTGTGGGGACAGAAAGGGGGGACCCCGAGGTTCGGGGGTCGGAATGGCGTTAAGGGTGGAGATGGGGTGGTGGTGCGGGCTAGACTCTGTCCCCCCAAAAAAGATACGTGAAGTCTATATTTAGAATGTGACCTTCGTAGGAAATAGGGCCTTTACAGAGGTCGTAGGCTCATAGGCCCTAATCTAGTAAGTCGGGCGTCCTTATCAAAAGGGGAAATTGAGGCACAGAGACAGACACACACAGATAGGAAGAGACACTAGGACAATGCCGTGGAAAGATGAAAGATCAGTGATTCATCGATGAGCCAAGGAGTGTCCAAGCTGGCTGGTGAGCCAAGCATGGTGGCACACTCTGGTCATCCCAGCACTCAGGAGGCTGAGGCAGGAGAGTGCCATCCGTTCTAGGCCAGCCTGAACTACATAGTGAGATGCTGTCTCAAAAAACCAGAAAGAAGGAAGAAAGGAAGAAAGAAGGAAGGAAGGAAGGAGAGAAAGAAAGAAAGAAAGAAAGAAAGAAAGAAAGAAAGAAAGAAAGAAAGAGATTGGCAAGCCAGCAGAAGCAGGAGGAGTGAGGGACGGATTCTTTCAGGTTGCTGAGGCCATGAGACAACACCTTCTGCTGTCCTAAGCCACCCATTTGTGGCCCTTTGTCATGGCTGCCTAGGAAACCCGAGCAGGTGGTACCAGGCTGGGCGGTCTCTAGCCTAGAGGTGAAGTTGAAGGTGGAGGCCAGGAATGGGGCTAGGATTGAGAGGGACTTGGGGTGGGGTGCGGGCTGAAAGTGGGAGCTGGGCGTGGATGGGCTCACGTTTGCCTTGGGGAGGAAGAGTGTGGCAGGCGGGGACGTGGAGGGGGCAAGACCCGAGCAGGGTTTTCGGAGGCTTGGGTGAGGCTGGGGTTTCGCTGGGTGTTGGACGCACAGCTACAGTGAAGGAAGACAGGGTCCCGGGTGGAGGGTGGACAGGAAGTGGGGAGGCTGGCGCTGCCTGGTGGGGGAGGGGCCAGCTCTGAGCCCTCCGGCCTGGGTCAGGACCCTCACTCACCTGACAGTGGCTCCTTCATCTTCGGGGGCTCTGGGACCTTGGGTGGGGGCTCAGGAGCGGCCTCGCCCGCGGGCACCACCCTCTCTGCCAGGGACGAGCGCCGGGACTTGGGCCCCCGCCCCAGCCGCAGGAAGGCGAGCCTCTGTGCCGTGTCCCCGGCCTCCTGGCCCCCTTGGGCCCGGGTCCCCTGAAGCCGGGCCAGCAGGCCGAAGTCTGCCGAGCTCCTCCGAATGCCCGGGCCCAGCACTCGGCCCAGGAAAGAGCGGGGCTGCCCGTCCCCAGGGCTGCCTGCCCGTCGGCCTGGGGTCCAGCCCAGTCGGAAGGGGCCCAGGCCCACCAGCTTCTCCAGGGCGGCACGGCGGTGACACGACGACGTTCCATTGGGCAGGGGCCTCAGCTCCCCGGGCTCCTCCTCCAGCCCTGGAGCTTCCTCAAAGGGATTCCGAGAGGACCTCACGGGCAGGGTCCCCGCCCGGGCCACCTTAGGGTCGGTCACCCCTAGGCTCTTCAGGGTGGGCATTTCGACAGGTGGACACCTGGGGAAAGAGAAAGAAAGACCATCGATGGCCTTGGTGGCAATGGCCCTGTACCCAGGGCACTGGCCTGAGCGCTTGGTAACCCCCAAAATCTGCAGAGTCCTACAAGGGGGCTACTATCACCCCCCTTTTTAGTGGTGCTGGGGATTGAACTCAGGGCCTTTGCCTTGAGCTACATCTCCAGCCCTTTTTTATGTTTTGAGACAAGGCCTCGATAAATCGTGAAGTTCCTCAAGCTGGGCTTGAACTTTCAATTCTCCTGCCTCAGCCTCCCAGCGTGCTGGGATTACAGGTGTGCACCGTCACACTCAGTTTATTATCCCCACTTTTCAGATGAAGCTTTCTGGAATTACATAGAGCTGGTGGGTTGGCACCGTTGTGAATGTGCTAAATGCCACTGAACCGCGCACTTTCAGATTGTTTGAAATGGTGGTTTTGCTATGTGTATTTTACCAAAATGAAAACAAACCAAAAAACTCAAGTCTGTGGCCCACCCTGTCTGTTCAGGCACTGGGCACACGGTGACTAGATCAGACCTGGTCCCTGCCCTCCAGGGCTCACAGCTTCTCGAGCCCTGCGCATCCCACCTCTAAGTTTCTCTCCCCCAGCTTTGGTCCTTTTGCCTCTCTTCTCCTGGCCCCTGCACCACACTGAGCCCCTGCCTATGTCCCTGCCTCAGACTCCTCCCTGGTTTCCAGCCTCCAGTCTTGACACCTTCCCCCACCTCTGAAAACCTCAATATTGCTCCTCCCTCTCTCCCGAGCCTTCCATGGCTCCCTAGTGCCCTTGATCTCTCATCACAGCCTGTGAAGTCTGGGAGCTGCACAGCTCACCAGTTCTATCCCACTGCCTCCTCCTCCTCCTCCTCCTCCAGGCTCCTCCTCTGTTTCTGCGCCCCAAACCCACCCCAGCTAGAGATTGAATCCAGGGCCTTCACACTGAGCCACATCCCCAGCCCTTTTTATTTTTGATTTTGAGGTGGGGTCTCATTAAGTCGCTAAATTGCCCAGGCTGGGCTTCAACTCATGATCCTCCTGCCTCAGGCTCCCAGAGTGCTGGGATCACAGATGTGCAGCACCACACCCGGCTTGCCTGTCCTAAGCAGAAGGGTGTTCTTCAGACCACAGGATTCAGTCCCAGTGTGCCCTCCTCCAGAAAGCCCTCCCTGACCGCTAGGCTGGCTTAGGGGCCCCCTGGGTGCTCCCCCATCCCAGCCCTGCTCACGCTGGGTCCTCTCTATCCTGGGACAGGTCTGTGTCCCACACTGGCCCAGGAGCCCAGCAGCCCAGGGCCAGATCCGTCTTGGTCAATACTGTGTCCCCAGCTCCAAGCTCGGGCAGGGCCTCTGGGATGGGTGCTCAACAGGAAACAAAGGAAGGAAGGTGGCGGACAGTTCATTCCTTGGGTGGGGAGGAGGACGGTGAGTCCTGGGAGAGGTCACTAGGGAGAAGGCCACACAGGCCTGGAACCCCGTGGCAGGGGCGTGGGCTTCTCCTTAGGGCACTGGGGAGCCACAGGAGACTGGTTTGGTTTCTTTGTTTGTTTGTCTGTCTCAGTGCTGAGGATCAAACCAGGAGCTATGTGAATGCTCGGTAATGCTCTATTTCTTTTCTTTTTTTTTTTTTTTTTTGGTACCAGGGATCGATATATTCTTTTCCCTTCTTCAAAATAAACATTGTGCAGGAATGTGCTTTAGTACCAGGGATTGAACTCGATACCTTGCACTTGCAAGGCAGGTGGCAGAACCACTGAGCTAAATCCCCGGCCCTATCTGTATTTCTTTTTAAGGCA